>CM052352.1:27802521-28264059 GCA_028551395.1 Casuarina glauca | reverse complement strand
AAGAAATAAAGAATTTATAACATAAAAAGGTGATGGATACATAGCTTTTAATAATGGCGACAGCAATGATGACAAATACTTTATGCATGTGCTTCGGGAAAAACCATTAGAATACATATTAGTGACAGGTAGAGCTACTACCGAGTGAACAAAGGCAATAATAGCTATAATAATAAAGTAGTAACACCTAAGTATCGATGATAGTAACTTATACAAGTATGACAAAAGGAACAATAAACTAAGCAACTGATGTCTGATGTCAAGAAAGGTGTCTTTTGCGGAAACTAAACGTGGAGAAGGCTCCGTTTGTGCTAAGAGGACCAAATGAAACTGCATTCGAGTGTTAAAGATTTTAGACAATCCTCATTCCATGAACTGAATCATGTCCCCTCCTCCTCCTCCTCCTCTGTTTTTCCACAAATATGGTTAAAAAGATGTATTTCAGCCTTCTACAGGTCTCCTCCCCTCCCCCCCCCCCTCTCTCTCTTTTTGTTTTTTAAAGAATAGTATCCTCACAAGTTGTATTAACAATAGCAAGTTGGACACGATAACCATACCTCTTCTTCTTCTTTTTTCTTCTTCTTCTTCTTCTTCTTCTTCTTCTTCTTTTTCTCTCTTCTTAATCTCTTATTTTCCAAGTGATGAGCTTCTTTTTCTATCATGACTACGATTTATGGCTACCATATAATAACATTGCTTCTTTTCTTTTTACTTAACTAGCGTGTTTTGGTTACAAATTGAAAGCAAGAGTTGGTTTTTCTTTGCTTTTCTATTGTTTTTTATCCTAATGTGTAGAGAGCTAGCTTTGATATAACCTCTCACGGAAATTTTATGCAGTGAGAATATTCTTCTTATTACTTTTTATTATTATTTTTTAGTAGGAAAAAGAGAAAGCAAACAAGGAACAATGCACCAGAAAGATAAAAGTTAGCTAGCATTGCAATAACCTTCGGCCCTCCTCTTTCAGAAGCTCTTTTAAGACTTTTCTCTGCGCATGCATATTTCTTAATGCAAAATTACTGAAATTATCATTTCTCCTTTTTTGAAGTTCTTTTTGTCACTGAACTTAGTCGCTAATGGTATACATATTATATTAGAGCTAGAATTCAAATCTTGATGTAGATTTAAACGATGATTCTTGAGATTAGGGCATAGATAGAATTGCTTTAAAAGTTGGCCAATAGAAAAGATCTTTGGAGCGCATGGTAATTTGTATAATGATTCTTTATTTATGATGGCAAAAGCAACAACAATAATTTACTGACAAACAATATAAAATTTCTCTTAATACAGAATAATTGTTGATATAATGGAATCCAGATCCCTTGTAATATCTAATAATATCCATAGATATAAGAAATTTAAATATTTCATAACCTTAAATATTACTGGAACTACATTTCTTTTTATCTCGACCATTCATTTAAAATAAATAAGCCAATTCTATGTCACATTAGCAATCCATGTAAAATTCATATTTTTAATCATATTTTCAACACAACCTCCCCACATCCTCCTTTCTCATAATGCTCCTCTGAGCACTCTTTTATTGCCTCCCACCATTGTCGAGAAGCAAGCAATGACCTAGTGCCACATCACAATACTTGAGACTATCAAGCCTCAAAATGCGAATCCAAAGACCAAAGACATAATGATGGTGAATAAAGTCTAGGCCAACGATTAGGAGATGAAAGTGACTAGGAAGATGAGGTTTGGCATTAGAGCTTTCACAATCAATGTTTAAGCAACCTTGAGTAAGAAAGAGAAAAATGATTCCATTAGAGCTACCGATGTATCCATGAAGCTTTAAAGACTATGGCTGAAGTACTCTACATAAGGTAACAACAAACACAAGACGAGGGAGGGGGAGGGAGCGAAAAAAGGAGTTGAAGTTCTTGAGGGAGTGATGGGGTGGGTGGACAGATAATGATATCATACCAAAATTGAGATTAAAAAGCTTATTTACTACATGATAATGACCTTAATTTAGAGATTTTTTACATTTTTAATTTTTTTTAATAGTTTCGAATAATGCTAAATGATCTCAATCTGACATGATAATTACTAGTGATAGAAAAATGTAAATATAGAAAATTATATATAAACAAGACTAAGCGATTATAATATAAATCATCCAAATATGACTAAAAAAGGAATAAATAGACAAGTGACATCTGACATCGACCAAAGGTGTCCATCATAATAGCTAGAACTTGTTAAAATTATCCTTGAAATATTAAGGTATCCTACAATGGATCGAATGGTTTTCATGGGTTTATTCTACCATCAGGCTTTATTGTGTGTTGCCAAGCGTGAATGAATCACACCACTAAGTTGGAAAGGTTTAAGGCAGAGACCTTGACGCATGACTACATCATATACCATCTATCTCCCTATTATTGTGTCTCTCTTAGAGGCTAATGTCCTGCAATCCTTCATTGGTTTTTCTAAAAAAAAATTTCTCCTTTCTTTATCTTCTTGGTCTCCTTTTAGATGCATAACACAAAGCCCTATTAGACATAAGATAAGCTTACTTTAGATTGTAATCATAGGAAATGTTATGCCATCAGGTTTAGCAAGCTTATTTTGATGCAAATGATTGTTTGAATTTATCAGAAACTATAAGAATCTTGAGTTTACCAGGGTTTACAACATAGTACTATTAGGATATGTATTTATATTAGAGTTGGGAAGACATATTTTTATATAAATATTACTCAAGTAACTTTTTTTTTAAAAAAAATATAGGACTTCTATCTCTAATACTTTCCTACACATCAAGTATATATTAGACATAAAATTAAATAGAGTGAAATGGATGTTCATTCACACACCAAACATCTTTAAAGACTCAAAGTCAAATGGAAGTAAAGTATATAAATCTAAACTTTGAAACCATATTAAAAATATATTTATAATTAAATTCATAAGTTAACTTATGAGTTAAGAGAATATTTTTTAATACAAAATTTTCATCTCAAACACTTAACAATAAATATTTTATTTAGAGGTGTGAAATCAAGCAAAAGAAATAAAATTCATGGAAGTGTATAAAAACATGGTTACTCAAACTTACAAGAAACTTTGAGAACCTAAATATGTAACAAAATAATGTTTGTAACACAGTAATGTCAGAATCCGTATCCTTAATAATAAACATTTAACTACAATTGACAAATCAAGCAAAAACAAAGTTCATGAAAGTGTACAAAAATAGGTTGCTTGAACTCATCATAAATTCTAAGACCTGAATCTTAATACAACAATAATGTTTGCAATATAAAACAATAAACATTTAGTTGAAGTACAGAAACCAAACAAATAGGCAAAGTGCAGGGGGAATGTACACAAAGATGGTTGGGTTTTCTTGCACGACAATTCATGAGGAATTGAGAAACTTAGGATGGCCGAACGTCACCGGCCATGCGTGACGTTGATTGCAATCCCTAAAGGTGGGGTGGACGGCCATGTTGGTCTTGTTGATTCTTGTCGGTCTGCGGTGTATTACCCACTAAGCTTATGGACAACATTTTTTTATTCGAGGCAAAGCCCTAAAGACTATAAAAATCTCTCACAATCATTTTTTAATTGTTTCTTCCTTTTTTAATTTATGACTCACTCTGTCTTGTCCAAATGAGAACACTCTCCACTATGATTTGGGGTCTACTTGTCTAGAGGGGCAGGAGCTATGCTTTGGCTTCTGGACCATAAGTATAAAGCAATATTTTGAGATTTCAACAGAATCTGCTAGAAGGTGGTCGATTTTCTGCAGTTTATTTATAAAGACAACCATTTTTTTTAATTAAATGTTTTGAGATAACATATAAGTATGATACTTAAAAAAAATTTAGATGATTAATCATTTTAAAATACAGATACTTAATGTTGAATTTGAGACTTTTTAATTTTAAACAATACTTTGTGTTAACTAAGTTAAATATCAACAAAATTTCAAGATATAAAATAATTGAGTTATCACTTTGTAAATATAATAAAAACTTATTTGAATCATACAAATTTATAAACAAAACTTATTTCAAATTATACAAAAGTTTTGTAATCACATGTACCTTTACTTCAAGACCCTGCGTTTGATCTTCCAACACGAATTCAGTGAAAGTAGCAAACTGCTAAAACCGTGGCTGCATAAAAAGGTTTTGCTCCCGAAGACTCCCATGGTTGCCATTATCCAGAACGTACTGTGCAGAAGACCTCGAACATTGAGCCAAAGCCATTCCTCACTTCGATTTGGGCAATCAGACATTGCTTTTCTACAAGGTTCTGCTCTTGTCAGACGCAGCTTTGATGGTCTGCCACTCTCGCAATACAGTTTGTGATGTGACTGAACCTCAAAACACAACAACTCAATCAGGCCCCAAGATTGACGACCAAACTGTTAGAGAACATGAAGGCTGAAGTAATATCCAGGGCATTTGGATATTCAGGCATAAGATAACTGGAATTGAACCAATCTAATCAAGTTTAATGGTTGATTTCATTACATTTATTTCTCGTTTAATCTTTTCTAATTTATTAAATATCTATTTAACTCATGGAATAATTTTTAAATTAGATTATAAGGTTATTTATAATATACATTTAAATTTTTTTGGATGGATTATAAATTTATATCTAACATAATATTATAACTCAAATTAATTCATTAATTTTTATTTAACTTTAAGCTTTTAAAATATGTTTGGTATGTGATAAGCATCTATTTCACCCATTCAATTTTAAATTTAAAATATGTTCAACAAGTAAAAGATTATTAGAAATAAAAGTCTTGCATTGAAAATATACAATTGAATAATATTTATATAAAAAATATTTTTCATAATTTACAATAAATTAAATAAATTTGAAGTATCTTTGGTATAGTTAAGAATCCTTTTGCCATCTTCTAGTAAGCTAAAGAGAAGTTTCCATGATAAAAGAAGCCTATCTCTAAGAACAATGGTCAATCTTGTACAAAATCAATGTCTTGAACCTTTAATAATCGCTCTCGAAAATGTTTAGACCACTTTTTCTGCCTTTTCATGCTCTGACAATATGTCTCCAGCTGGCAATCATCCACTTTGATACATATACATCATTAAAATGCCAAGCCTTTAGTTGCATTATTTCGAATTGATCCACTTTGTATGTATTTAATTGCAATTATTCTTTCAAAATAATATGACAAATTCCCATTTGACATTTTCTTTCATAGCTAGATTTATTCATTTCAAAGCATATCTTCATTTCTTCTCGTGGATTGCTTCTCCTGCCTTGAAATGTTGAATCACATTTGAAAGCATCTTATAGAAATAATAGGCGGTTAAATTTTTTTAATGGAATAGGTAAGGTGAATACTACATGAAATAAAATTAGCTTTACAACTACCAGAATAAAATAATGGTGACTCAATAATATTCCAACCCACCAACCAAATGTATACATGTAGCCTCCTCAATGGCATCAAAATAATTGCATGGTCATTATATTTTTCTAATTTTTTATGATTAAGAAGTTTACTTTACATAGAACACATTTTATACTTCACAAAATTATTTCTCAATCATATATCAAAGAAGAAAACTAAAATGAAAACATAAAATATTTTTTTCAAACTAGTAGCAAATAAGCACAAAATGTTATTTCTCTTGCAAGTTATATAACAACCGTTAGTAATAAATTGGCATCCTTCATTCTTCAAAGAAATTAATTAACTAAAAAGGTACATCATTCTTTTTTAAAAGTTAGGTGAAAAGGAGGAAGGGAGAGTAGTGTTTAAAACCTAGCCATTTGATCTAGGTCTCCCTACTAAGCTAAAGTGACATCTTCAGTCATGGATTTATAAAGTTATCTACAATTTTCTTTTGTCTCCATATATATGGTATATTTTCACATTTGCTAGTAGTCTCATCTCAATTGAGCCAATATATTGATATGCTTTGTTTCTTATGTGTAAAGGAATTCCCTTCTTTTATGAGTCAGTTTGGAGAAATGAAATAGGCCTAAGAAAGTGAACCTCTTAACTTAGGATTATAGTCTTCAAGTTATCCTTTTGCTTGTAAACTATATCATTGTAGGAAGTCTTTCCTCACACTTAGGCAAAAAGCATTGAAACTTAATGTATGTATAACAATTATCAAGATATTAACCTATCGCATCTCTCATATATTGGAGGTTTTCGTAGTAGAGTCTCAAGTCCATCTATTTCTCATGAAGAATTACAAGAAAAAGAGTTATCTAAGCTTATAAAATGCACAGCAAACTCCCTCTTCATCAATGTGGGACTTCTTCAATCCAACATGCCATTTTAACCCAAGCTTGGTTCTACAGGCAAAGTGGGTGGCCTATTTTTTAGATTAGATTAGATCATACCAAGAAACTATATCTAACACCATATTAGAGGGCATGTTTTTTCTAATTGAAAAGTTAACTCATGAATTAAGGAGATAATTTTCACACTTAAGCCCATCTTATAAATTTTACCTTTTGACGTAATACTCTCCTCTTACATAAACTTTCATGTACATTGAACACCTAGGTTTCTAGGTTGCATGAAGTGGAACAATGTCAGAAGGCTTTGTTAGAAGAGGAGTTATCCAAGCTTACAAAGCATACAATAAGCTTCATCTTGATTGGGGTGGAACTTCTTCATTCCAACATTTTATTCTCTTACAAACCAATTGGAATGAAGGAAATGAGCCTTTTACAAATTATGCCTTCCTTTTATCGCTTTTACTAATGCCCTTCTAGAAAACTATACATCAAAGAGAAATTATTGTCTTTTATCCCATCGCTTTTTTTATTCTTCCTCTATGCATTTCAAATATTCAAATTTTTGGTTTAAGAAACTATCAAACCGACATCCAAAAAGTATAAGGCCGTATTCCACTCGTGATGCCTCAATAAAAGAGCCTCCTTTCTCTTCAAACTCAAGATATGGGAACATTGGATTTTACAAGCTCTTCGGAGAGTTGCTTCTGTCTAAGTCTGAAAGCCGCGACCTTAATGATATCCCAAATGATGTGCAATCCCAGCTGTTTCAAACTTGGCATGCTTAATGATGATGCAGGTGGTTGATCAACCAAAAAGACGAGACAAGTAGCATCTTACTCTTACAATAATTACACAAAAGCATTCACTTTTGGAACAACACAACTTGGAGAAAAAGAAATGCAGTGTCACATGTGAAGCAGTATCTTCCTACGCTTTCTTTCCGATAAAACTGGCATACAAAAGTGAGTCCCAGATGCCTCTGTGGAGACTCATTTGTGCTATTTCAGCCAGTAAGGAGAAAACAAACGAAAGCTTGCAAAGTGTGTTCTTATTAATAATACAAGAGTGACTTTTTGTTGTTAAAATAAAGTTAATTACACTATGATTTTTTATCAATTCTTTCTTGGTGTGCCTCATTTTTTTATATATAGGTACAAGTTTTCTTCGTCAAGTCAAGAAGAAAAATGTGGTTAGATTCTAGGGCCATTAATCATTCATAAAAACTTGTCTTCTGCATCTTTCTGTGGAGGGTTTTGAAAAATAATGCAATTTACGAAGTAATCAAGTTTTATAGATTCTGGGGCTATTATTCCTTCTTTTTTTTTACGGCTTCTTTTATTAGGATTTTTTGTATCTGGACTTCCACACATCCTTTTCAACCACATGCTTTGGAATTGTCAGAAAATCTATATATAGTGAAAAAAAAAGGTGTGAATTCTGCCTTCCAATGCCACTTTTATAGTCGAACAAGGTGAAATTTTCCTACTCAGCTTCTTTGAATTGAGTGTATAAGATGACATCACAAGCTGCTTATTGTCTTGCCTAACCAAAACCATCTAACGTCAAACAAAGAGATTATTTGTTGGAAGTTCTCAAATAAAGTAATTTTTTTATTAGAAAGGAGCCTAAAAGCTATTTTAATAATGCAGAAATAAAAAAAGAGACGAGAATTGAGTCTCCGTTTATATCCTCAATCGTCGGTTGGTCTCCAGGAGCCCCTGTTCCAAGTTGTCATCAAGTTTAAGTTTGTAAAGTGGGCTCTTGATTGCTGTGAAAACATTACTAAAACAATGATGTAAGAGCATGAATAGACTCGAAAACATGCACAAATTGTTGAAACGCTGTCTTTTTTCAAGTGAATCATTAGATTTAGAGCTCTCTCACAACAATGTGGATTATGCAAAAATCTCAGAGTTTCATTTTCCTTTACAATAATGATAAAATTGACTTCAATAGCAAAATCGGATGTAAATAAAAGATGATTGACAAAATTTTAGCTACACTCAATTGGAGTGGTTAATGAATGATACAAGAGGGAAAGGATGGTACCAAAAGAACACTCAACCATCCTAAATGTGCCGTAAGTTACAGCATCTTTATCCCGCTTTTGGCTTTCTTAGTTTTCTTCTTGAAAGCTGTAGGATTCAACAATGGCTTGAAAGGAAATAAAACAGCTCGATTAGATGTTCTCCATTTTGGTCTTGATTTCCCTGCATTGAGTAGGGTCCATGAGTAAATCATTGGTGCATCAGAGCCGACTCTAACAGGACAAAAACAACGGTGATACCAAAAAAGTAGAAATAAACAACAATGAAGCACCAGCTACCCAAAAATAAAACTAGCAAACAAATTCATCAAAGTTTACAGCAGAAGAATAGTAAATCCGCTAAAAACTAGATGCACTTTTGACAGAAACAAACTGCATCCATGCTTCCGAATCAGAAGATATAAAAGTTTAATGGTCCTGATACATTTACATATACTTATATATATATAATTATTCCTAGGTAAAATCTAAAACCGGCTTTGCTTTTATATGTTGGGTCTTGTTACAATTCTCACAATGCAGAAGATAACTGGAGGTATTACCAGTTCCTAGATATGCAAATGATTTGTATGCAACCAGTTCCCAGAAGGTAATTGGAGGTGTTACCTGATATAACTCCAATATCAGCTTCTTCATGCCTTAGATCCTCCATTGTCACCTTTGCTGATTCATGATTTGCAACCGAAACGCTGGTAAATGTCATATCTATTTCAGACACAGGGACTGGAACGGGATCAGTGAGTACAGCCACATCATTCCCAGGTTCCACGTAGAGTTCTCTGTCTGAAAATGGCTCACATGCTGACACATCATTTAAGACCAAAGATGTATTTTCCTGATTTTCCATATCTACCTCCACTAATTCCCCCTTCATAGCAGAACTTAAGACCATATCCGGACTTTTTGTACTCTTACGCTCTTCGTCCATGGGGCTAGGACGAATTATATCCTTAGACACTGTTGGAAGTTCTCTTTGAGACTCAGAATCAGAAACAGTATCTAACTTCAAGTCCTCAGTTGGTGAATGAAGCAATACATTGTCATTTGGTGGAACAATAGGTGACTCGCAATTAGCAACACATATTTGTGTTTGCAAATCATGTTTTTCTGCTACATCTATCGAATGATTCACATCTGACCCATTTGTATTCTCTTTTTCTTCCATGGGGGTGTTTGTGGGAGCACTAATTTCTTCAGAGTTAGTAAAAGCTTTTGTGATATCACTTGGTGGACATAAATTTTGAGAATTCTCACAGCCAGAGGTTCGACAAACTGGGAAAGAATCATGTAATGAAATTCGATCTGATTCAGGAAGATGATCAAGTCTGTCCAACTGTTCAGGCAGTCCACCTGCTGCCGCAGATACCTCAACAACTTCAGCAGCAGACAAGAGGTTTTTTCCATTATCCGGAGGTTGGGGTACTGACTCTTTTTGAGATATCAAAGCTTTGACTTGAAAACCATGTGAAGGCATGCTGTTAATAACCGAAGAAAAATCTAGGCCCTTCACAGTTTTTGATACTTTGGTTGAGACAGAAAAAGACTTTGCCATGTCCTCTAATAGTAAATCTCCTTCACCACTAGAGATCGGATCCCATTTAAACCAATCACCAGAGAAAGATCTGTCAGTATCCGATGGTAGACCTGATGGTATTACCTCAACTCTGATGGCCTCCTTGTGAAAATGCTTTTTCCTTAACGCCTTAGCCACTAGATTCCTGAAAAACATAAGGGAAATTTTTCATGGATATATCAACATCAGCTCATGTATGAGGACAGCTAAGAGGTTTTAAACAGTTTACATACCTACAATTTTTTGAAACAGCTGCTTTAGCTCGTTCCATGGACAGCCCAAGCAACGATGATAAGTTTGCAACATCATATGGCCCTCTAAGTTCATTTACAGAAGGAGCAGCACTTGAGAAGATGAGATTCTTTCCTCGAGTCCAATCCACCAGTAACTGAAAATTTATGAAGATTACGCTCACATAATCAAGATGCATCCATACTGTTTTAGATACAAACAACACATATCATTAATGACATAAATATATACAAAAGTTCACTTAAATGCATCTTCCAAGAATCTTCCAAGAATTGGCACCAGTCAAAATCATGCAGACTTAGCATGACTAATATAGAGAAAGCATCGAAATCTGAAGTCATTGCATCACTTTCCACAAAATATACGCATCTGTTTGACACATCTCTCAACTGCTTAAACATTAACCTAGTTAATAAATAAGGTTAAAATCTGACTCTTCTATTCTAGCCACCCGTTCTAGTTCTCTTCAGCCCCACGCCAGTTAAAAAACATGACTTTCACCGCACAACATGATCTTCTATAAGCGTAACGGAAGCACCAAAGACGACACCCCATCACATAATATAGCTTGCCTAACTGTAGGCTTGCTTAGATATATTTGATCAAAACATCTTTGCCCAAACATCACAAAATAAAATTTCACGAACGAAAACCACATCAACCAAAAATTGCGCATGCAAACACCTATCATCAGAACCATAACAAACTAGTTCAATGAGCATTCCTGTGAGAAGATTTTCACGAAAACTAAATTCCAGAAGCAAATTTTGTATGTCCCACCTTCGCAGTGGATATCACTTGCCTCCTTGTCTGGACATCAGCAATAAGATGAGAATACGCGATCTCGAAATAAACTCCCCGCTGCGCATCCAAAAGCCAGATATCAATGGCCATTCCAAATTGCTTAACCAAAAATGTCTTAGAAAGCTAGAAACCCCAACCCAATAAAAGAACCAAAGGAAGATTAAGGGAAATCATCATGGAACAAACCTCAATGGCCGCTTTGACCATGGGCTGCTTCAATCGGAAAGGCAGCTTCTCTGAGAAATCAATGGCGATTATATCTACCTAGGCAATCCACAAACAACATCAATAAAGATTAATTTAGCTGAAATTGAAATTAGAACAGCATGCTAATCGACAATGCTCTATTTTCTTCTATTTTCACTCGACTTTCTCGCCAACCGAACAGAACATAAACAAACCTCCAATTTCTCGCAGGCCTGATCGAAGACGGTCTGGCTCAAGGGCTTGACAGCCACCAAGTCGTAGGTCTTCAAAATAGGGTTCCCGGAATTGAGGGCCTGGGCCTGAGTAATGCCGTCGGCGAAAACGGTGAGCCGCGTGTACTGCCGAAAGGGAGAGGCACGAGGGACACCGAGCAGGTCGCGGTGGAGATTGACAGCGGAGGAGAGAGACGGCGCGAGCTTAAGCAGAGATGAGAGAGTTAGGAGGGAGATGGAGCAGCGGTCGTGATCAGACATCACACCCTTGATCGTGCGGTTGTAGGCGACGCCGGTGTAGCCTAGCTCCATGGCCTTGATCGCCAGCTTCGTGCGCGTGGCTTTGAACGCCGTCTTGTCTGACGGCGACGATTCGAGGTACGGTATGTTCAGGTCGAAGAAACCCATGGCTCCACAGACGCTACGAGGGAGAAGCTAAGTGGGTTTAGGGTTTTAGTCCTCCAAATTGGATTTCCCAAAGTTTACCGCTACTTCTATTTTCCGTAAAATACACGATTTCTACTAATAACAAGGTTATACTATTAAGACCTTCTCTAATACTACCCATTAAAATTAATCATTTCAAAGAATTCTGAATAATATAATAATTATAATTTTTGATTTAATAATACGTATTAATACACATGTATTATATTATTTTTATTTAAATATGTGAATTTATTTAATAATAATAAATAAATGTGAAGGTTAAAAAAATATTGAAATATAAATTTTACTTTTTCGATTATAGAAATGCAGAATGAGGTACTTGTCTTTTCAGATCAATCCACCTTCAAAACCTCCTCGGAAAGACACGAATCCCGTCCACGTCATCGATCCGCGCCACAACAATCTAATTCGCATCTCAGCCCTCCATTGGAATTTAATCGACGATCGAAAATCCCCCGCAATCAGACCATCCCGCTCCTATTTATACCCACGGCTCCGGCGGACCATCCAGAAGCTCGCCCAAAATCCCCAATTCAGGTACCGTCGCCTGCTATCTTCTTCTCTGTGTGGATTAGGTTTTTCTCTCTGGTTCTGTTGCTAATTTCTTGGGTTTCAGCTTTTCGTTTGGTGATTCTAGGTGATCGAAAATGTCGGGGCGTGGAAAGGGCGGCAAGGGATTGGGCAAGGGAGGAGCGAAGCGTCACCGTAAG
Source organism: Casuarina glauca (assembly GCA_028551395.1). Lineage (NCBI taxonomy): Eukaryota > Viridiplantae > Streptophyta > Magnoliopsida > Fagales > Casuarinaceae > Casuarina > Casuarina glauca. The sequence goes on along the minus strand of CM052352.1, from coordinate 28,251,534 downwards.
GTCCTTCGCGATAACATCCAGGGGATCACCAAGCCGGCGATTCGTCGGTTGGCTCGTAGGGGAGGTGTGAAGCGTATCAGCGGGCTGATCTACGAGGAGACTCGTGGCGTCCTTAAAATCTTCCTTGAGAACGTGATTCGTGATGCCGTGACGTACACGGAGCACGCCAGGAGAAAGACCGTGACGGCCATGGACGTCGTCTACGCCCTGAAGAGGCAAGGAAGGACGCTGTACGGTTTCGGGGGTTAATATTTCGTCTCTGAAAAGTCTTGCTGTCAAGAAGAATTTGGTTCGTTGTGTTGTTCTAGGGTTTTCGTGGTTGTTTCTGCAATTACGGAGTATTATAAAGCGCTTTAGATCTAGTTTTGGTAGTCGACTCTCTTTGTAATTCAACCTTCGAATTGCAATATGAATAGATTCAATGGAAATAGTTGTTCTACTAGCTTCTTCAACCTATGGATTCTTGCTTCTCTCTCTCTTCCTCTCTCTCTCTAGCCTGAAAACAGAAGAACTATTTTAAATTAGAAGAATGACTTGTAAGTTAATCTCGATATGCAATTGGGTTTATGCACTTCCATCATTAACTGCATTTCATAATCTGCTCAGAAGGACCTGTTAATTGAACATTGTGGATTATGGGTTGTTCGGTAATGGAAACCGCGACAACTGCAGGGAGTTGAAGTTGGGAGTTCATCAAAGGCTTATTATTTTAACATAAAATTATTTACAAGTTGTTCTTAAAACAAATGAAATATAATTTGTGTTCGCACTCATGAGAAAATACTTTTTATGGGAAATTCATATTAGAAGCGAAAAAAAATTCTTCTTTGATCGTAAATCCTAGTATCATATTAATATCAAAATTTTCACTTAATATTTGATGCCTATTATTGAATTAAGAGACCTCATAATAGATATACATATATATTAAAACTTAATTCTCATCTTAAAAATTAGCTTATGAAGTAAAAGTGCATATTCATATTTAATTAGGCATTCGTAGTTCATTGATTTTTTACCAAACCCTGAGTCTTATGAAAATTTTTATTCGAATGAAGGTTGCTTCAGCCTCTTTCATTGATGTGAATCATGGTTTTGTGATAGGGTTTTACAAACTGGCATTAGAATATGTCATTGAGAAGCTGGCAGGCCTCACAAGCTTAGATATTAAGTATATAATAGAAAAGTCTTGCCAACAAGCCCTTAACATGGTCTTCAAAACGACTTGTAAAAGGAATTATTTTTATATATAAAGAATACAACATATTAATAGATCAATAATATGAGAGTTACTAAATTTTAGAAGAAATACACTATTTTAGCTATCCTAATAAACCACAAACTGATAATAAATGACTTCAGTCAATATGGTCTATAATTGGTTTATGATTTTAAGTACAAATTTTTCCGTGAAATCAGATTATTTGCAACCTAAAGTGAAAGATTAATACACAAATAAATTGCCCCTTTTCTTCCACCCTAATTCTTGAGAAAAACAAGCTTTCTTCAACTCCATAAAGTAGCAATAGAGTGCCTTGCCTTTGCTGTTCATATCCACGACGGAAACAGTAATCCGGATAATAAACAAAACCTTCATTAGGCTTGGTTTATTAGTTGAGCTTTAAAAGTTCAAACAGGCACCGGAAAAAATTCGATGCAGAAAAACATATAACATAAGATCTAATCTAATCTAATCATTTCCTCGGAAAAGATTCTCATTCAAAGATGGTACGGGTCCTTTCCAAGAATCCAATTATATGAGGTCAAGCCCAACCCCTTGCCATTTCAAAAGGACGGGGGTTAGAGGAAGTTTCTTTACATCCCAGTTAGGCCTTTTAGTGCTTACTCTTCCTTGCGCTTTGAAGACACTCTTGCATTAGAATAACGCCACCCACTCGTGCACCTCCCTACAAACTTGAGCACCTCATCGATTAAAATCACTGGAAAAGCAACAGCCAACACCAAAAGCCACTCGTTCAGGCTCAGAGGAACGATGCCGAAGACTTGAGCAAGAAATGGCACGTAAAGGATCAAGAAGTGAAGGCCAAACGAGACGGCCATGGCGAGGAGGAGCCATGGGTTGACCCATGGAGGCATCGTCACCAGGCTACCATCCTCAGAGAGGGCATTAAGGGAGTTGAACATCTCTATGGCAACCAAGACGGAGAGGGAGAGAGTTGAGGCTTTGATTTTCCCTGACTGGAAGTAGTCACATGGATTTGAATCAAAGTTGAACACTTGTGCTCCGGCTTTAAATGGCGATGCTGAAAATCCCTCCCACGAAGGGCACTGACCCCAGTTTGCAAGCTGAGAGTAGGTCACAAGACTATGACCATCTCCGCTCAGGTCAATGCCCAAGAATGAGGCCTGCGTGTACCATATGATAAATACCCCAACCGTTGCAACCCCAACATAGAGCCCGATCACCTGTACACGTTATGCATGTCGTTCAGCTTTGGGTTGATTCCAGATAAATTTCTATTCAGGATAAATAGGAATAAAAAAGAGTTATATGTCATTGGAATACCAGATAGCGGATTAAAATCCATGCAGTGATCAACGAGTCATCGCTTCGTCTAGGGGGCTTTGTCATTATATCTTTGTCTGGAGGATTGAATCCCAAAGCTGTTGCCGGGGGTCCATCAGTAACAAGATTAACCCAGAGAAGTTGAACAGGAATCATGCCTTCTGGAATACCCAAGGCAGCTGTCAGGAATATAGAAGCCACCTCACCAATATTCGAGGAAATCATGTACCTGGAGTAATATATAGGAAAGGGATGGAAAACAGAACAGTGAGTTCTAAACTTAAAGATCAAGAACACGGAGATTGTAGTAAAGGAGCCGTCTGAAAAATGTCACATATCACCAAGATCTACAGTCAAGTATTAAAAATGGAGAACAAACCTGATAAAAGCTTTCATGTTGTTGTAAATAGATCTGCCTTCACCTACAGCAGCAACTATAGTGCTGAAATTGTCATCTGCTAACACCATGTCAGACGCTTCTTTGGCAACCTACAATGCACCACAGAAGTTAAGTTAGACCTTTTTCTGATTTTGATATAATCATAAACATAGCAGATGCCAATAATTTGCCACCCGACCATTGATGTACAAACACATAGAAATTAACTGATATTCATTATAAGCATTTCAAGGCATGAATATATATATATATATGCTGGTTTTCATACGAAATAGCAATGTGTATGGCACATACACTAGCACACTGTTGTAACAATAAGCAGTCAATTGATAGACAAAGAAACGATAGGATCCCAACAACAAAGGAATCTGCACTTCATTTTCAAATGAAAACAAGAAACATTGGCTTTACTAATTAACAACTTCCGTGCATACCTTATGATGGTATAGACCATAGTTTTATGCAGTATAGCCATTTATAGAAACATTAACCGACTTTGTGACTCCATCTTGTAAATTATCCAATACATAGATATCAAAGTAAATGAAATGAAGAGAAAGCACCAAGAGTGTACCTCAGTCCCAGCAATACCCATTGCAATCCCAATATCAGCCAACTTTAAAGCAGGTGCATCATTGACTCCATCCCCGGTCATTGCAACCACTTCACCATCTTCTTTGAGCAACCTAACTATCTCCTGTTTATGCCTTGGTTCAGCCCTAGAGATCAGAAGTCCACTTTGTCTTAGACGATTCCTCTTATCAGGATGATCCATAAATTCTTTTCCTGTGAAACTTTTTGCACTTATATTTTCATGAGCCCCAAAAACACCAATCTCATGGCAAATAGCTTCAGCTGTATTTTTGTTGTCTCCGGTAATAACCATAACACGAATTCCAGCAGTTCTGCAGTCCTCAATCGCTTGGCGAACCTCCTTCCGAGGAGGATCCTATAATATTAAGGTCAAAGTTAGGAAGCATCATTAACTATCATCAACAAAAAGCAATAGAAAAGAAACGGACAAAATTTTGCACCAAATAACAAACCATAGACAGTGGGACACTCACCCTTAGCCCAACCAAGCCAACAAATATAAGATCACTCTCGATGGAAGAGTAGTTGGATGGATCAAGTAAAAGTTGATGTGCTGGATGGTCTTCATCACCATCATATGTCTCAAAATCTGGAAGTTCATCTTTGTATGCAAAACCTAAACAACGCAATGCACCTGTTGACATTTCACGAAGGCTCTCTGAGATAAGATCCTTTGAATGTTGATCCAATTCAACAACGGAGCCATCAAGCAGCTGCATGAATTTGCTTCTTTCCAGTAAATTTTCCACTGCGCCCTGCCACATTGAGCAGTCCTCAATTAAGTTAAAACGTCCAACAAAAAAGGTGAGCAGAGGAATAAGACAACTAACAAAACAACAACAGTGAATGGGACTTAAACTAATGATTTTACTAGAACCAAGTAGGAAGATAGTACAAAAAACTAAACGGATAAACTCACAAGACACCAAGACCAATTATATGGCCAGATGGTTCACATCAAAACAAACAAAGATCAATAAAGAGCCTGAACAGCAAATATAGAACAAGAAAAATTGATTATTAACCCAAGAAGTATTAAGGAGCTTCAGAGACAGCTTAAAATGGTTTGCTGCCAAAAAATCCAAACAGTAATATACTGAGAGAAAAAGTGGGGAAAAGAACATAAGCAACAGCTCTCCTTAATAATTCACATTGATACAGCATCAGCTACGGAAGTGATTTATAAACCCAAAAATGACAACAGAGCAGCAAGTGCATGCAAAGCTCTAGGGGGGTAAAAAGAAAAATACAAAGCTCTAGGTTAACACAAAGCACCAGTCATCAGTGAAATTCAATGTTATTTCCATTTGGCTTTCTGAACTGCCCAAAAGCAACAACATAAGGCCACGTTTGAGTCTAGTTCTAATGTATACCACTCTTTAAGAAATTCTTTTACTCTTTAGACCAACATTGAATACCTAGTAAATCAAGTCATTTTACATCTTTTTCATTGGAGGACTCACTGGAATAGTCCCGGCAATGATGTTCAATCCAACATGTATCCTTGCTTGAACACTATTGGAATGGTAAAAGCAGTGTTGCCAGACCATTTCAGCGGTGTAAGGTAGCAGCAACATAAATGAGTGACTTCTCTCCATTATTCCTCTACAACCAATGTGTCTGATATCTTCCTTAAGTTTAATTGAGATAGAACATTAAGAGTTTAAATTTATAAAATATAAATAAATAAAAATAAAAAGGAGAAAAAACCGTGGCAACATATAGTATCACATAGACAGGCACCTCAGGGAATGTCACATGGTGCAGCAGATTTGATAAACGCACACATACGCACATATATTGATATGAACCTCAGGATGCAAAAAGGAGGTTAGGAAAGAAGCAGATATTTGGCATTGTCTATTGAATCAGATTGTTCGTAACACAGGAATCACATTGACAAAGCTGACATTGTTGCTTTATCTGTATGTTAAAATTTAAAGCAGCAACAGCTGACTTAGCACTGAACCAATATATTCCTTTGGTGCTGGGGTCGAAGCAGAGGCAAACTTCCAAAACCATTACCAGAATATCTCTTGCAAAAAGGTATTAACCTATCATATAGAGTATAATGCACCAAATATGACCACATCTCTGAAAGAGATTGAGAAATGCACCTTCACTAGCAATGACTTGTTCCCTGAGCTAGAATTCACTATAACACCCATGGATTTGCGATCACGGTCAAACTCTAGAGTTGCAATTCGAGGCTCCCTTTTCTTCCATAGTTGACAACAACCTTTCATTATAGAGAGAGAATAAAAAGCTTTCAAAAGCATGCCACAAATAGAGAAACAAAAAACAGAGCAATAAATAATCCAAATATGAGGCACATACGTAGTGAATCACCATGACCTGACGAAGATCCTGGACCAAATCCTTCAGGAGGTCCCATCTTCTCAACCAGCACCTGAAAAGGCAAAGAAGCTGGGTATATAAGGAACTTAAAAGCAGTACATTCTGGAAACATTGTCCTGCCACCACCAAGGTTGGTATATTAACTCCAGAACAACAGGTTTTGGTAAACATTAATACTTAACCAATATAATACAATAAAGGAATACTTGACTGTACAATTGTAGTATGCAGTACATATGAAAAGCAAGCTGCACAGCTATAACAAAGCAGACCAAGAACCTAAAGTTAAGTGGTTCTGGTGTCAAAAAGTATTGGATTCTAAATACTAATCTATCAACTGATAGTACACAGGTTTTGACTAGCACAAACAAGTGATAGTATCTCCTTTTTTTTTCCCCCCCCCGTTACTTCATGCAAGCTCTAGGATTATTGAGCAGATAAAATGTTCTACTACGTTAACACAGAAATCACATTGTACAAGTACAACCTGGGAAAAGAAGTGAGAGAGATGTAGTTACGGTTCTAAATTCACCTTCAATGCTGCCTCAGTGGGAAGTCCAGTCGCAACATAATGATTCCCAGATTGCTCGACACTTGCATCATTGCAAACAGCTGATATCTTGGCAATCGTTTGAAGGTTTGCATCCATTCCCTCCAGCCAGCCATGTATTTTTCCATCAAATGGATTATACGTGGTCCCCTCCACATCAAAGGGTCGGAGTGTACCGGGCCTAGAACCAACAGCGACAAGCTTCGACACTGCCATCTGATTGGTAGTCAAAGTTCCCGTTTTATCAGAACAAATCACAGTTGTGCAACCTAGAGTCTCAACACTTGGCAATTTTCTCACAAGTGCATTCTTTTGAGCCATCTTTCGTGTTCCTAGTGCCAAGCATGTTGTAATAACTGCTGGCAACCCTTCCGGTATGGCAGCAACAGCCAATGCCACTGCAATCTCAAAGTAATACGTACACTTCTCGAATGAGAACTTAAAATTTCTAGGCCATCCATCAACATATTCCCAAGTGAGGAAGTACTTCACATTAATAAGCCAAACCACAGCACAAACTATTCCAATAATTACAGTTAGAGCCTCCCCAAACTCATTTAACTTCTTCTTTAATGGTGTTTCTTCATCATTTTGTGCTGCTTCATGAATTTGTAAATGCACCTTCCCAATCTCTGTATTCATTCCCGTATCAGTAACCAAGCAGATGCAATGTCCGTTCACCACAGTCGTCCCAGCAAAAAGCATACATTTCTTGCCCTGAATATCTGAATTCTCACTTACAGCCTTAGTAGTCTTGCTCACCGCTTCACTCTCACCTGTCAATGATCCCTGTTCAACCCTAACTGTGGAGCTTACCAGGCTCAAAAGCCGCATGTCTGCTGGCACCTTATCACCAACCCTTAGCTCCACAATATCACCAGGAACAAGCTCCTTTGAGGGCAAATGAGCAACCAGTTTACCATTCCTAATCACCGTGGCTTGCTGCGACTGAATTTCTTTCAAAGCTTCCAACGCTTTCTCTGCGTTGCTCTCTTGCCAGATTCCCACAATTGCGTTCACAACCAGGATCAAGAAAATCACAAGTGGCTCGACAAACGCTGTAATTGTCTTTTCACCACCTTCCTCGCCATCAATCCAAGCCAATACAAAGGATACAACTGCTGCAACTAACAGAATCCTCACTAGAGTATCACTGAACTGTTCCAATATCAGTGTAAAAATCGATGTGCCCTCATGCTTCTCCAACTCATTCCAACCGTAGCGCTCTCGGCTCTTTTCAACTTCTTCCGACGATAATCCAAAGTCGCGATTCACACCATACTTCTCCTCGCACTCGTGAGCTTCCCTTGCCCACGCAGGAAATTTATCTTGATTCCAAGATCCTGCACCAGATTCCTCTCCTTTGCCATAATCCTGCGCTCCTTTTCCCATTGATCCTCAATGCAAGCGGCAGTATTCCTGCAGAAATCGAAAAAAAATCAGATCTTTTCAGTAATTGCACCCGAAATGATGCACTATCCTAGGATAACCTAATCTGAATACGCAAATCCTTATGCACGAGATACTGAACCCCCTACCCCTCTGTCTGATCTCTGGAAAACTGAAAGAAAAGCGTACGATCGAAAAAAAAACAAAGAAACAAAAAAAATATGTCGGTTCTGTAACTTCTTCTCTAAATCAACTCAACTCAACTCAACTCAACACAACCAATGATTACATCGGACAAAGTAAATAATTTTCGCGCAATCGACATCCCGATTGACGACAACAGCACAGCTTTTCGGCAAACAAAAATCCTTCACGAGAAATGAACTTTCTCATCAACCAAACAGAGTCAGAACAAATCTGAGAAACTAAACATTAACCAATCAAAAAAAAAACAGATCAATTACCAGATCACTGGAACTCAGCCAGGCTTCCTCTCTTTCCACTTTTCCTTCCTTCCTTGCCTCCCTGCACAGTCCTGACTCCACTAGCGACCGAGAGAGAGAGAGAGAGAAAGAGAGGGAGAAAGAGAAAGAGAATCAACGCAACCTCACGCTTCCTGTTGAGAAAAACAAATCGTAAACCGAAGCGCGATTTCAACTTGGCTAGGGCGTTCGGGGAAGCAACAAAGAAACAACCTTCGGCGGGGCCCACGCCGTCATGATCGCGCCACGTCAGAATCACAGATCTGAGCCCTTGTTTACTTCAGCAAGTACAGGAAGCCGGTACGAAGCTTCCGGACGCCACATCCATTTAGTGCGCCGTTGGATGGACTGACCGATTTGGTTCTGGAAAGTTCCCTCCCCTTGATAAACAATTCCAGTGGCGCACCCGATAAAAGTCGGATCTAAGGCTTCTGAACGGAATATCCATTTTAAAATTACGGTAAATTTGGATGGTTAAAAAAATTGATGAAATAGTACAGCGATTTCACCACAAGTGTTTCCCTAAATGGAAATAACTTGTCGTGATGAATGAAAACACTAGTTCAATTGAATTCAGGATTAAGGTGTATTGATCTTATTTCTTTGTTAGACTTTTCTTTCCTTTCTTGCAAAATGTTTGTTAAGAGTTGACCAAAATAAGATAGTTTAATTTCCTTCACAAATTTTCATCTAAGGATAAGTAAACTTCATTTATCAATTGAAAATCTTAATATAATATGTTTTTTATACGCAATAATGTTTCCTACCATATTTTAAAACCTATACTACTCAGAAAATTTGTTAGCTTAGTAATAAGTTAGTGCACGTCACTAATTATTAAGTCGAGAGTTTGATATTAAGTATATACATGGATGTGTTAGTAAAAGATATATATTAAATTTTAACATTTGTAATCATTGAATGTCATTAGCATAATACTCAATAAAATACTTTTAAAAAAATGAAATATAAGACAAGAATTGGCATAAAGCAGTATGTGGGTGGAGGACAGCATAAGCAGTCATCAAAATAAGAAAAAAGCCAAGAGAAAAGAGGAGGGACAGGCTCCGAGACAACTCTTTTCACTTCTTTTAATAAAGCGTATTGCCAAAACTAGGAATTAATGAATAAATAAAAAGGGGGTTCTAATTCAAACCCATTTTTTAACTCGGGTTAATCTTGCTGGGATGACCAAGTTGCCATCTTTTGGCAGTCTCAACGGCTGCGATTTCCCCCAACAAATTGTATGACTTACTTTATAGGACGGCCGTCGGGTGTCGCCCGTCGAGGTAGTTTTCAATCTAAAATAATGTTTCTCCAACGCTCCACCACTAATGTCTACAGGAAGTGGTCCCGAAGGGTCGCACCTAGAGAACAGCGTAAAAAATTGTTGTTTTTTGAAGAGGCAGAGTAGCATTCAAGACAGGGTCTATCAGTAAATTAAGAATAAGTTTTCAGCATTTTATCTTTCCATTGATTTGGAGAGGCACCATCTACAAACTAGGAATCCAATCTGGTTAAGACGCGATCGAAAAAGATTTTCACATTTTGAAGAAGTTAAAGAGAAAATCAAAATATTTGTAAGATTTTTAATTGCACCATGATCTTGTTCCACGTTTTTGTATGACAACTGTCAATGTAAAAATCCAGCTCATATGTCATTTATCTTAGAAAATACAAGTTTAGATCACAACATGGCCCAATAAATCTAAAAATCCAAAATTAAAGAACATCCCAAGGACCATTTGAGAATCCTTATTTATTTAGGATTTCTTAGTTATTTTTTGAATTTTGGATAGCTTTTAGATTTATTAGGTTTTAACTAGCATTTGTTTAGGTTTACTTGTTTAGCTAGAATTCATATTTTTTTAGATTTGTTTAGATCTGTTAGTTCCCTCAGAATCTAAATTTATTCAATTATTTCAGATTTGTTAGATTGTTTCAAAATAAATGGAGATATTAATCTCAATTTTAAAGAGGTCACGGAAATAAGAATAAGAGTTTTGTTTTATTTAAACTTTCGAGTCTTTTCCTTAAATTTCAAGTCTTTAATTTTCATATCTTTTAATTATTTTGAGATTTATTTTTATCTTAACATAATATTAGAGCTAAGATCCTCCTTAATACCTATATGAGCTCTCCTTGATTTGAATTTATAAATTGCCTAAGTAATACAATACTATAATAATACGATAATTTGGCTATTATGATGAGATGCCATGTTAAGATATGGTTAATAAGTGCCACATTGTAAAGAAATATATCAAAAATATCATTTATAAGATAACAAGTTCCATTACTTCTTAAGTCAACTTTTAGGATAGATATTAAACATTTTAACATTTTTTTATAAATTGATCTTAAAGAAATAAAATAATTTTTATAATATAGTAACATAATATAAGTTTTTAAATAAGACATCTCTTTAAATAGTGAGGATGTGTTGAAATTTGATGTGCGTTATATGTTATTAATTTATTAATTCATTCTTATATATATTTTATGAATTGATTCGAAGGAAAAAAGTAACGAATAAGAATAAAGTTTGCTTCACAAATTAGGGTTGGTTTGGAAAGATGTTCAACCAATGGTCCTAAGCGAGAGGCAAGTAGGGCCGATGTTTTTGTTATTTTGTACCAAAAAAGTTATGCTGTTGGTATGTAGCATTGGCACCTAAAGATTTGGCAATGATTTTTATTTCTTTTTTACAACACATGACACGAGGAAAAGCTAATTCTACCCAACAGTACAAAAATATTTTAGTTCTAACTTTACATAGCACTCATGATTTGATAATCTAGGATACTGCTTTTTACAAAAATATATTCTTGTTTCGTTCAAATCTCTTTGGTCTGCGTTGGTTGCATCTTAACTTAGATTTTTCATATAACAACCTGTATCTTTTCTTGTTCAATTAAAGCTCATATCATATCTTTAATTACTCAAAATCTAATTCCTACCTATTAAACCTTATCTTGTCTTTTAGAAGATGAATCTTATCTTGATTTCTTCTATTATTCTTAAATCATTCATCATGGTAAAGAATCATGCTCACCATCAATTAAAACTCCTACCATATCTCTTCTTCTTCAATTAAAACTCATATCATATTTTTAATTACCTAGAATCTAATTCTTACCTCTCTAAATATTTAATCTATTTTTCAACCATATCTTATCTTTTCAAAAACTTTATGTTGTCTTTTAAGAGTTATATCTTATCTTGATATATTCAGTTATTATAAAATCATAACAAAGGCTTCATGCATACACCCTCACTATGATCATTTTGGCAAAGAATCATGCTCATCATCAATTAAAACTCATATCATATCTCTAATTATCTAGAATTTAATTTTTATATATCTAGATACTTAAACTTATCTTCTAACCATATTTGTCTTTTTAAAAACCTTAGCTTATTTTTAGAAGTCATATATTAATATTGACATCTTCTGTCATCCTAAAATCATAATAAAAACTTCATGTATAATAATCACACTCATGGCATATATGAACTCTACCCAACGCATTAAAGCTCACTGTCTCTCGCTGAATATCAAGTTGTGTGGAAGACGCTTGCGGCCCCTTCCGGCCGGCTTATATCAACATCTACAATTGGCCGGAATCCGATGCCAAGTTCGTGAAGGTAATTCCGATGAGTTCTATATCTAAGTCTTTTATACTTAGAAGATCCCCTTATGGGATGTGTTGGGATAAGGTTAAAAGGCTAAAAAAAATTATGAATGTGATGAATGTGATGAATGTGAAGTCTAGTCCACTTGAGTTTAAGGTAAAAGAGCATTGAGTATAAGCTTGTCAATTGTTATGTTAAGAATTGATTAAAGCCAGATCATTTAATTTAATATTCTTTGAACTCAAATGATTTTTACCTTCACAAATTTTATAGAGTTTTTTTTTTCACTTGATAACACAAAGAATATAAATTATCCTTACACTAAATTTTAATATTTTCAATCATCCGATGTCATCTGCAATAATACTGAAAAAAAATACTAAAAAATTGATTAGCTTAAGGGAGTAAGTAGAGGAGGGCGCGTGGGGCGTGGCGGTGGGTGGAAGACAGCGGAGGTAACCTTCAAAATAATAAAAAAGCAAAAAAGAAAAAGAAAAAAAGACAGGTGTAAAAGTAGGAAGAAAGAAGAAGCCTAGAGGAGGGACGGCAGCTTAGACTCCACTTTTTCCTTTCTTTTAATAAGTGCGTTGCTAAAAACTATTAATTTTAACAAAATAAGTTCAATTATGTTAAGATATATTACTAAGAAATATAAGATTCTTATTTATAACTTAATGAATATTTTTACCTATAAGGTTAATATTTGACTTAAATAATAAGCTTTTTAAAATAGTATTAAATTTAGAATCTCTCTAACACCTTTATGGATTTTTATTGATTTAAGTTTATATATTCTCTTCTTTGTATACATGATAAAAGATTTACATTAAGTATATAATCTCTTATAATAAAGGTTACATGAATGAAATATCATTTTAATTTTTAAGTTAGCTTTTAAGTTGAATTTAAACCTTTTAATATAATATCAAAAATCAAGTTAAATTTGTTTCACCCCAGATGACCTTAATGTTGATAGGCATATAGAATTACACGTGAAAGATGAAAATCTCATATCGAATCTATAATCTTTTGTGATAAAGCTTAAAAAAAGTAAGTATTTTTCTAACTTTCAAGTTAACTTTTGAATTAAACTTGAATTTTTTAATATAAGTAATGTCATATTACAAATGTTTGATAATTTAACTATTATAATAAAAAAATATTAAAATAAAAATAAAAATTTTATATTATTAATGAGATAATGAGTGACTTTTAAATTAGACAATGACTTCTCAACAAATTCAAACCCATTTTTTAAACTTCCCTGTGGGGTTCCTTGCCGTAGTCACCAAAGATGCTGACTTTGGCCCTTGCAATGGCTAGGATTCCACCTGCAAATTGTATTCTATAGGACAGCCGCCGGCTGTCACCTATCGCCGTAGCTTTCAGCCTAAAGTAATGTTTTCGTTACGCCCCGGCAATAGTAATGCTTCCAAAATGGGGTCCCCGATGGGCCCTTGTAAACATCATAGAAATATGTTTATTTCGAAGGGACAAAGTACCCCCTCAAAGCCAGGATTCCGAATCCAACGGTTCGTACGCGATCCAAAAAGATTTTCGCATTTTTGAGGAAACTGAATTGAAAATCAAAATATAGGGAAGATTTTCAGTTGCACCACGATCCCAATCCACTTTTTGGAACGATAACGCATGTGTAAAATCTAATTTGAGACCAAACATAAGTAATAAAAAGCATTTCAAGCTCTTTTCTATATTTTAATTTGTTAATAAAAATTATAAATCATTAAGTATCATATTAAATTATAAATTTCAAGTGAGATATTTCTTAACTTGTAAACTTGAGTCTTCGAAGGTGTTCTCCCCTTTGCAACATGTTGGCAATAGTAGAAATACTTATTCTACAAAAGTAATTGATGTTAGTGGAGTGCAAATTCTATTATTTTATACTCCATAGTAATAGTAGTTATAGGCTTGTTGGTCAGTTAGAAACACTTGGAAAACCTAGCATAACTTACAATGTCTTAGTAGAAGTAATTTGTGACAAATGTGGCTTAATTAGAAGTTAGTGTACATATCCAAAATTCTTTTAAAAAATGTTTTTTTTTAATCAATTATGGGTGTTTCATAGTTGTGCAACAAGGATAAAATGCTTTCACATAAATAGCTGACATAATAGGTTAAGAGTGTCCATTACCTACTTTAAATAGATTTGTAATAAGAGAACATGTATTTCATTTTAAAGATGATTTGTAACTAAAATTTAGTGATCTTAATGACCTCAACACAATTCTTAACATAAATTTTAGTTCTTAATGTCAATTGCAGCTTCATAGTGTGAGTAATATGTCTTCCTTTTGTCTCGGGAGGTGCCATTTCCTTAACTTGGACTCTGCCATCTTAAAAAAATTGTTTATATCTTCCAAATTGTCTTCTAAAGAAGAAATAAGTGTTTCATTTTAAAGATGATTTTTAGTTAAGATTTGGACTACATGATACATTTTCATATCATTTTTAATACAACCCTTAAAAGCTAACATGGGCGGTGGGCTTTATTAAAGGGATAATATGTTCTTTTTTGTATTATATAAACAATTTATTTCTATCCAAAAACTAATTAAATAATAAAGATTTCTCATTCAGCTTTAAAAAAAGATTTCATGAAATTCACGTAATATGAGAGTTTGGTTACATCATTTTCAATACACTCCCTCATCCCGAATATAGAGTAATATTTTTCACAACAATTTTTCACTATAAGTAAAAAGATATTGCAATAGAAATTGAATTTTGATATCAAATCAATTAAGTCTACTACCATCTTAAAATTAGCTTATGAGGAAATATAAATTTAACTATAAAGATGACTTTTAACTACAAGTTAAGAAACATGAGACACTTTTTGTACCGTCTCAATGAAAAATTAAATTATTAGATCGTACAGAAAAACAGTCAAACGCACATGTTACGACCACGTTAAATTTTCAGAGCAGCAGGTAAGAATTCGTACAAAATTCCAATTTTGGTGGCGTTTTCCTGTCAAGACGCAGCCCCACAAAGTCACTTACCCTTTGGAAGATTATGGAGAAGCCGCCATCAATCGACAGCCATACAATCCATCTGAACCGGTCTCAAACCAGCGCAACATTAATTCCACATGTCTTGTCTTTATCCTGAAGCTGGAAATTCGGTCATAATTTTCGTCCTTTACTTTTCAACTCGTTGACAATTGCGGTTATTGCCGAAGGATTGAATTATTAGCTTTGTCTTATTTCTTTGATTATTTTATTATGAATATATAGTGTTAAAAGGTTAATAAGCCTAGCCCAAAAGCTAGTTAAGAGTTAGATGGACTTTTTTTTTTTAATTTATTTTTTACTACAAAAGATTCTAATGTAAAATTTTCATTATATACATATTTTTTTGTATGTTGAGTGATATTGAGTTTAAGATTATACTGGTGAAGGAAATTCAACCTAGGCTTCAAAACTACATTAGAAAATCCAAAAGTTCAATCCAAAATTTAGTTTAAGAGTTAGGGGACACTTTTTTCATTTAAGTTTCATCACTTCTAATGCGAAATTTTTGTTCTACACACATAGGATTGTAAAACATCTTCACTAATTTAATGATTTTTTTTATGTGGTGACCTATTTTTTTTAATTGTTGTGATGGTTCATTAGATAAGAAAATATAAATAAAGTTTCTTAAAACTTCACACTTATAGGTATTAGAAGGTCGATTTCTAGATCAAAACAGAAATGTAAAAGAGACCACATACAAAGAATATAATACACTAGTCTATTTACAATGTACGCCATGCACTAAATTTCAATAAGCGTCCCATCCTAAGCATGAAGAAACACTTACTGTTTTGTATTTATTTTTTGGGTTTATGTTTAAAGGGATCGTGTTAAATGCCTTATCCTATGTATCTCATATTAAGATTTGACTATTTATGCTGTCTTGAAGAATCCATGAAATTTCCATGGGCACAACCCTTTTTGTGATAGCAATATAAAAAGAAACACCTCCTAGAAATATTTACCAAATCCACAAGGAAAAAAATGCCAATATTAAATCTAGGCTTTGAAATTATATTTAAAAACAAACTTTGTTCCTTAAAACTAGCTTCTAAGATAATTAAACATCTATATACATAATATATAATAAGTCAATATCTTAATGATGTGAGATACACACCGAATTTCAACAATTGACAACTGAAAAAAATGAATTCAAAATTATCACATCACTTCTATCTCTAAGTTCGACTTCATGCACAACCATTCTTCGTGGGAGTTGAACACACAACAGAAACACTTGGTTCAAATTGCTCTATATTGAGCTTTCTTTATATCTTATCCTTATTTTCTAGCCAGATAGCTCAATCTTGAAAGCAAAAGGAGAAACAAAAGAAGAAAGATTGAGGCTAATCTCGGATAACAACAAGAAGGTTCTAACATAAAATCATATTCACCCAAAAAATCCACGGCATCAATATCACGACAACTCACATGATTCCAGAGCTATAATCAATGCATTTCAGAGACTTCATTCATACACCCTCATCATTCATCATGGCATATCATCACGTTCGTTGCATATATGGACACTAGCAAACGCATTGAAGCTAACTATCTCTTGCGGCTTCCCCTCGCCAGAGAGAATGACCTCCGTTTGCATATCAAGCTGCGTCAAGGACGCTCGTGTCCCCGTCCGGCCAACCTATGTCAACCTCTACAAGTGGCCGGAATCCGACGCCGAGTTCGTGAGGTCCGTCAGCTTAAAAGCGGACCGGGGGCCGCGCCCGCACCCCAGCGTCGTCGACAGCATTTCATGCAGGCAGATGTACTTGAGGAGCTACACTTTCTCAAGGGAAGAGAAGAAGACTTGGGGCAAAGTAAGACTGAAAATGCCTCATAGAAGAAGAAGAAAGAGCAACACAGAGAGCGCCGGGAAGAAGAAGAAGGGTGGGATGTTCGGGAAGGTCAGGGATGAGTCATGCGCCGCCGTGTTCTCGTTCTTCCGGCGGCTGCTGTTTTGCTCAGCCAAGGTTGATGTCGTTGTTCGAGGAGATGGCTGATCCAAATTCTTTTTCCTTTTGCTTCTTCCTCTGTTTATCTTTGGTGTGTTTTATTTATGTGATGTCCCTTGCTTTCCCATAATGTTTAAATACTCCTGTTGAGATTTTGCTATCTATTGTTGAATCATGAACTTATAATGAAATATTTTGTATTTTTATTTAAGTACAACCATTACTGATCTTCGTCTTGTAGCTAGTTGCTCTTTGTTTATGTTGGGAAAACAAAACCCAACTGGTGAATTCCATTTTCTTTCTTGTTTGATGGAATTTTCCATATTTAAGATCATGTTAGTACCAATCAACACTTTAGATCCCCAATTTGATAATAAACCCAGAGCAAAATACTTTGCTTTGAAATGAGGGTCATGTGATTCATTCATCTACATAAAATCTAATTGTAAATAATATGAAACATTCCAACACTTCTCTTGACAACTATTGTGAAGTGAAATTACAAATTTCATAGTAATATCATGAGAGAAATCATTTTCTTAAATTAAAGATCATAACAAGTTCTAAATTATAATTTTAATACTATATTAAAAAATTTATTTTCTCCTTTATATATAGAGGATTCAAATGCAAGGAAATTTTAACAAATTTATTATTTAGTTTCGTGTCTTATATACCTAAAGGGGTCCAAGGAATGAAGGGGTGGTACGTGGTGGTGGGTGGACTTGGGGCTAGGCCTGTTATAGCTTTCGGAGACACGAATGTCCCACAATTGGAGTTAGAACATATTGTACATAAATTAAAAGATATTACATGTGTAATATGTTTTTTTTTTGTTTGAAGTATTTCTACTACTTGTTTGTATACACATATATACACATTACGAAAACCTGACCTTCTCTATTTTGGCTCTTGTTTCTTCCTTACCAATCACTTTGTGATAGAAGCCACGGTGAGAAAAAATGGAGCCTTGTTTGAGGTGGCAGTTTCGCTTGGGTGTAGCCATTGCTTACTTTCCTTCCATGTCTCGCCATCCGTATCGTACAAGTAAAGGCGCGAGAGAAATTTCAAGGGGAAGTTTTATGGAAAGGAGAAGTAATCCAAACGAAAAGAACAAAAGGTATGGACCCTATGACATAATCATAGTAGTGATTGTGTCGTTTGTGCATTATGGAACTTCCAAAGCAAGTTTTATATATATACGATTGTGTTGGTACGATGGCTCTACATAAAGATTAGACATGTAATAAGAAAGCAATCCCATTGTCATCTTCTGTGTTCTGAGGATTCCTCATTGAACTCCATAAAGCTCTTTGAATCTACCTAATGCAAAATATGGGTTAGTCGATAGGTAATCCAGGCATAATTCTTGCTAAAGAAATGGCAACTTTCTTTTTGGTTCCCAAATGGGATTCCAGCAAGAGGCATAAGCAGCACTTTTGTCTACTCTTTCTCTTCCTTTGAGGGCCACATGCTGATTTCATTGTCATCGACAGTGATAATGTTTCTTTTGTTTGGTGCTTTTGTTATTCTTTCTCTATCAGAAGCAAAGTATGAGCTTCCAGCTCTTTTGCTGCTTTTTTTTTTTGGTTCTTATAACTTCTCCTTTCCCAGTCTTTTTCTAGGCGACCTGGTGGGGCTTAAACAGGCTCCAATTCAGGGCCACAAGCGTGCACTCTCTGATTCAGGGTCTGCCATGTGAACAGTCAGGACAGTGGGTGCATGTAGGGATGATTTCTCGAGCCAGAAGGGTGGACCAGGCTGTTAGTGGCCATCCTTTAGATTGTCGTTCTTTGATTGCATGAATGCAAAACTCTCTGATTGGATTTTAATACTGTTAGAAGGGTTTACTCTCTTTTCTTAAAATAGGTTGTTGAAGGAGGTAGACATATAAATAAATGAAAGCAATATTAAATAAAGATAAAGATAATATAAATAACCATTATTTTTAACAATCATCTTTATTTTGTGTATAAAGAAATTACAATCATTAAATATGTAAATGATAATTACAAACTATGAATAATCTCATATTAGAAGCAGACAAGTGTTTAACATACCTTCATATGAAGAATTTTCAATGATCAAATTTACAAATGATGACTACTCGAATTTCAACTCTAATATCATGTTATATTAGTTTAACTTCTTTTCTTTAAGTTGATCATTAAGAAAAGATAATTTAAACCAAGATATTAACAATGGAAGACAATTATTATTTTTAATTTTATATAAAAAAGGAAAATTCGAGAAAAATACAGGTTTCTCTATTTCGAGCTCATACTAATAAACTTCCATCGGGTGTGAAGTTGGAAATGACAATATCAAAGGACTAAGCCTATTGAACCTACAAACACTTTCTTTTGTAGGTACACTTTGACCTCTACCATACTATCTGTTCCTTTTTCTTTTCCACCGCAAAGTCCGGTTGATGTGAAATCACACTGTGGCCACTTTTGGCATGAGGTTCGCATTCACCACCCATTAACAAACTTCCATTTTCTGCGTTCCCCATCTTTTCTCTGCCAAGGCACAAGGCAATGTCTGTTTGACCAATTATACACTTGTCTGCTTTGATTTGCTTTCGCAT
This sequence comes from Casuarina glauca, assembly GCA_028551395.1. Taxonomy (NCBI): domain Eukaryota; kingdom Viridiplantae; phylum Streptophyta; class Magnoliopsida; order Fagales; family Casuarinaceae; genus Casuarina; species Casuarina glauca. The sequence goes on along the minus strand of CM052352.1, from coordinate 28,232,012 downwards.
CTTACCACAATCAACCAAGAAGAGTGGCCCATCTTTCTCTCTTTGCTCAAACAGAGGCTGGTATTGATATAGGTGGATTTCCCTTCCTTTACCTTGTTTTTTCTTATGTTCTCTACACACACATGATAATATATTTGGAAGCACCTTCTCTCACATCCATGGTGATCGTATCTTTTATACATAAGATACTGTCAAATGCTGATATATTTATTTTATATATGTGTGAAATTTATCTCTATTCTTTTTTTTTTTTTTTTTTGAATTTTACATGATTCTTTGTAGGCTAGGCTAAAGTCTTTTTAGAAGATATGCGTGTAGTTTTTGTTAAAACCAAAATTTCTAAGACAAGGATGATTGGATAGAGGCCCAACCCAATTTTATCTAAAAGTTGGATTAAAACCTTTAGTGATCCTAAAAGGCAGGATTGGGCCTAAGAGGAGGCTACAAGAGAACAGTCCCAGGGAGGGACCGAAAAGCCTACAAGCTCATTTCCGTTCAAGTACATGCCAATTTCCAATAGTTCTGAGACTAGATTTAGGGACAGCGAGCTTTTGTTAGAAATCCTAACAAAATTTAATTATGCAAGACATGTGATTATGGGAATTCTTAAATCTTTAATCTTGGAGTTAGAACTTTCTCTCTGGTGAAGTTGTCATCAATTTATTTTGGAAAGTTCAACAATCATTTTATTTTTTATTTTTTATTTTTTATTTTCTTGTTCTTATCCCATATCATGATAGAGTCAAAACAACGATGATTAACTTGTAAGAATTATTCTTTTTTAACGATGTCGGTATCCAACTTGTATATGTATTTCCGAAACGACACCGCATCATCCCCTCTAAGTGCCAGGCAAATATGAGGATTTTAGGGCAATCCTGTTCCGGGTTGCAAAGCAAATGGATTCCACTCCCCAAAGTTCTCATCGAGTTGTGAATGGCAACGAAAAGAAGAAAAACCCATGGCAAGCGGCAACATGTTATGACTTGACATGACCCCATATGAATTCAAAGACGAACCATTCAAATAACTTATAGTAATAAATTAGAAACAAATATAAGAAAGACTCAACCATTGGGGAGAACTCATCGTTTTGAGAAACCTAATTTATTTTTGTTAGTTTTAATAACTCTAGTTGCAACATAATCATAATCTAGTAATAACAATAGATTAGCAATATCATTATAATATTATAGTATTTATTGTATCTTGATTATTATCAGTTGTAGTGTTCATCGTTACTTTAATTTTTAACAATTGTTTGTATTGGAATTGAGCTTAATAATACAAAGTATTCTTTTACTTCTAAAAAAATTGTATATTTTGTTAATTATACTAATAGATTAGGGTTCTAGTACTAATACAACAAGGCAAGATCCAAACTCGGGGAACTACAACGATGTTTAATTCTGGTCAAACCTTGAACGAGCCAGGTGGCTCACCAAGTAGCATGATTATCTAACGATATTTCCTTAGTTCTGCCATGTTCTATTATGAGGTTATAAATCACTTTGCCCACACAAAAGGTTCCACCGTAAATCGAAAGACATAGTTACCTCTGTCATAAACTTGACTGTTCAATATTGACCGGAACACTCAACAAACAACCATGGAAAATTTTGGATAAAGTCTATGACTTGTATCTTACATATCCCCTCTTTGTAACAAAATAGACTTCATATCTAATACAATCTATGTTTTTCACACATATCAATGCATACAAAACGACTATGGGTTAATAGTGGAGGTTAAGTTAACAATGACCACAAGATGGAAATTTCACATGGGAAAAGTGTGTATGCAAGTACCGAATGAATAACCTTTTCCAGTTGTGGAACCAACACAGCAGACACAAGGATAGCTTCCGAATGTGGGAACATATCCAATTTGGAAGCAATTTTTTGGCTGGATCTTTGATGCAGCCCATGAGCCCACAGCCAGGGGTCTCAAGCCTTCAGGATGCAGGTTACGCTAAAAATGCATCCTCCCTGCTTCTTGGAGATTTGCAGGCATGGCACCCTTATTTGGATTTTTATATTATAGTTTATGGATTATTGATTTTGGGACTAGTGACTATGTTCTGTGCAATTTACAATAACTTCATTCATGTACTTCTCAATTAATAACTATTAAATTGCATGATGACACATTGTTACAACATGAGTAGTGAATCGGTAGATTTGATTTTGGCTCCTTTCGCTTTATGGACGAGAACTGCCCAAATAGTTAGGGATACATTGCAGTTAACATAGGGGAAAACTACTGCAACTCAGAGATGAAATTGTATGAGTTAAGTCAAATAGGAAGGACCGTGACTGAATATCACAATACCATTTTTGATACATGGTTGGAAATTGACACCCATGAACCAACCATCGTTATGTGTTTTATCATTGCATTACCCGTATAAATTGTTACCATATTGAGTAGATTACGCTTGTGCTTGTATATATGGTAATAGTTTTGTATAGCTTTATTCCTTACAGCAAAAGAAAAAGAAGAAGAAGAAGAAGAAGAAGTCCTGCATATATACTCCTAATTACTACTGTTCTTCTTTTGGGCCCTTCTTTTCTGAGAAGAGTGAACTGATTTGGAGATCATGGAGATGAAGCAAAGGCAAAGCGGTCTTCAAGTTACTGTATTGGCATTGAGTTGATAAAGCTCAAATATTTCCAAGATCATGCGTATGAAAATCCTGCAGCGTGAAGAGGCCGAATTTCTCTATAGCTAACAAGCTTTTTTCTGTTTGAGTAGACCTGGTAATGTTTTTCAGAATGAAGAAACCTGATCAACTCGTAAAAGTAGTGCAAAAGAGCAAAACTGCACTGACGATTGCTCTAACTTCTATATTTGGCAAGTTATAATGTTTGTACAATTTTTCAATCAATGCAAACTTCCTACAATGTTCACCAAGGGAAAATTCTTTGCTGAGTGGAAAGTTCACCCATCAGAATTCAATCGTTTTCTTCAGGATTACCATCACTGGTTGCCTTCTGGATTTGAAGAGTACATTCAAGATTCTGCAAGACGAGGGCCTGTCAGCTCCAAAATCAGCCAAGCATTTCTCGGCAGTCTCTGCATACTTTTGCAGAGAATCTGGTCTGACTTTTACAGAGTCCATGATTATTTCCAAGGCCATCGTATCACTTGGAATGGATATGTCAATAGCAGGCCTCCCACAAAGAATTTCAAACATCACCACCCCAAATGCATATATGTCTGATTTTTCTGTCAGGGGCTGTCCTTCAAAACTTTGAGGGTCAAGGTATCCAAAAGTTTCTTTTACTCCACTACTCACATAAGTTTCACCAATTTTGGGCCTTGCTTTTGAAAAGCCAAAATCAGCAACCTTGGCTGTGGAATTCTCATCAAGCAGGATGTTAGAAGACTTAACATCCCGATGGATGATTACTCTCTGATGTTCGGTCTGAAGATAATGAAGTCCTCCCCCTTCTGGGGAGTCCCCTTGGTCTAGTGGTAACTTGGCCAAGCCCGGGTTCGAATCCCCTTCGTCTTATGTGTAAGTATAATTTGAAAAAAAAGAAAAAGAAAAGCCCTCTCGCAAGTCCAATGCAAATTTCTACCCATGGTTGTTAAGAAGAAAATGATTCTTGTCAAAGAGATCTGGGTTGGTTGAGGAGAGATTAAGAGTCTGTAAATTAGTTGACTCCTCAAGGACTATTTAGTTTAGGGTGGTTTTATTCACCAAATTTTTTAACTAACATTAAAGATCACTAATTAAATAATCCCAAAAAGTTTCTATAATTAATTTTTTAAAATTTTCTTTTGTTATAAAAATGATTGCTTAAAGAGGTAATAAAAGTATGTCACCATTGCTATTCTTAACATAACTCATTATTCATTGTGGGTGGAAATTGTAATGATTTAGTCCATGAGATATAATTATTTGGCAATGAGTAAAATTACAAGGATCAAACCCACGTGCAAGGGTTCATGTCTTTGAGTGATAAGATGTGGTACACGACATGTTACAAAAATTTAATCTCTTTTCTTAAAGCTAATTGCAAAAAGAAAAATGATATCAAAACAATATATTAACAATGTTAGACAATTAATTTAAGAGTTCGAAAATGATATCAAAAGATATAATTATTTGGCAATGAGGTAAAATTATAAGGATCAAATCTACATGCAAGTGTTTCTATCTTTTAGTGATAAGGTGTGAAATATGAACATAATATCATGTTACAAAAATTTAATGTCTTTTCTTAAAGCTAATTGTAAAAAGGAAGTGATATTAAAACAATGTATTAACAATGTTAGACAATTAAAGAGTTTGGCAATGATATCAAATGATATCATTACTTGGCAATGAGGTAAAATTATAGGGATGAAATCCACAAGCAAGAGTTCCTACCTTTCAATGATAAGATGTAGTATATTAACATAATATTGTGTTACAAAAACTTAACTTCTTTTCTTAAACCTAATTGTAAAAAGCAAATAATATTAAAAATATATATTAATAATGTTAGACAATTAATTAAAATGATATCAAAATATAATTATTTGGCAATGAGATAAAATCATGAGGATCAAATCTACATGCAAGTGTTCTCATCTTTCATTGATAATATGTGGAATATGAACATAATATTATGTTACAAGAGTTTAACTTCCTTTCGTAAAGCTAATTATAAAAAGCCAATGATATTAAAACATTATGATAGCAATGTTAGACAATTAAAGAGTTCAAGGAGGGTTGTATACCATCCCACAGCTCAAACTAATAAAGTTCCATCGGCCGTAAGGTAAAAGATGACAATAAAACAAGTCGCAAACGAAAACTTGCTTTTGTTTGATATTGATTCTTCTTCTTGAATGGACACATGGAAAGATTTCTATTAATTTAGGAGGACTTTCCTTCCCTCTCTTTGGGCTTTTCACATAAATATGAATTTATAAATTCTTTTAACTACTAATATCTTTCTTTTCTTTTTTAATTTAAGTAAGATTTTATAGTATAATATAAAAGTCAGGTTAAGATGCCACATTCCATTTCCCGTAGTCATAACTTGTGAAGTAGGTTCTTGTGATTTTCTCATGTTCATGATAAAATAATGCATTAAAAGTTGTGGTTGCCCATCACTTAAGATGGCTTAACTTGATTCCTCCTTACAACCCATCATTAAGATGTCAGCTAATAACCCAAAGCCCACCACTAACAACACTATTCTTGTTACCCATTTTGAGACAACCGGATGTTTTTTGAGACAACCGAGATGAACAGGACCTCTTGAGTTATTTTCCAGTGTCTAACAGGTAAGAAATATAGAGTCAAAACAACGATGATTAACTTGTACGAATTATTCTTTTTTAACGGTATTGGTATCCAACTTGTATATGTATTGCCGAAATGACCCGCATCATCCCCACTAAGTGCCAGGCAAATACGAGGATTTTAGGGCAATTCTATACCGGGTTGCAAAGCAAATGGATTCCACACCCCAAAGTTCTCATCGAGTTGTGAATGGCAACGAAGAGAATGGAAAACCCATGGCAAGCGGCAACATGTTATGACTTGACCTGACCACATATGAATTCGGAGACGACCCATTCAAATAACTTAAGAGTAATAAATTAGAAGTAGATATAAGAAAGACTCAACCATTGGGCAGAAGTCATCGTTTTGAGAAACCTAATTTATTTTTTATTCGTTTTATAACTCTAGTTGTAACATAATTGTAATCAAGTAATAAGAATAGATTAGCAATAGTATTGTAATATTGTAGTATTTATTGTATCTTGATTACAGTTTTAGTGTTCATAGTAACTTTAATTTTTAACAATTATTTGTATTAGAATTGAGCTTAATAATACAAAGTATTCCTTTACTTCTACAAAAAAAATTGAATATTTTGTTAATTATATTAATAGATTAAGGCTCACAACAAGGCAAGATCCAAACTTGGAGAACTACAATGATGCGGAATTCGGGTTGAACCTTGAACGAGCCAGGTAGCTCACCAAGCAACGTGATTATCTGACAATATTCCCTTAGTTATGCCATGTTCTATTATGAGGTTTATAAATCACTTTGCCCACACAAAGGTTCCACCATAAATCGAAAGACATGATTACCTCCGTCCCAAACTTGACTGATCAATATTGACCATGACTTGTATCTTACATATCTCCTCTTTGTAACAAAATGGACTTCATATCTAACACAATCTATGTTTTTGCAGACATATCAATGCATACAAAACGACTGTGGGTTAATAGTGGAGGTTTAGTTGACAATGACTACAAGATGGAAATTTCACAGGGGAAAAGAGGAAGGTGCGTGTGCAAGTATCGAACGATAACCTCTTCCAGTTGTTTGAACCAAAACAGGAGACATAAGGATAGCTTCCGAATGTGGGAACATATATTCATGCTCTGAACATATTCGTAATGGCAATATATATACATGTGCATTAGCAACAATGTGAAAGGGATAGAACTTGGGAGGCATAAAAGTGAAGGTATTTTTGACCATGAGGTTGCATTATCTGGGTGAAGAATCGAGAGAATTTTTGGGGACAATTTGCTGGATGCCTCAAAGACAAAATCACTGCACTAGTGAGAGATGAAGGTCCGCCAAAGTAAATGGAAGATTTCAAAGGGCGTTCAGTTAGGCGCCATGAGCAGACCTTTACTGATATTAAACCCGAATGGTGGCAGTGCATACAAAATTTGTATTGCCAACTCCAATCTACTTAGATTTTTGTACAGTTCATCTCCCCGAAATGGAATAGGCCTTTCTTATCATTGTTTGGTTATGTGCAAAATTGCAGTTCTACTTCTTCCCAAAAGTTCTTTTGCAGCAACAAATAAGATCACTTTGTTCCTGTCAAGGCATCTGAATAGGGTCTTGCATGTAGATTTCTTCAAGTCGTGCAGAAACTCAGAGAACCCAGAAGTATATATAGTCATTTTATCATCTTATTCCGTCATTTATGGAGGATAGCATGTACATAGATTACTTCTCATAACTGAAACTCTGTTCCTCGATCAAATGTGCACGGCTTAACGAGGCTGGGCAGGTTCTGTTGATAAACTGAGCACAATATTATCAAGCAAAGAATGAATGAGATCCATAAAGCTTTTTCTTATTGCCACAAACAATAATCGTTCCGTTGCTTCCTAACACGTTATTGTCGACCTTCCTATCTCAAGTAATCATCAGACCAAACAAATTGGGGAACTAGCTTTTGACTTCGTGGACCTAGTAGCCTGGTCCATCTACAACCACTTGGGCCATGCTGCCCCGTCTATGGTCCTAGACAAGCCTGCATACTAAGCCTAACATGGGCGTGGACTGGCCTTTTTTTCCCATGTAAAGGACAGGCAATTCTGTACATATGAAGTAAAAACTACATTGGGCTCCTAACGCACTTTTTTCGGCCTCAGAATGTACAAACTTTATCCAGATACCCCCTTCAACCTTTCTCAGTTCATGCACTTTTCGGAAGAAAAGTGTTCAAAGCAATAAAATGGAGGAGCCTGTGTGAAAGGAAATCCACGAATGCATCAATGGTGGGAGCAAGTGTTGAAAAATAATCAAACAGACGGGGATCTTTTGAGGACCCTTTTTTTTCTAGTCAAAACTCTAGAGTTTCTACCCTGTAGCATAAGATGAGTTGACCCATGGATATAACAAGAAGGTTCTAATGGACAATCATCAAACTACACTGGTCATGACAGCCGACTCGTGACTACGGCTTTTCAATGCCAATTATCTCTTTCTATTTCAACAACTGCCGTCGCAAACCGTCATTGCCGAGTTGAAAGTAGCCAAGGTTTCGAACGATGTTTTCCTCGCATTCCTTCTAGTTTGGGGCAAAGAAGTGGGAAGAGGAGGTCAAATCCAGAACTCCCGCATGGGGGAAGCAATAAAATCATTAGTCACACGAAGTTTGACACCAGCCCATGTGAATGTAGATGTGAACTTGACCATGTCGAGTCGTGCTTTCATCTTTAAGGCCAATGACTGAAGCTACCGCCAAGTCACTTGACAAGACCAGAAAAGTATGATTCATACAGAAATGTCATGTCATTTAGGTCGGGGAAGAAAAATTTGACCTTCTTTTTGAAGCATCAAGGTTTTAACTTTGATTTCTCTTTTCTCCGCTGCTTATTGCCCAAGAGGAGGATCAGTGAGAGAGACCTACTGTCCCATTTGCATATGGATTATGAAATCTTCTGCCCTTGGTGTTTTGACAAGATGCCTCCGATATTGGATACTCTTTGGGCACAACATGATGATCCCTACATTGCACTATGACCACAGGTTGGATGGATCATGGAACGTCAAAGCTACTGCATGGCTAGATGGGATACATCACTAGGTATATGAGGCTGTTAGTGGACTCGAATACACGAACCAGTGACCCTGGTATTGATTGGATTACAACTCTAAAATGCAAGCATCGAGGACCAATTCTCACATAAAATAATAATAATAAATTAAATAATTTAATTTATTATAAATTTACTTTTTCAACTGATGAATTAATTTTTAAGTTAAAACTTTAACCAAAACCAAAATTCGTTTCCTTTTTTTATGAATTTGATCAAGATTTCTTGTCTTAAAGGCAATAGCTTCATGGAATTATTACAACGAGGAGAAATTAATTAACATCCACTATTAACCCATAGTCATTTTGTATGCATTGATATGTCTGCATAAACATAAATTGTGCTAGATAAGAAGTCTATTTTGTTATAAAGAAGAGATATGTAAGATACAAGTCATAGGCTTTATCCAAAATTTTCCGGAGTTCATTGTATGTGCAAGATTTGAGATGATTGTAGATCATAATGATCCTCCATCTCCTCACAGACCATACACGAGCCTCAATGATTAAAAAGACTCATTCCATAATCAATCCACCATTAAAATAACCAACTTTTTGGACTATGGATGGCTTTCATCATATTATTTGTGAGCCAAGTCTTCTTTTTGGGTGGAAAACGTTCGTATTTCTAGAACCTAAACATTAAGCCAAAGATAATGCAGAGAAGCAGGTGATATCAAAAAGTCTACCTATACGTAAGGAAAAACAATGTCGTAACATTCCAACGGGTTCCTGAGGTTACTATGGCACTATTGATGAAGAACACAACAGGTATAAGAAAAGGAATAGGAGAGGAAAAATACCTTAAAGATGTTGAGGAGTGAAGACGGGCTAAAGAAGCAAAGAGAATGGGGGAATCTGTTGTAAACAGCAGACCAATTGCTGGTTTTCATAACTTCCATTGCTTGCAGAAATTAGTGACATCCGATAGAGATACAACAAATGTTGGATTAGCAGGAGTGTGTTGCTGAGCAAAGAATTGGACCTGCTCTTCCTCCGCCCCCAGTCCACCAGAAGACTCCAGCAGGCCAGTGAGTGGCCCCAGTATGATATTCGTAGTCTTACAACTTATTCTTTTCTGAAGAGAGTGAATTGATTTGGAGATCATACAGATGAAGCAAAGGCAAAGCAGTGTACAAGTTACTACATTGACACTCTGCTGATAAAGCTCAAATACTTCCAAAATCGTAAGTATAAAACTCCTGCTGCGTGAAAAGGTCAATTTCTCTAGAATTGATAGACTTTTTCAATTTAAGGAGATCTGACAGTAATTTTCAGAATGAGGTAATTTGAAAGAGCAAAACCATACTGCCGATTACTCTAACTTCTATATTTGGTTTTGTACAGTTTTTCAAATCAATGCAAACTTTTTATAATGTTTGTACAATTTTCCAATCATGCAAACTTCCTATATACAGTGGATTGATGCAAAGAGAAAATACTAGAAGCAAATAATAATTATAGCAGTAGTGAAGCGGTAACGTTTTGATAAATCAGTATAAGCGTTGTATGGTTGGAGTGTTTAGCCCATAATTTTCATATTGTTAGCTATTAAGTGGCCGTTAGGAAAACTGTTATATGTGCTGAGAGTTAGTAATTAAAAAGAGTATAAATACGCCTTCATTTTTCAAATCAGTATTAGTATCAATATCTGTTTCTTTGATTCTAGTATCGATATCTGTTTCTTTGATTGAGAATCAATGTTCACCATTTTTTCCTTTTTTAGGTATACACATGAGAGGGGGTTTTGAACCCCTGACGTGGTGGATTCATGGACTCCTTAACTTTCGCCCATGTTTTCCTTCCGGACTGTCTCAAGTGCCACAGGCAACATGTCCACGGATTTTCCAGACGTTGGCGTAGCCCGAAATGAGTCCATCGGGGTCTGAAACTACTTCTTTGACATTCAAGAAAGCGATGGAATTGTTGAAATGGATGAAGCATGTGTTTTGCACGCTGAAATCGCTCGAAAAACGTAGTCCGGAGTCCAAACCAAGTTATGGGCAATGAATGCACGAATTCCAAAAGAAAAATAGCTGGTTGCTCCCACGTCTGTAAGGCAATTATCCATAGAGATCCTTACCAAGAAGAGTATAGGAAAAACCCATATAGTGAGTTCTGGTTTTTAATTAGCCATCGTCGCCAAAACTCGAGAATTGAAGTACAAGAAAGCGAAATCAGTCCACCCTTCGAGGACTATTTATTTTTATTCACCAAATATTTTAAATAACATCAAAGATCAGAAATTAAATAATCCCAAAATCGGGTAGGGATTCATACCAAACCCGAAGTGACCCACTTGGGAACCGAACACAAACGACACCAACCCGCCCTGTATCCGTGGTTGGGTCCAATAGTAGGGGTTAGGCCTCCCCTTGTCTTGGTTGGCTCGGTTACAACTAGGCTTACGGGGCCCTGGGTCGAAGTGGGTTGGCCCGTTGACTACCCACAACATGAACTAGGTTGGAATTGGGCTAAAGAGGACTCGGATCCACTGAGCAGGCTGGGCTGTACAACTGCCCCTGAATGAGCTGGATCAAAATTTGAATCCAGTGAATGGCCTAGTTTTGGGCTGGCCAACTCATCCAGGCTATGTACTGGGCCTAAAGAGTTGCTTCTCGATAAGCTGGGCTCCTCGACAAGCAAAATCCAATTGCCACTCATAATTAGTTCAAGTTGATGAATAAAATCTAAGAGTTTGTGATTTTATGAAATACCTTATCTATGTACTTCTTCTAATATACCATTACATTTTCACATTTCTTGTTATGTGAAATTTCAATACCAAGGATTTGTTTGGATCTCGGGGGTTGGACTCAGGTCACACCAAGTTTGAATAAACTGGGTTGAGATGGGTTGAAGGACCAGTTTCCTACCAATAGCTCTTTTATACCATTTTCTACCGTTCCCAATGTTTTCCAACGAGCCCTATACCACCAAAGGACAGATTGGCTAACCACCAATCCATAAAACACAAATTTACTCCATAACCTGCGAACAAGGAATAGAATGAGGACTTTCTATTAGGCATCTCAGGTTAGGCACAACCCAAACATTCCTAATCAATTTTTTTTGGACTAATTTTAGGACTTTCCAACCACAAAGAAATTGGAAATTACACTAAGTAATGGGAACAGGACTCTCCTAGCTTAATGGTAATTGAGTTAGGACCCTTGACCAGCAAGTTTATCTAGTTAGGATTTTGAATCCCCTCCTCTCATATAGAGAATGTAGGACGTTAGGTAGCACACTAGTGAGCTTAATGCTTCAAAAAGATCATAAAAAGTTCTACAAAATAGTAGCTCACACTCATGATGTGTGAGTTCAACATTACACACTTATATCGGCAAAGCTATTACATTAAAAGACAAAATAGACAGTAGATCTTTAGGCCTAATGATTCTGGACCGTGCCTTCATTCTTCTTGCTCTTGGACAGCTGAACGTCTTCTTCGGGAACATGGTAATAGAACAATGCAGAGTGGAGCTTTCTCATTTTGAGAAGTGGAGGAGGGTCGGTGACTCCTTTACTGGAACTGGCTGGCAGCTTGCGGTAACCATGGGAGGTTGTCTTGTTGTTTGACTCAACTGAGTCAGTCAAGGGAACCTTGTCATTGCCACGTGTATACTTGGCAAATGGTGAGGTTGATGAAGAGCTAGAGTGTGAGGATGAGTTGTAATTGCGATTGTTCCGCATGGGGTGTTTGGTCCTGCTTGGGGAGTGGGAGCTACATGGCACACCAGTGACAATAGAGGGTGACGTGGAGGCGTAGGTGGCAGAGCATGCTCTGCCACTGTCAGACCCCGATAGTGATGGCTAGTGAGACATTTTTTGGACATCAATTACGTGGGCTTATGTTAATGGTTTGTAAGGCCCACTTATATGGACTTATATTAATGAATTCTGAATTGATCTTATTAGGTGAAGTACATGAGTTCTTATGAATTGAATATAAACTAGATAGTGTGAATTATAACTTTATTATTAGGCCTATCCTGAGCAATACCTATAAGAGAAGCACATAATGTAGGTTAGGCCCCTTCATCTAACTCTGTATATGCTATCTTAAAGAAAAGACTTTGGTAGAGAAAATCAGAATGTCTTTAGTAATATTCTCATCAAGCTAATGTCCATAGAGAAAAAATACAGGAGAAACATTGGTCTTGAAGATCATATTATGCCCTGTGAATTATCATAATTGATGCTACACAAGGAATCTTTTAGTATCTTGTTCTCATTGTTTTATGTTCTGTTTATGTAGATTCTAGGTTTTCTCTCCTTGCAAAAAAATTAAAGCTTACATGTGGTATTAAATAACATAACCTAGATATAGGACCCAAATTAAGTTCACAAGGAATGATTTTGTGATTTTTGGATTTATTTTTTTCAATTTGTTGTTTCTATGGGTTGTTCAAAAGAACAAAAAAAAAAAAAAAAAAAAAATAAATTTGTAACCGTAAAATTACACCGGCGGCGCTTAGGGGCGAGTGTGAGCTCCAAATTTGATGCTATTTGGACCAAAATTTTCTCGAGAATTTAAGAGAGCCGTCTTCATGGGGCCTCAACAATCCGGTGGCAAGGTCCAAAGCGTGACGGAGCAGGTAAAATTTAGGATCTTGCTGTGGAGATAGGTCGTAGGTTCGTGAACCGAATGCCTCATCTGGCGACACCAACGCATTTAAGTCCCTTTTCCACAGCTATTTAACGGGATTAGAAATGCCAAGGTAAAATGGGACATGGAACAGTACTTCAAGGCTATTCGTGCCCCTTTTGAAAACCAAGTCAAAATGGCAAACAATGTATTTCTCTGGGATGCGAAGCAGCAGTAGCGAACGCGAGATGAGGATCTGCTGAAGGGCCGTTGGGAGATCAACGCCTGGGAGGAGCTAAATAGGAAGCTCAAGGAAAGGTGCAGTTTCTGCCTGAGAACGTTGCATGGCTTGCACAAGAGTTCCTACAATTATTATTTTTTTGGTATACATTTAGTAATTTGTTAAATGGTATTTTCAATTATTTATGCCACATTTATAACATGAGTCATACTATATTAGTTTTGTATAATATTTGACACCTTTTTTTTTTTTGTCGCTATATGGAATATACATAAACGTTTTAGCATGTATATTAACTAGGTATTAGTATGCTTGGTTGTATTATTACATTTCTAGGATTATAGCATGTGTTGTGAATAAACATTAGAGTATTGTTAAACATGTAAGTTAGAGACAAACAGCCCATTGTCTACCAAGTCTTAATTACATAGTGTATAGTTTGTGAGCAAAACAATGTATATCCTATAGAATGAAAGGGTTCTATGATTCAATTGGATTGTAACCAAAATGGCACACTTAATTGGGTTGTTAGATATTAGTCCTCCATGGTAGTGGGATGTCTCCTATTTTGATGTATATTCATATTCCCAAAGGAGCTCATTGTGATTTGGGACTTAGAAGAATACATACATAACATGTGCATGAATTTTGACTGATCTAAGACATAGTAAAGAAACATACCTATTGCCGATACTAAGTAGCAGCCAAAAATTTGTATCCATTTTTCATGATATTATGAATGGATCAGATATATCATGGCGATTCTTCAGATTCCACTGTGGAATCTGATAAGTGAGAAAGTTAATGTGAATACTAATTTCCATAATGCCAAGAAAATAAAATGGTGGGGGAGATGAAAAAAAAAAGGAACAATTATGAACTCAAACTTAGGGACGAAAGGAAAAATTTTAACCTTAACGTTTCACTTTCTCTGACCATGACAGTACATCTGATCACCGTGCATGTAAAGTTTCTTAAAACCTCATATTTACAAGCAATTTGGAAGAAACTTTAGGTCAGGAAAATTATTATTCATCCGTGTCCCTCATTTTAACTCCATAGCTAACATAAAAATATGAGATTAAAATTGACCATCCACAACAAAGCAACAAGGATCACAATAGAAATCATCTTAGAACAAAAATTATTATGACCATTTATCCAATAATTCAATAAATAAAGTTTCTCAAATCTAATAAACAATGTATGCAAGATAAGAGTCTCATACTAGAAAATATAATCCCTAAGATAAAGTTTAAATTAAAACAAAATCTTTTAATCAATGAGCTAGCATTTGGTTCCGATAATAGGGCTTTCTAACCTATTATCATAGCCTAGGTGAAATCTGCTCTATCTTCTGTAACCTTGAACTCAATAATGCTTAATGTTTAAGGGAAATGTGTGTAGGACAAGAATTCCATTAAGGAAAATAAGATTTTTAAAATAAAGTTTAAATTAAAGAAAAACTTTTCAACCCTCGATAACTTTTGGACTGAACCATAGGACCTTCTAACTAACTAGTAACTTGAAAGAAACTTTAATTGAAATAATTGTTATTTTACTCTTATCTTTCATTTTAACTCCTTAACTAATATTAAACTATGAAGTACAATTGAACATGCACAACATACCAATAAAGATTTAATACTACCTCGGAAAAAAGCCATTGCAGATTTAATACTAAACGTAATTGATACCATAGTTTATTTATATTGTATATACAACTAAGGTAAAACCAAAACAAATGCTTCACTCATTGATTGTTGAAGTCTGATCGAGCAGACTTCTTTGTATTTGCAACAACCAATCCAACAAGATATATACTGTACATGGAGATGCTCATTGTTTTCACCGGTGAGGCTTTTGCTGTAACTAGTAACGGTGGTTACCCGGATGATAAAGCCCAAAAGTTTTGTCAACAAGGATCTGAAACCGTAGAGTGAGTAAGTGACACCATACTCATGGAATCACATGAAAGATTATTCGTAGTTGATGATGACTTCAACAGCATACCTAAGACACTTCCATTGCAATCATCAAAGCTGTCCAGACGGGGAGGGAGTTCAATCATAATTGTATCATTTTCTTCAAGATCACCGTCAATGGCTGCCTCCTGAAGTTGAAGAGCATGTTCAAGATTACTTAGGACTTCCCCCATTGAGGGCCTATCAGAACCAAACTTGGCCAAGCAGCTCTCAGCAGTCTCTCCGTACTTCCTTAGAGAATCTGGTATAACTTTTCCCACCAGAGCAGAGTCCATGATTTGCTCTAGCTGCCCTCTCTCCTGCCATTTCATTGCGCATTCAGACAAGCTCACCAAATCACTTGGAAGGGAAGTATCAATAGCAGGCCTCGCACAAAGAACTTCAAACAAAACTACTCCAAATGAATACACATCTGATTTATCTGTCAGCCGTTGCATTTTAAAATATTCTGGATCCAAATACCCAAAACTTCCTTTTATTGCAGTACTCACATGCGTTTGATCAATTTCTGGCCCTGGTCTTGAGAGCCCGAAATCAGCAACTTTGGCCATGAGATTCTCATCAAGCAAGATGTTAGCAGACTTCACATCGCGATGAATGATTGCTTTCTGATGTCCTGTGTGAAGATAATGGAGTCCTTTAGCAGCTCCAATGCATATTTGAAGCCTCTGTTTCCAACTCAAGCTGGGAAGACCAGAGCCGTAGAGATGACTCTTGAGTGTTCCATTCTCCATATATTCATAAATCAAGATCATCTCGTTCTCTTCGTCACAGTACCCAACTAATGAAACAAGATGACGATGGCGGAATCGGGAAAGCATCACGATCTCAGTTTGGAATTCTCTAAGTCCCTGTTGGGACTGGGGATTACTCCTCTTGACTGCCACTTTTGTACCATTTAGAACTCCCTTGTACACCTTCCCGAAACCGCCAACTCCAATTACCCTACTCTCGTCGAAGTTGTTTGTAGATTCTTTAACTGCAGCAAAGGGAATGCGATATCGATCGATGGATTTCAAGTATTCTTTTCCTGTAAACGGCGAGTTTCCTCCGTTGATCCATACTGGTATCCACGTCTTTGAATGCACTTGGAGGGTTGGTCTTCTTCTATTTCGGTACCACGTAAAGAGAATTCCGACCAACATTGTTGCAACCACGGCCCCGATGGTGAGACCCCCGATCACTTTGAGCATTCTAACCAAACCGAGATTTCTCTTCAACCTGAGAGCGGAAAAATTCACAGCGGCAGAACTCAGGCTGCCCTGGGAATTGCTGATCTTCATGATCTCTAGCCCATTCAGGATGCCGCGGGAAGAAGGACCCAATGCAACATAGCCAACCTTGATACTACGCTGATTGTCCACGATCGACTTCGTAACAAAATCAATATAAAATGCAGCTCCCAAGATGTTTGCTACTGGAACAGTATTCCGATCCACAGTCTTCACAAGCAAGGAATCGACGAAAAGATTGAAGAAGAGCTCGTTAACACTTTTACTCGCTATATCACATATATGAAACCGAAGAAGGTATTGAAATCCTGGATCGACATTGAATTCCCAGGTCACAAGTTCCATCACATTGTAATAATATGGACCAACACCTGTTCCAGCCGTTCCATAGACGATCTCTGGGGCTGAATCTTTCGTTGCCCCACCACGAACGTACTTCACCGCTTTAATGTTTGAGTAGCTCGCCATCCTGTGCGGCTGCATTAGAAAGCCTGTATCGGGAATCCACGTTCGCCAAAGCGTATCATTATCCGCCGTCACCACTGGCCCGCCTATGTTCACCCTCCAAACCGTCTCAAGTGCCGTCGGCAACAAGCCCACAGCTTTCTCTGCTTGACTAACGCGAATGCCGTCGTTCGAAATGAGCCCATCAGGGACTGAAACCACTTCTATAGCATTCACGAAAGCGAATGAATTATTGGAAGCGTAGAAGTTGAGTTCAAGGTTGTTGGAGGTCACATTTACAGAAAATTCTTTAACAACGGATGTGTTTTGCACCTTGAAATCATACAGAAGAAGACAATCCGAAGCCCGGACAGCAAACTTCGCCGAACTCAAATCATAACTATTATACGAAAATGGGTGGAAATAGAGACGGATCCAGTGTCTCCCACTCCGTTTGATGGGAAAGTTGTACTTTGCGGATTCATCAAAGACTCTGGCTGTCCGCAGCAGAACTGAATGTTCGGAAGAAGGGACAGATTCCAAGGTGGTACTGGCAAGAACATTATGAGAGGTTGAAAGCAAATTCGAAGCCAAGTTATCGGCAACGAACACACGATTTCCGACAGAAGAATTGGTGGATGCTCCACAGTTTATAAGGTAATTATCCACAGGATCAAATGCAGCACAGAAGCTTCCCAAGAATGAAATGGATGAAACCAAGATTAACAAGTCAAGGTTTCTGCGACCCATCTTTATGAAGACTGGAGATTTATCGAAGACTAGAAGATGAAACTTTGTCATGAAGTTTGGGGGAAAGTGAAGAATACCTAGATTGGTTTAGGAGAAAGTAAGAGAACAAGGAAGAAACCAAGAACGATTTGAATGTACTCATGTATATTTAGTCAACAAAAAATAACGTATAGTGTTCATGAATGTACATATACAGGTCCAACCTTATGGTACTATACATGACAACTAACAATGACATTGCAACTATGAATGACAATAATAACAATAATATAACGTACAACCTTTGGAGGGAAAATGTGTTGCCTATTAATGTTCACATCGACTTTACTAAGTATAACTATCATCAATTTACATTTTCGTAAGGTAGACATTAAAACAAATTAAATACTACAACCTGAGACAATAGATGCCAATAGTGTGTGCTACATATCACCCTGCTTTGTAGAAGAAAGATTAAGGTTTTGCTTGCTATCCAGAATAGCCAACTTCCAGTCTCCTCCGTTATGATTCAGGTTAAAGTCTTGCCGCTTTGTCTTGAAACCACAGAGTTCCGAGTGAAACTGAGATGCCCCTGTTTTTTTCTGCTTCACTTTTGCAATCCCCTTCCGTATTTTGCATATGTTAGGAACAAAATAGGTGAATCATGAGAAACATATTCAATTTATTGTTACAAAAAATGCGTAATGAGACTAACTACTGAAAAGTTGTCCCATACTTTTTTATGTAATTCAAAACACAAGAAGTAGGAGAAAATAATCTAGTGAATTGTAAGATGAGTAACTCCAAAACTTAAAAAGATAGTTTTACAATTTGCTTCTTTTTGTTTGGATCCAAATGACCATATTTTTAATTCCTCCCCTCTCGCTTGAAAAGTAAATATAATTTAAATGAATACAATCAAAAGGAAAACTCAAAAAAAGAAATAACAACAAAGGAAAATGGTCACTGCTCTTAAGCGACCATATTTTGCTAATGCTCATTGAGAAGATCTTCCCTTTCTTGTTGCTGCCGAAATTGCTTTGATCTGTCGAGTTAATGCAGATATCTGATGAAATAGTTACAGACCGCATATCATGTCATCTGTGAAGTAAATGCTTAATTACACCTGGTGCAGTAAATGCGGTCCTAATTTGCTTGCTTTCTCATGTAATAATGAATATCTCCTAATTTTCATATCTTCTATCAACTACTCGACCTTGCCATGCACACCACCCCTCTTGCAGAGATCTTCCTAACCCGTCTGTCAACCTGGATGTCTACATGGCATCTCCTTCATGCCTCCTAGAATAGGCACGTAATAGTTATGCTTCCAAGTGGATGGCAGGTGCATGGTATAATTGTCGTCTGGTGAGTGATTCTCTTATTGTCGCTTTTGATGGACATACAGATCCTTTCTTTTTAATGCTGCCCAAGTTTAAAGGCACGATGAATAGGGTGCTGGGTTTAAAGCTCAATAATTAGTTCTACTGCCTTTTATTTTTATACATTGCCAGTAACATCAATAACATCCTTGCGCAATATGATATGCTTCATTTCCTTTTAGATTGTGCCAAAGAAAAGCAATTTGGACTTGCGTGGCCCCATCAATTCTGGGATAGGCCAACTAAATAAATTAACCATGTCAAAACCCCTAAAGGTCATCTTTTAAAAGTATTAAGGAAACAAGGTGTTTTACACAATCGCCTATAGTGCATATTCACAACATGGCACATATACCCCAACCAAAGCTACAAAAAGATATCGACACAATCTTGGACGAAGAACATAACCAGAGACGAAGAGTAGAGCAATCTGTTGGATTTGGTGGGAGTGTTTAGTGGCTAGCAAGCCTATATTGTATGGTAAAAAAGGAATAAGATATATAATTTACTAGCAATAATTACTTATGGTATCATAGTAGCATCTAAAGATCATAAGACTTGGTAATAGAACAGGTCACAAGTTTGATACTTGCTACAAAGAGGATGTTAGGTTTAACAAAGGTGCCAAGTGAAGAGTAGTTTATGAGCATTGTTATTGTAGAAATTAAATGAATAGAATATATAAGTCAATAACAACAATTGCATTTAATGTGTTAATAGCGCCTGATGGTTTTAAGATAACACTTAAGTACCTTAACACCTTCATAGTTATATCTATGTGTGATTGCTTCAACGTGTACGAAAACTAATTGAAGAGATATATTGAGAAAGTAATATATGACCTCATCACAATGAGAAAAACTAATATGCCCATTAATTTGAGAAACTAAAGGGTCTTTAGACAAAGATTCATGTTACTTATTTGCGATGCCATATTCATATTTGACAGATGTCAATTTTTTATTCCACTCTATGGGAATCATGTTGGGTTTGGATCCAAATAACTTAACTTATGAATCAACTTTAAGACATATTTTCACTGGTTAAGGCAAATCTTATTTGAGAGCGAGCAATTTTAATACCTACAAAAAATTTGAAATACTCCAAATTCTTCATGAAGAAAGTTGAGTAAAGATAACCATTTAATATGAAATAAATATTTTATTATTTTTTATAATTAAAATATCATCAACACAAATAGTAATACAACCAATAAACCCTTTGTTTCTTGCCAAAGTGAAAACTTTTAGGACTAATGAAAATTGTTGACAAAGAATTTTTATAGCCTTTATATTCCTGTCATGCTTAACCTATAAAGATATTTTTACAATCAACAAACTGAAATTTCTTAGAATTGTGAAATCCACGTAAAAGAATCATATACAATTTTACAATGACAGTTCACATAATTTCTTTTAAAACACTTATATTTATAAGTAATTTAGAGGAAACTTTAATTGAAGAACATCACCATTTATCCTTGTTCTGATTTTAAAATTAATTTCAAGAGTTTTTTCTTGGATGCTTTCTATTGTGATCTCTATTGTTACGTTGCATATGTTTAATTTTATTTTCTCACTTTTATGTTAATTGTCGAGTTAAAATGAGGGATGAGAGTAAATTAACAATTATTTTAATTAAAGTTTCTTCTAAGTTACTAGTTGTTTGTTGCAATTTAAGAAACTCCACTATTGAGTTATTGACTAAATTGTCGTAATGGTTTTTATTCTAAGGTGATTTCCATTGTGATCCTTATTACTTTGTCGTGTATGGTCAATTTTACTTACATATTTTAATGTTAGTTAAAATACGAAACATAGTTATCACCATCTTTATTTATATTGTACAACTAAGGTGAAACCAACCTTTCCTAAAAAATGCTTCAGACATTAATTGTTGAACTCCAATCAAGTAGACTTCTTTGGATTTTCCAACAACCAATCCCACGAGACATAAATTGTAAAAGGAAATGCCCATCATTTCAGTAGGGTGAGTCTTTTCATACAATTAGCGAACAATGGTTACCTCGGAGGATAAAAGCACAAAGTTTGCTCAAAAAGTAGCTGAAACCGTAGAGCGTGTGAGTAATGCCCTACTAATGGAATCACCTGAAAGATCATTCATGCTTGATGCTTTTAATTGCATTGCAGAAATACTTCCATTGCTACGACCCAGATTGCTCATACGGGGAGGAACTTCACCAATCGTAATTGTACCATTTTCTTCAAAATTACCATCAACATCTGCCTCTTGAAGTTGAAGAGCATAATCAAGATTCCAGAGAATATCTAACATTGAGGGCCGATTAGAACCAAAGTAAGCCACGCATTTCTCAGCAGTCTCTACGTACTTTCTCAAGGAATCCGGTTTGATTTGTCCCACTAGAGTAGGGTCTATGATTTGCTCCAACTGCCTTTTTCTTTGCCATTTCATTGCCCATTCGGCCAAGCCCAGTAAATCACTTGAAGATGGCTCAGTTACAGACCTGGCACAAAGAACTTCAAATAAAACCACTCCAAATGAATATACATCAGACTTCTCTGTTAATTTTTACCTTCTGAAATATTCAGGATCAAGGTAACCAAAGGTTCTTTAACTTTAGTACTCACATGGGTTTCATCAATTCCAGGCCCCGGTCTTGAGAGCCCGAAATCAGCTACTTTGGCCATGAAATTCTCATCAAGCAAGATGTTAGTAGACTTCACATCACGATGGATGATTGTTTTCTGTTCTCCTGTGTGAAGATAGTGGAGTCCTCTTGCAGCTCCAATGCATATTTGAAGCCACTGTTTCCAACTCAAGCTGGGAAGACCAGAGCCGTAGAGATGACTCTTCAGTGTTCCGTTCTCCACGTATTCATAGACCAAGATCATCTCGTTCTCTTCGTCACAGTACCCAACCAGCGAAACAAGATGGCGATGGCGGAATCGGGAAAGCATCACGAGCTCAGTTTGAAACTCTGCAAGTCCCTGTTGGGACTGGGGATTACTCCTCTTCACTGCCACTTTCGTACCATTTAGAACTCCCCTGTGCACTTTTCCGAAACCACCAATCCCGATGACCCAACTTTCGTCGAAGTTGTTCGTAGATTCTTGAACTGCTCTGAATGGAATGCGATAGCGATAGATGAAGTCCCAGTATTTTCTTCCCGTGATTGGCGAGTTTCCTCTATTGATTGGTAATGGAATCCTCGTCTTTGAATGTCCTTGTAGGGGCAGTCTTCTTCTATTTATGCACCATAAACAGATAATTCCGGCCAACATCGTAGAAATGGCCCCGACGATTACACCCACTATCAAACCGACATTTTTTTTGGAGCTCAAACCTAAGGAAATATTCACAGCACCGGAACTCAGGCTGCCCTGGGTATTGTTCATCTTCATGATCTCCAGCCCATTCAGGATGGCGGTGGGGCTACCATCCTCATCAACATACGGGCCAACGCTGACTCGAAGCTTATCGGTGATAGTCAACCCCCTAACAAAATCAATATAATATGCAGTGCCCAAGGTGGTTGCTCGATCAGAACTCGGATCAACAGTCTTCACCAACAAGGAATCGACGTAAGCATTGAAGTAGAGCTGATTAAGACTTGAACTCACTATATCACAAATGTGAAACCGAATCAAGTACTGAAATCCCGGATCGACATCGAATTCCCAGGTCACATTGAAATTAATAGAAGGATCAGTCCCATTCATTCCAGAGGCTGTTCCATAGACAGTACTTGGAGCTGAATCTGGCGTTGCCCCGCCTTTAACATACTTCACCGCTGCAATATTTGAGAAGTTCAGGATCGAGATCGCTGCAATATTTGAGAAGTTCAGGATCGAGATCGAGGTAGTCTGTTTTACAAATCCTTGATCGGGAACCCACTTTCGCCAAAGCGTATCATTATCCGCCGTCACCACCGCCCCACCCATGTTCACCCTCCAAACCGTCTGAAGTGCCATCGGCAACAAGTCCGGGGAGTTCCCCACTTGATTAACGCTCGAGGCGTCGTCTGAAATGAGCCCATCGGGGACTGAAACCACTTCTAGAGCATTCAAGAAAGCAATTGAATTGCTGGAAGGGGTGAAGGTAATCACAAGGTTGTTTGAGGTCACATTTACGGAAAATTCTTTAACAACCGGTGTGTTTTGCACACTGAAATTGCTCAGAAGAACATGGTCCGGAGTCGAAACAGCAAAGTTTGCCGAACTCATATCGTAACTGTTATATGAAAATGGGTAGAAATAGAGTCGGATCCAGTGTCTCCCACTCTGTTTGACCGAAAAGGTGTATTTCGAGGATTCAATAAAGACTCTGGCTGTCTGGAGCAGCACTGAATATTCGACGGAAGGGACAGATTGCAAAGTGGTTTTGGCAAGAACATCTTGAGAGGTTGAAAGCAAATTCGAAGCCAAGTTATCCGCAACGAATACACGACGTCCAACGGAAGAGTTGGTGGATGCTCCGCAGTCTATAAGATAATTATCCACAGGATTAAATCCAGCAGAGAAGCTTTCTAGGAACAAAATCGACAAAACCCATATAACTAATTTGGGTTTTCTACGACACATCATTATAAAGACTGGAGATTTATCGCAGAACAAGAAGATGGCATTTTGTGATGAACCGTGGGAGAAAGAGAACAAGATCTGGACTAGTTGAGCAGAAAGTAAGAAACCAAAGTGAAAACAAGTTAAAATCATTCAACTCTCCTACATGCCAACGGAGTAAAGAGTACTGACATTGGTCATTGTTATTATTCATCAAAGATCAGTAGCTAAATAATTGCAAAGACTTGAGTTTGGGGCCACCAGGGGCGACGCTCTCATATGGAGTCTGCCCTTTTTGAGCTAGAAGGGTAGACCAGTCTGAAGGGCCATCTGTAAGATTTTGTTTCTTTGATTAAACAAATGAAAAACTCATCAGATTTTCACATTGTAAGGACATAGCCTTTTTTTTTTTTTTTTTGAAGTGAAAAAATAAATGTACCCTGATTATAACATATTCAATTTTAATACCAATTACAATATTTACAACATAAGGATAAAGGTTATATGTCGACATTTGAGTCTGGTAGTGCATAGGTTTCTGGCTTGTGTCTTATAGGACAAAGACTTCTTTTTGTTTCGTAGACAGAAGTAATAAAGAGCCGCTGTGTTTGACCTTTAAAAGAATGAAAGAATGATTTATATAATTGTCCTTGTGAATCATAATGGATCGAATTAGTTGGGAAGAGTTACGTCCAATAACTAACAAGTACAAGCAGAGGATGTCTTTTGCCATTGTGGATTTCTCTACTCATTTTCGCAGCTTGTGGACGATTAGTAGATGCCGATATCCCTCCTCCTGTCTCTTGTTGGGAGATTAGTAGATTATATAGCAAATACAAATTCACGATAGATCAATTTTTATTAAAAGTGGCTAAAAAGGATAATGAATGGACTTTCTATTTAGATTGATAATGACTAGGTGTAAACTTAATTATTAAGAACAAATAGAGTCTCCAGTTCTTTAAATTGTGGTACTTTATTGATTCGGTTAAACCAACATTTTGTTATGGGCTACCTTGTGATTTAAGGACAAGCTTGAGTTTAGGGCCACCAATGGCGATTCTCTTAGTTGTGATAATGCATCTAGAGATGATTTCTCGGGCCAGAAGTGTAAACCAGCCTGTGAGGGGTATCGATAAGGTTGTGGTTCTTTGATTGGTCAATTGAAAAAACTCACTTGTTGGATTCTCATATTGTTAGATAAAAGTAATAAAAGTAATAAAAGTAATAAAAGTAATAAAAGTATAAAATAATTATTATATTTAACATGTCTCCTGAATTCAAACTTATGAAATCACAATAACCTAGTCCATAAGTCACAGTTACTAGACAGTAAGATAAGATTACAAGAGTTGAATCTATGAGCAATAGTCCAATCTTCCACGGGCTGGAAAGTAGGAATATAAGTAAAACAAAAGTGGCAAAGCCTAATGAAGTTACAAAGACTTGCTTTTCTAGGTACCTTTGACCATTACTAGGCTGGATGGTGCAAAGATCATCATGTGTCCCTTTCTGGCATAAGGTTTGTGTTTATTGTTAGAAGACCCAAAGGTCTAACAGAAAAACTAGCTCAAATATTTAAAGGTCTTATTTTCATTTAAACTTTGTCTCAAGAATATTATCTTCCAATGTTAGACTCTCGTCTTACATAGACTTCCTTACACATTGAGTATTGTTGGTCAAGATTATATGAGGTGAAGCAAATTTAACCTAATTTCTAATACCATATTAAAGGAGTCAAAGACTAAGTCCAAAAGGTAGATCCAAAATTAGAGAATCTTTTTTATGTAAACTTCACCTTAAAAATATTATCCTTCAATGTGAGACTCTTGTCCTATACTTATTCTGCTAAGACATTAGCCAATCCTTGCAACCATTGAACACTTGTTTCCCTTGCATTGCTCCTCATGTCACTCCATGCAACAAAGAAAAAGCTGCTATGAAGTGGCATGATATTTTGTTAAATTTTACATGAACTTTTCTATATCTAGTTTTGTTCTTGTTCGAAGTCCCACTAAATGGAAGATGAAAATTTAAATTTGGTGATATTGTAAAGCACAAAATTGCCATACAACTCTATCATCCAAGATAGGATTACTTTTTGACATATACAATATTTAAGTCCAGAAGGTTGAGAGATCAATGAGGCTGTCATATTGTTGTCAAAGAATATATGAATTTAGTAAATACGTACACATTAAATACCAAAAACACTGAATTTTTTTAGTTGATTAAATATACGGCCTTGCCATTCTCCACAAGAAGCATTTGGAAGGCAAAAACGAAGAATAGGTTTGCAAGGATGGCGGTGGTAGGAAGATCTCACAGAAGGAAGAGATGGTGGAGAGAGAGGAGGAGCACTAGCTAAGGGGTTTGGAGGTGAAGTAAAAGCTTTGATCATAAAGGGGGTCGAAGTTTCTTATTAAGGATGGTGAAAGGATGGCGTGGTGGTGTATGGTTGTGACCATGTTTTGGGATTGGTGGGAGAGGACTCTTGGGAGAGGAATTGGGTGCCAAAGACCATATTGCCTTCGTGAAACAGAGCTTTGAGGTTTCTTTCCGGTACGTTTAGTGGCATTCTTCTTGATCTATAGAAAGTGATGTTAGATTGAAGTCTTGTACTGATTAAGAATGGAGTTAGTTATATGCTTTAAACGTCTAGGTAAACTCTCACTTCTCTGTCTATAATTATATGGGTGCTAGGAAAATATCAAGCTACATACATATAATATATCCCTATTAGTTTCATATAAAAGAGATGATACTTTTTAAGGAAGACTATGGACGTAAGGCCTATTAGTGCTAAAGAGGCTGACATGTAACAAACTTGGAGAGAAATCTGTTTAGCACTTAGCTCTTACATAGAAATTGAGTTAGCCTTCAACTAGGATTAGAGCTAACTTTGAAGAAAAAACAGGCAGAGTTGAGGAACAAGGGGACTATCAAGATTAGAAAGAGTTCAAGTGAATTGAATGAAAAAGGGAGCCATGAGGTTCCCTTTATATAGGTATTTTCCTTCTCTCGAGAATTCAATATAACATTGGTTACACATTTATGGTGGAATCATACATGTGTGGACATTACTTAAAATTTGAATTAGGTTAATAGAATGGGAATACACATTTACACATATGTATTTGCATTAAGATTAATGTTACAATCATAAATATGAGATCATAACAACAATCTTATTCATTATCAAAGTCATTATAATCATAAATAATCAAATAATGTTGTTCTTGTTAAATATGTCAGTTATATTCTAGAACATTCAAATGCAAGAAACAAAAAAGGAAACTATAATGGGTACCACTAAAGTAGACGACCCAACAACAAGGGAAACTAAGTGGGTTAGACTCTACTCATCAGCTCAACCCATTCCACACTCCACCAACTAGTGAAGTCTTGACCGAGTGACATGTTGCTTTTAACCTATTTCTTTACTAGTATGGTTACAAAGGGAAAGAGTAAAAATAAGTCAAAATGAGTCAACTAGTAATTTTCTCCACATTCTCCATGATTCAAAGCATATGATAAAAGCAAGCCATGTTGAAGATTCAAGTGTGCTTTTCATTCAAAGGGGGAGAAAAAAGAAGGCAACCAACAAAGAAAAGATTGAACGTGCATTTGCCTTTACCTATACTTTAGTTATGTGATTGCTCGAAAAGAAGATGGATGAATATTTTATTTAGAATTAGGGTGACTTTGTTAGGCTAACATTTGGAAGAGCAAACTTTTTGACTGATTGTTAAAAACGAGTAGTTAAATAATTGCAAAGGCTTGAGTTGAAGGCCACAAGGAGGACTCTCTCATTCGAAGACTAGCTTGTGAACAATCAATACAGTACATCTAGTTTATATTCTAACTTTTGTGATATATAAGTACTTTACATTTCATTGAAAAAAAAGAGAGAAGAAATAGAACATCTAGAGATTAGTTATTGGTTTATAGCTCCACAGGTAAATCTATCTCGAACTTTAAACAAATCTACATCAGCCATTAAGCGTCCAATGCTCCCATCTTCCTAGTGCTCTCTCATACAGTGGCAGCAGAAATAGTATTTCACACGTTCCAAGTCGAGGACTTTGATGCTTCATGCGACTTTGCATCACCTAGCAAATATTGTCTTTGTGAAATAGAGTTTTGAGCTTTCTTTCTGGTACGTTTAGTGGCATTCATCTTGATCTATGGAGAGTGATGTTAGACTGAAGAAGTCTTGTACTGATTAAGATTGGAGTGTGTTATGTGCTTTAAAAGTTTAGGTAAACTCTCACTTCTGTCTATAATTATATGGGTGCCAGGAAAATATGAAGCTACATACATATAATGAATCCCGATTGGTTTGATATAACAAGATGATAATTTTTAAGTTTTCAGTTAAAAGCTGAATGAAAAAGATAATGCAAATACTAATTTCCTCAATCCCAAGAAAATAAAACGGTGGGGGAGAGAAAAAGAGAAGAACAACTACGAGTTCTAACTTAAGGAACACGACCGAAGTAGGGCCTACCAGCGCAAAAGAGGCCGACAACCCATTCCACACTCTACGGACTAGTGAAGCCTTAACTGAGTGGCATCTTGCTTTTAGCCAGTTTCTTTACAGGTATGGTCATAAAGGGAGAGTACAAATAAGTCACAATCAGTCAACTAGTAATTTTCTCTACGTTCTTCATGATTCAAAGCATATGATAAAAGCAAGCCGTATTGATGGTTCAATACGGAGGAGAAAAAAAAAAAGGCAACCAACAAAGAAAGAATGAATGTGACTTTGCCTTTACCTATACTTCACTTACATGATTGCTCAAAAAGAAGATAAATGAATATTTTATTTAGACTTAGGGTGACTTGGTTAGTTTAACATTTTCAAGAGAGAATCTTTCGACTAACCATTAAAGATGAGCACTTAAATAATTTCAAAGGCTCGAGTTGAGGGCCACCAGGGACGACTTTCCCATTCGAAGTCTAGCTGTGAACAATCAAGATAATGCATCTATTTTGTATTCTAACTCTTGTGATACGTAAATACTTTGATATTTCATTAAAAGGAAAAAAAAATCTAGAGATTATTTATTGGTTTGCAGCTCCACAGGTAAATCTATATCAAACTTTAAACTATCCTACATCAGACCTTAGCGTCTAATGCTTCCATCTTCCCAGTGCTGTCTCTCATACAGTGGCAGCACAAAGAGTATTTTACCAAATCGAGGACTTTGATACTACATGCGACTTTGAAGCACCTAGCAACATGGTAGCACGACATTTAGAGCAACAAACAAGGGCAACACTGCCAGGAACCTACTATACCTAACTTAGTTGAAATTTAAGAAGAACTTGAAAGTTAAGAGAAGGTCAACATTAGCGGGCATTGTGGGATGGATCATGCTTGATAAAATCTAGTGCAACTTCTTTGGAGATAACATTGACACGGCTCACACTATTTTTATGTGTCACCCCATATATCTTGTCAGCAACTTTCACAAGCTCTAGCCTAAACATTGTTGTTATGAATTGAGTATTTAGCATGTCTATCAGACAAAATATCATTATCTATCAAACAAGTGATTTAAGGATCTACAAGCATTATAGTTTACAACAATAGAGTTCGTTAGTGAAAACCAAGATGAAAATAGCAGGTCTAACACATATGCAATAGTACATACTTTATCTAGTCTAAATGCAAGAGAATTTGTCAATTGCAGAACAAAAATGGATCAACTGCAGAGATAAATGACAACAAGAGCAACTAACCGCAATTAGAAAATGTGTGGGGTTTTAACAGCACGGTCGAAACTCATATAGACATAATGTGTCAATTACCGTAAAAGATATTGCGGTCTCATCCTAACAATCTGAAGTCTATTTAGCCCCTTTTGAACACAAAGGCCACTACAAGTAGAGACTTGGACCAGACCATCCGATAAAACAAGTCATTTCTGACACCAATCATAACAAACCTACTAAATTTAAGTGGAAACCTAAACCAACTAAGCAATACTGTCCTAACTAAACAACCATTTACTTGGGAGTTAAGGCATATATTGCTGTAAGTAAGATATATTATTCATGTAATCCTAATTAAAACACAACAGTCATTTTTTGTTTCCAAATTTCGTCTTTACTCTTCTAAGACTTCTAATTGAAGTTGTAGATATCAATACTAGTTAATTTTTTGTTTAATTAATCCTGAAAAACTCCTTCTAAATGTTCTATAGAAAGTAATTTAAGAGATATTATATATCCAGTGTTCATGAATCTGCTGTATCCACACACGTCTATGCAGCTATGCATCTCTAATAAGCCATGATGGCATACAAGATGGATTCGATAACAGGAGGCACAAGGGTGGCACACAACTATAATGAAAAGAGGATGGTTCCAACGGCAGCTCCGTACTAAGGATCCAGAGCAGCATCCATCTCATCAAAAAAGATAAAACGGAGCAGGATCACATCGCTTTATGGCAAATATAAGTGCCAGGGCAAACTACAATTTTCTGATCCCCCGACAATTGCTTCATGGATTGTGTCTCCCCTTGCCCAGTAAAAGGAACCTGCCACACCAAAAGGCACTATTAAAAGTTGTGTTGTGATTTTTCATAATTGGTGAGGACTTTTTTGTCCTCACAACCCCTAGGACCCACATGTAGTGAGTGGGTATGTGCTAGACCGTTCTAGAATTATGTGGAATCTTGCAAATGTAATGGTGTAACATGTAGAGAAAGAATAGGGAGTCTCAAAATAGAAAACCCTATAAAGAAGGGTCAGATGGAATATGCTTCATGGCTTTGGTAGAGAGGCTTGGAAAGGTAACATTGAAATTAAGCAAGCAATCAAGAGTCCAATAGAGAGCAATCATATCTAAAGTGTGAAAGATAATACTTAAACTTTTAATTAATGTTTTTATCAATAAAAGGAGAAGGGGCCGCAGATGCGGTAACAGTGGATGTAGGCATCTTTGGATGAACTACTCTAAATCTTGTGTTTGATTATGTGCCTTGATCTACATTTCACGTTGTTGTGCGTTATTAGTGTGATGCACAGTTCAAATGTTCCAACAAGTTGTACATCTAAAAGCTCCCTTAAAAGATGGAAACAGAGATGAAATTGACTGTGGCTTGAAAGCCTAGTAGTTGAAGAAAGCAACACTGGAATTGAAGTTGGCTGACCCAATAGGGAAACAAAGATCTCTTTTACAAGCTTTTACTCTCTCCGCTTTCCCCTTCCTTTCCCCTTCCATAGCAAGGAAATGGAAAAGGAAGAGAACATAAATAAACAGATTAATTCCATTACTTGTAATATTTTCATCACAATACCTTTGATACAAGAGCTTGCTTCCTATCCAAGTCCAGATAATTCACTCATGAAATTGAATAATTTAGCCTATTCAAGCCTCCAACGGCTTTAATGCAATCAATAGTTACCATTCCTCCCATCATGATTTGCCAAACATCCACTTGTATGGAATGTTATTATCTAAAGCAAAGATTCTTATGATATGTAGTAAATAGATATCAACAATCATGATTTCATTATCTTCAAATGCTTCTCCATCCTACTAATTATAAAAAGAGAAGTTTCCATGCTTCTGTACATGGAATTAAAATTATAACCAACATACATGATACTGCACTTAAGTTAGAAACTATGTCAAAAATAATCTCAAAAGAGCCATTTGTCAATTGCTTATATGGTGCAGCGTGACATCCTTTTTCCTTTTTTTCCTTTTTTTTTTTTTCTATTTCTTCTTATTGAAAAGCTCTATTTCCATGTTGATACTCCTAATTACGAAAAAGAACTCCTAAGGGATAATTGGCTAGCATTATACTAAGGACAAATAAAGCATAACTTTTTACCAACTGAAATTCATCAAATCCCACAGAATAATCAATTTGATCACAGTTCTTTCCTTCAAAGTGATAGGACAAAGTTCCTTCAAAATTGCTATTCCTGTGGCAATTCTAGAAAGGATTCTTATGGAGGAAAATGTAAGAAATAGATCCATTACAATGAAAAACTAGTGTTGCATGTAGAAGAAAGGTGAGAAAACTATAGATCATTGCAGCTCCACAATGAAGTAACAAATAATTGAATTCGACTCATGCCAAAACAAGTGATAGATCTACTAGGCTTTTGAAATGGTTACACAAAAAGGACATTGCGATATAGAATCCTAGTTATTTAATGTGACATATTTGCACAAAATGTGATCCTTAAAATTTGGAAGAACATGAGAAAACAATGACAACTTTTATATTTTTCATGGTAAAATCTCTTATGCTCTGGTGGTTGCACAGAGTTGTGCTCAAGCTCCCAACCTTTTAGAACTCATAGTGCTACATTTGACCTCTTTTCTCTTATTTGGTCTCTTTTGTATGGTCTAAGTGCATTTGGGTTTCACTTGTTTTTTATATCTCTATAATTGGAGCCCCGGGACTCTATCCATTTATTCACTTAACCCAGCTTTAAATTTATTTTTTTTCCACATCTAAAATTGTCCATGTATTTTAATAAGTTTAGACCACTTATCTAAGATAAAAGATTGATTTATCCTTCTCTTAGTTAATATGTCAATGAGAAAAGCCTGCATCTTGATGAAAACAATTCAAAGTTCACAAACAGAAATGAAAAGTAAAGTATAACTTGTTAGGATGATGAAAACAGAAATGATGCATTGATGAAAATTAACTAACTTCTGCTAGTTTCTGCCCAGAGTCTTGAAGTTCCTTGTCATATATGTTATATTCCAGAGATTTCCTCTATTGGTCAAGATGTTGGTATCTTTTCAATTCCTCTTTCTTTTCATCAAGTTCCTCCAATATCTTATCCTAGCACTAAAGAACCTGAATTATTTTCTTTTTTCAAATTTCCTAATTTAAATGAAAAATTAATTTTACATGCACATCTACATACATAAAAGAAAAGAAAGAGAAAATTAGTAACCTGTTTCTTGCATTAGTTTCATATATTCGCATCATATCTCCTTATAAACTCGAGCGCCACCAATTTCCTTGAGTAAATCCAGCCACTCACAAAGTCTTTCATCAATGTGAGTTATGCTATCTATGAAATAGTCAAGATACAATTGGGGACAAGAGATCCAAAAAATAGGATAGAAGAAAATAAGCACATGACACATGAATGATTAAGTAGAATGACATGACAAGAACGAAGTCAAATCAAGTAGAAACATCAAACAAGCATACCTTTCCTTGCTACACAACACAGTAAGGATTTGAGCGAGACAACCCAGAACTTTCCAACAAATCCATAACTTCTGTTTTCCTGTAAATAATTTTACCACGTTAAGCTGCATCTATTAATAGTAAGCGCACAATGGAAACACGTTCTTTAGAGCAACATTACTCACGTGATGTGCATTGAATTCGTTAACGCTTTTACTCACTATATCACATATATGAAACCGAAGAAGGTATTGAAATCCTGGATCGACATTGAATTCCCAGGTCACAAGTTCCATCCATCACATTGTAATAATAAGATGGACCAAGACTCGGTTGCGGCCGTTTCATAGACGATCTCCGGGCCTGAATCTTGCGTTGCCCCACAATGAACGTACTTCGGCGCTTTAATGTTTGAGTAGCTCGCCATCCTGGGAGGCTGCATTAGAAAACCTGTATCGGGAATCCACGTTCGCCAAAGCGTATCGTTATCCGCCTTCACCATTGGCCCACCTATGTTCACCCTCCAAACCGTCTCAAGTGCCATCGGTAACAAGTCCACTGCCTTCCCCGGTTGACTAACGCTGATGCCGTCATTCGAATGAGCCCATCGGGGACTGAAACCACTTCTACAGCATTCACGAAAGCGATTGAATTGTTGGAAGGGGAGAATTCGAGTACAAAGTTGTTTGAGGACACATTTACAGAAATGTTTCTAACAACAGATGTGTTTTGCACCCTGATCGTATCCGTTGATCTTTTCTATGTGCTGCTCAGTCAACATTATTTCCTTATATGTTACTCAGTTTCGAAGTTTTTCAAGCTCATGAGGTCTCCATGGCCCTGCCTCTGGATGAATCATGCTTACTATACTGGTCTCTACTATTGTCCTGGCTTATTACTTGTAAGTTTTTATCGTTCCTTCTTGAGATTCATTTCTATTCAAGCTAATTCAAACGAACCATTTTTTGAATGAAGAAGCTAAATGCAGTGCACCGTTTTGAAAATAAAGGATTTAAAGAAGTGCGTCTTTTTTCAAATAAAAGATTTAAAGCAACACACCATGTTGTAAATAAAGGATTTAAAACAGCGCACAGTTTCTGGAAATGAAGAAGTCAAAAGCGAAACACTGGAGAAGCTTTTCGTGTCACTTGCGCAAATATCATGGTCATCTGGGGAAGAAAGCTCACCCAAGAGAAGTTCCAAACGGTAACATTTTAAATGCTCCAAATGCTCCAATCTTTATTTAAGTTGAAGAAAAGCCAAAGAAAATATAGTGATTTTTGAGAAAAGTTGTGATGTTGCATATTGAGTATTTTGGACACAGATTGACAAAAACAATAAGGAATGGAAGCCTAAAACGTTAACTTTCTTACCATGTAAAGAAAATGTTGATGTTTGTGTTAACAAAGCATGATTATGGATCCAATAAGAACCCTAAACATTCATGTAAACTAAGCAACAAAAAGACGTACCATTGATTAGACTTGATGGGAAAAAAAAAAAAGTTTATTTGGCTGGTAAACAAACTGATGCGAATCGTGATGGGATAAAGAGTGAGCTAGGATTAAAAATAAGGAATAAGAAGGAATAGTGAAATATAAGGGTTTGGAATAACAAAGAAAGGAAACAAAAAAAGCTGGAAAATGAATGATTTAGAACGAAAAACTCATAATTAAGAACAAGGTAAGAATAATAAGAAATATTAATGAATGGAAATTAAGAAGTAGAATCTTAATACTTGAGATATAAAGAACGGAAAGATAAATGACAAGGAATTTAAAGTTGCATAAGGTAAAAGCTGGAATAGAAAGGATAAGGAAATTTACCAACAGAATGTTAATAGCTGGAAAAGTAAAAACTGAAATTTAAGAGCAAGAATGTAATAGACTGAAAATTAGAATACTAGAATGTAAAGATACAGAAATTAAAGAATAAAAGCTGACACAAGGAAGATAAGGGCTGGAATTGAAAGGAAATATATGAAGAACGTTTTTTTGTGTTTTTGGGTATTTTCTGTGGAGGATGATGATGGTTTGGATAATGATAATGGAGAAAAACGAAATTTGTGAAAAAGTAAAGGATAGATGCCAAGTGACCCTCCAAGACGTAAAGGTTAAACCACCAGTCAGGGAATTGCTCCACCACCAATCTTTGGCAAGATTTGGCTAAAGGAAACAAAGATGAAACACTAAGGTTTCTCTCAAAACAAGCTTCTATTTCTCAAGTCTTCCAGTTGTCAAGTTGTCAATACAAATGAACTCATGCTCTCTATTTATAGGGAGAGCTAGGGAACACAAAAAAATAAAATAAAGAAAACATCATAATACAATAACATAGGTGGAGGACAACCTAACCAACTAATGGGGATAACCTACCAAATAGTTAGGTTGTTTGAAATAAAATAAACCAATGGGGGACAACCTACCAAATAGTTAGGTTGTTTGGAATAAAATACCCAATGGGGAACAACCTACCAAATAGTTAGGTTATTTGGAATAAAATATCTAATGGGCTTAATGGGCTTGTTGGGCCCCCATTGTTGAGTGGGCTTTTGTTGGGCCTTGGTTAATTGGATTGGATCCAATGGTGGCCCAAGTTCTTTGATATAAGAACTAATAAGGCTTGGGCTTCTCCTTGATATGGGCCTTAAGTCGATTCGCATCATTCTCCCTTTCTTGACAAAGATTTGTCCTCAAATCTTGGCTGCTGCTTTGGGTTTTACCACTCCATGGATCAACAACCTCCAATTTGTGCACATGAATCAAGTTTCAACTCTGGTGGCCTATCCAAGTGTGTTGGTTCACAAATCAAAGGTGGACTACCATGCTGCTTGGATGGAAGTTTATAACTTGACCAACAATATGATCCAAACAAATAATTGAAGTTATGCAATGAGTTAGCGTCACCTTCATCAATAATAGCATTGAAAGTTCTTGGTGATGGTTGTTGACATGTCATCTTCTCATGATTTGACAGTACAAACCATAAAGGAGCCTCTGAATTCTTCCATTCTTGGATGAAACCTTGCGGTTCCTCTGAATGAATATCTTCTATTGCCATGATTGATAATACCTCGTGCTTCAGTAGATCTGTACTTCTTGGATCTATTTCCTTTTTAGGTAGCATGCCTTGCTTTGAAGGATCTAAGCACTTTGGATTTGTATTCACAATTGTTGGTGCTTCAATTTCCAAAAGATCCAAACTTTCTAGGTCCACCTCTTTCTCTACCAACACCACAAGCTTTGGTAGAACCAAATCTTTTGGGTTTATCCCTGTTGACTTCATTTCTTCTACTTGGGCAACATCCGTGGCCTTCTTTGGTGAAGCTTCTATTTTTGTTATTACCCTTTGATTAGGGCAATTTGCCTGAAGGTGACCAACTTCAGCAGTGGCCTAAGAACTTTCACTATGTTGGGCTTCCAAGCTTTTGGGCTTGTCAAAGTTCCTAAGATCCTTAGAAGGGCCATATCTGGTGTCGCTTGAGGCAGCCTTCTGGTCATAATCTCCTTTGCTGAAATTCTTGACTTTGGAGGTAACTCCTTGCTTTTCAACCTTGATATATTCCAGACTCTTTTCACATTTTCTAAGAGCATGTATTTTCAAATCAAGATCTTGCTTGTAATCATTGGGCAAGAATCGTTTCTTCAGTAACTTCTTCAGTTTCTCCCATGAACGGACTTTTTCTTTTCCATCTTGATGTCTTTGTTTCTTAACATTCTCCCACCACAAAGAAGCATATTCTTTAAGATGAAGAACTGCAACTTTACACTTCTTTTGATCATCATACTCTTTGGACTCAAATACCTTTTCAATATGGGTTAGCCAATCAACAAAATTGTTGTGGTCAAGAGTACCTTTGAATTCTGGGATCTTGTCATGAAAGCTACGATCATCATTTGTCCTCCTCCACCGCTCTCTTTCATCTTGGTTGCTTTGGTTGCCTTAGAGAAAGGCTTGCAACTTTTGGATAACGTCAGAAAGTTTCTCCTTTCCTTCCCTTTTAAATTCGGGGATACGTAAGCTTCGATCATCACCTAGTCTCTTCTGCTCCCTTTTATTTTGGTTGCCTCGGGTGACTTGGCGACAAGCTTGCAACTTCTTGATGGCGTCAGAAAGTTGCTCCTTTGTTTCGCTTAACCCAAGTGATAACATTCTGTTACTAATTTCCCATGGTGGAATTGGGAAAGAATTTCCACCCTGATTAATCATCAGGATAGCTCACTCAAAAACATAACCTAGGCTTTGATACCACTTGATGCGAATCGTGATGAGATAAAGAGTGAGCTAGGATTGAAAATAAGGAATAAGAAGGAATATTGAAATATAAGGGTTTGGAATAACCCAGAAAGGAGACAAAAGCTGGAAAATGAATGATTTAGAATGAAAACTCAAAATTACGAATAAGGTAAGAATGATAGAAATATTACTGAATGGAAACAAAAGAGTAGAATCTTAAGACTTGTAATTTAAAGAACGGAAAGGTAAATGACAAGGAATTTAAGTAGGAATATAAATACTGGAATTTAAGAACAAGAATATAAAGACTGAAAAGTATAATACTAGAATGTAAAGATACAGAATTTAAACAATAAAAGATGAAACAAGGGCTGGATGGTAAGGAAATATATGAAGAACGTTTTTTGTTTTTTTTTTTTTTTTCTAGTATTTTCTGTGAAGGATGATGATGGTTTAGGGAATGAGAGTGGAGAAAACGAAATTTGGGAAAAGTAAAGGATAGATGCCAAAGTGACCCTCCAAGACGTAAAGGTTAAACCACCAGTCAGGGAGTTGCTCCACCACCAATCTTTGGCAAGATTTGGCTAAAGGAAACAAAGATGAAACACTAAGGTTTCTCTCAAAACAAGCTTCTATTTCTCAAGTCTTCAAGTTGTCAAGTTGTCAATACAAATGAACTCATGCTCTCTATTTATAGGGAGAGCTAGGGAACACAAAAAAATAAAATAAAGAAAACATCATAATACAATAACATAGGTGGAGGACAACCTAACCAACTAATGGGGACAACCTACCAAATAGTTAGGTTGTTTGAAATAAAATAAACCAATGGGGGACAACCTACCAAATAGTTAGGTTGTTTGGAATAAAATACCCAATGGGGGACAACCTACCAAATAGTTAGGTTATTTGGAATAAAATATCTAATGGGCTTAATGGGCTTGTTGGGCCCCCATTATTGAGTGGGCTTTTGTTGGGCCTTGGTTAATTGGATTGGATCCAATGGTGGCCCAAGTTCTTTGATATAAGAACTAATAAGGCTTGGGCTTCTCCTTGATATGGGCCTTAAGTCGATTCGCATCACAAACATGACAAGCAAATAAGTCAGAATAGGAGATGTTTTATCATAAGCAAAATATGTTTTAAGTATGAATGATCAGGATATTTGTATTAAATATCATGACTATTACTAGAGTTAAAATGCCCATAAGCTTTACTCTAGTAATTGAGTCTTCCTTTGTCCTTAACTCTTATCCTTCCCCACTTTTGTTCGAGGCGACCTGGTGGATTTATACATGATTGAATTCAGGGACATCAGGGACAATTTTCTTATTCGGAGGCTGGCCTGCACAATGCGTGGACCAGAGCATCCAGAGATGGTTTCTTGGGCCAGAAAGGTAGACCAGTCCCGTGGAAAACTCACCTGTTGGATTTTCCTATCGTTAGAAGGATCAGCACCCCCTTTTTTTTTTAATCAGCAGTGAGCACATTAGTATATAGAGAAAATATCTAATAAAATTAAAAATAATATAGGATAATCATTCTTTTTAACATATATATTCACCTGAACGTAAAGAAATTACAGTACTTTAGTATATTAAAAATAATTACCGACTAGGGAGATAAAATAGCAAGAATCTAGTCCATAAGGACTAGTGTTACTCTTTCAATGATAGAAGTGGCACGTGAATGTAAACTTTAATATTGTGATTGTGGGAAAAAAAAATCATATTGAGTAAAAAAAAAAAACAAAGAATTTCTTTCTTTTAAGTTGATTGTCAACAAATCTAATTATTCAAATCAAGGCATACACGTGAAGTAAACCTATTTTGTATGGTTATTCAAATCAATTATATATTGGAAATGGTAAATTTTTATGATCATTGAAATTTTAATTTTCCTAACAAGGATGGATCAAGAACAGGGCGTAGAATCGAAAGGGGGAGTTGGGATTTTGTTAAGTAATCTAGATGATTTTGTATTCTTAGGAGGAAGACATCCATGGCCCACGATGGTGAAAACTCTACTGATGAAGGGAATTCTATGCTCTAATGGTCAAGAAGTGTGGGAGTAGGTTCGTTTCTTCAGCAAATTTCAAAATGATTTGACGTCAAAGGGAGTAATTTCCTTATCTTAATTATAGAACCTTAACTTTCTGCAATTTGGGCCCATCACAGAGTTTGAACTTCAAATCCGCTATTCCTTACTGACAATCATCCAAGAGGTGATTACTTTTTTACAGCAGAAGGGTTTGGTTTACAGGAGGAGGTGGCGGGAGGGAGGAGGAGAACTCGCTGAGAGAGAGAGAGGTCCGCCTCCTCCGACCGTGGAAACCTTGACTGAGTGACAGACATTCATTCAGTGGTCAACGTTCAAACAATGCAATGTTGAGAAGGAATAGCCATACAAATTAAACAGTCTTTGTTGGACAGGTCTATAACCATGTTATTTGATTTCTGTTTACCTGATTTGAGATAAACTATATTTTCGCAGAATAATAATTTTTTTATTTTAAGATTTTTATATACCAAGGAAATGTCATAGAATTTTTCCCCTATGTTTCACTTTCCTTGACTACTATGACAGTTTATGCAATGATAGTGCACATAAAGTTTCCTGAAACCTTATATTTATAAGTAATTTTGAATAAACTTTGATTGAAGAAAATTTCTATTTACCATTATCCTTCATTTTAACTCCATAATTAACATAAAAATGTAAAAGTAAAATGACCGTACACAACAAAGAGTAAAATCACAATAGAAATCACCTTAGAACAAAAACAATTGTGACAATTTAGCCAATAACCTAACAACACAGTTTCTTAAAGTCTAATAAACAGCTAGTAACTTTGAAGAAAATTTAACTAAAACGATTATTATTTTACGCTTATTCCTCATTTTACTCGATAACTAATATAAAAGTATGAAAATGAATTGAACATACACAACGTAGCAGTTAAGGAACACAACAGAAATCACCTAAGGAAAGAGTTGCAGAACCAATACCAGACATGGTTATTACCAAGTTTGTTTATATTGTACAACTAAGGTGAAACCCGCCTTTCTTAACAAATGCTTCACTCATTGATTGCTTCACTCCAATTGGGCATACTTCTTTGAATTTTCCAACAACCGATCCCACAAGACATAAATTGTACAAGGAAATGCTCGTCGTTTCACGAAGATAATGCTTCTGATACAATTGGTGAATGGTGGTTACCTTGGAAGAGAAAAGCATAAAAGTTTCTTAAAAAGTTGCGGAAACTGTAGTGTGTGTGAGTAACGCCCTACTAATGGAATCACCTGAAAGATCATTCATGCTTGACGCTAACAATTGCATAGCAGAATTACTTCCATTGCTATAACCCAAATTGTTCACACGGGGAAGAAGTTCACCAATCGTAATCGTACCATTTTCTTCAAAATTACCATCAACGACTGCCTCTTGAAGTCGAAGAGCATATTCAACTCTCCTCTGCCATTTCATTGCCCATTCAGCCAAGCCCACTAAATCAGTTTGAGATGGATCGGTAACAGAGCTAGCACAAAGAACTTCAAACAAAACCACTCCAAATATATATCTGATTTATATATTCTGAAATATTCAGGATCAAGATATCCAAAAGTTCTTTTTACTTTAGTACTCACATGGGCTTGATCAATTTCAGGCCCTGGTCTCGGGAGCCCAAAATCGGCAACTTGGCCATGAAATTCTCATCCAGCAAGATGTTAGCAGACTTCACATCGCGATGGATGAATGCCTTCTGCTGTCCTGTGTGAAGATAATGGAGACCTCTCGTAGCTCCAATGCATATTTCAAGCCTCTGTTTCCAACTCAAGCTAGGAAGACCACAACCA
Source organism: Casuarina glauca (assembly GCA_028551395.1). Lineage (NCBI taxonomy): Eukaryota > Viridiplantae > Streptophyta > Magnoliopsida > Fagales > Casuarinaceae > Casuarina > Casuarina glauca. The sequence goes on along the minus strand of CM052352.1, from coordinate 28,191,227 downwards.
TAGAGATGACTCTTCAGTGTTCCATTTTCCATGTATTCATAAATCAAGATCATCTCGTTCTCTTCGTCACAGTACCCAACTAATGAAACAAGATGACGATGGTGGAATTAGGAAAGCATCACGAGCTCAGTTTGAAACTCTGTAATTCCTTGTTGGGTCTGGGGATTACTCCTCTTCACTGCCACTTTCGTACCATTTAGAACTCCCTTGTACACTTTCCCGAAACCGCCAACCCCAATTACCCAACTGAAGTCAAAGTTGTTTGTAGATTCTTGAACTGCTGCAAAAGGAACGTGATAGCGGTAGATGGGGTCCGAGTATTTAATTCCCATGATCGGTGAGTTTCCTCCATTGATGGATAATGGAATCCACATGTTTGAATGTCCTTGGGGAGGCAGCCTGCTTGTCTTTCTGCACCAAAGACACAGAATGCCAGCCAACCTAGCAGCAAGTACAGGCCCGACAATCACACCCACTGTTAAGCCGACGTTCTTCTTGGAACTCAAACCTTGGGAAACAGTCGGAGCGCCGGAACTCAGGCTACCGACGGTATTGTTCATCTTCATGATCTCTGGGCCATTCAGAATGCCGTTGGTACAAGGACACCGATCAACATACGAGCCAACGCTGATATGAAGGTTATCGGCGACGGTCAACTTTCTAACAAAATCAATATAAAATGCAGCGGCCAAGATGTTTGGTACTGGAACAGAACTCCGATTAACAGTCTTCACCAGCAAGGAATTGACGAAAACATTGAAGGATAGCTCGTTAGCACTTTTACTCACTATATCACATATATGAAACCGAAGAAGGCATTGAAATCCTGGAACAACATCAAATTCCCAGGCCAAACTTAAATTCACACCGTAATAATCATCAGGAACACCTGTTGTGTTCATACCTCTGGCCGTTCCATAGACAGTGTTTGGAGCTGAATCTTGCGTTGCCCCGCCTCGAACGTACTTCACCGCTGTAAGACTTAGTAGCTTGCGATCAAGTTAGCCTGTATTAGGAAACGTTGATCGGGAATCCAGGTTCGTCAAAGCGTATCATTATCCGCCATCACCATTGGCCCGCCCATGTTCACCCTCCAAACCGTCTCAAGTGCCACCGGCAACAAGTCTACAGAATTCCCCGCCTGGCTAACGCCGATGGCGTCGTTCGAAATGAGCCCATTGGGTATTGAAACCACTTCTATAGCATTCAAGAAAGCGGTGGAATTGCCTGAAGGGGTGAAGGTGATTACGATATTTTTGTGTTGAGTTAAGAGAATCTCTTGGTTGAAGTTTGTATTATTCTGTTGCTATATTGAGCGGACATATATTGACGAAAACAAGAAGGAATGTTAGCCTAAAACACTAAGGTTCCTATCACACATCAAGAAAATGTCAATGTTTGTGGTAACAAAGGATGATTTTTTCTTTTTTTTAAATGCACACACATGGATAGGGGAGGTTTTAAACCCTTGACTTAGTAGACTTGTAGGTCAAGGACTCCTTGACCTTTTGCCATTAAGCTAGGAAGACACTCCTTTAACAAAGCATGATTAGGGATCTAATTAAAACCCTGAACATTCATATAAAATTAAGCCACAAAAAGACATCATTGATTAGAATTGATGGAAAAAATATGTTTATTTGACTAGTAGACAAACATGACAAGCAAATGAGTTAGAATACGAGATGTTTTATCATGAGAAAAATATGTTTCAACTATGAATGATCGAGATAATTGTATCAAATATCATAATTATTATTAAAGTTAAAATGCCCATAAACTTTACTCTTTAATTTAGTAATTGAGCCTTCCTTTGTCTTACTTCTTATCCATCCCCACTTTTGTTCGAGGCGACCTGGTGGATTTAAACATGCTTGAATTCAGGGCCCTAGGGACAACTTTCTCATCCAAAGGCTGGCCTGCCTAATGCAGGGCCCATTGCATCCACAGATTATTTCTTGGGCAAGAAGGCTGGACTAGTCACGGAGGGGCCGTCCTTAATATTGTAGTTCTCCTTCCCTTAAATCAGCAGTGAACACATAAATATTTAGACAAAATATCAAATAAAATTAACAAAAATATAGAATTATTATTATTTTTAACACATATATTAACCCGAACATAAAGAAATCACAAAAATTTAGTATATGAAAAATAGTTAACGATTAGTGAGGTAAAATTGCAAGAATCTATCCAAAAGGACTAGTTTTAGCCTTTTAATGATAGAATGTGGCAAGTGAATGTAAAATTTAATATTGTCTCAAAAAAAAATTCTTTCTTTTAAGTTGATTATTAAGAAAAATAATTATTAAAATCAAAGCATAAATTTGAAGTAAACCTATTTTGTATGGTTATTCAATTCAATTATATATTGGAAATGGTAAATTTTTATTATCATTGAAAATTTTAATTTTCCTTACCATGAAGGATGGATCAAGAACGGGGTGTAGACATCGAAAAGCGGAGTTGGATTTTGTTAAGTAATTTAGATGATTTTGTATTCTTTGAAGGAAGACATCCATGGCCCACGATGGAGAAATTCTCCACTGATGAAAGGAATTCCATGTTCTAATGGTCAAGAAGTGTGGGAGTAGCTTTGTTTCTTCAGCAAATTACAAAATGATTTGACATCGATGGGAGTAGTTTCCTTATCGTAATTATAGAACCTTAAGTTTCGGCAAATTGGACCCATCACAGAGTTTGAAAAGGTTCCCCTATTCCCTACTGACAATCATCCAAGACGTGATTACTTTTCTACATATCTAACATATAAGTCCAAAAGGTTGGGGGACTAATAAGGCCCTGTCCAAGTTTTTGAAAGAATCTATGGATCTAGTAAACACGTATCAAGGCGTGATTACTTTTCTACATAGTGTAACATATAAGTCCAAAAGGTTGGGAGACTAATGAAGTCCTGTCCTAGTTTTTGTTAGAATCTATGGATCTAGTAAACATGTACACATCAAACACCGGGAATATTAAAAAAAAAAATTAATTGATTAAATATAAGACTTTGCCATTCTCCACAAGAAGTGCTGGGAGGTAAAAGTGGAGGCAGAGTCTGTAGGGATGGTGGCGGCGGAAGGGTTTGATTTACAGGAGGAGGAGTAGGTGGTGGAGAGGAAGGACCACTGGCTGAGAGATTTGGAATCGGGTGCCAAAGGGCAGTGATCTTTGTGGAACAAAGGCTGAGGTTTCTTTACAGTATGTTTTTCGTCGTTCTTCTTGATGAGAGAGAGAGAGAGAGAGAGAGAGAGAGAGAGGAGGTCGGAATGTCATGGGCTTCGATTCCCGACCAGGGAAGTTTGACTGAGTGACAGCTTTGGACATTGATTTAACGGTCAACGTTCAACCAATGCAATGTTTCCACCAATTTCTTATCGGTTAGCTTTGACCCATCAGTCTTTGTTAGATGGCTATATACCATGTCATTTAATTTCTATTTATTATACCAGATAGTAATAATTTATTTTTTATATACCAAAAAAAATGTTAAAGGAAAAAATTTCTTAACATTTAATCATTTTTTATGTATGTATCAAACTCATACATTCAATGTTGAATTTAGGATTAAGAGGTCTTAAATAATATCTGTTCTTATCTTTCATTTTTATTTACTATTATGACAATTCATTCAATGTTAATGAGTATAAATTTTTTTAAAACCTTTAAGTAATTTTGAAGAAACTTTAAATGAAGAAAATTATATTTATTCTTATCTTTTATTTTAACTCCATAGTTAACATAAAAACATGAAAGTATAATGACGATACACAATAAATGAGTAACAAACATTAGAAATCACCTTAAAATAAAAACCATTATAACAGTTTATCTAATAACTCAATATAGAGTTTCTTAAATGTAATAAATAGCCAACAACTTAGAAGAAACTTTATTTGAAATAGTTATTGCTTTATTGTTGTCTCTCATTTTGACTCCGTAGCTAACATAAAAGTTTAAAAGTGAGATTGAAAATACAAACATATAGCAGTAAGGATTATAGTCAAAATCACCTATAAAAGAAAACCATTGAAAAACTAATAATTAACAATCGTTACCATATTTATATATATTGTACATGCAACTGAGATGAAACCACCCTTTCTGAAATCCAATTGACCAGACTTCTTTGGGTTTTTCAAGAACTAATCAAACTAGACATATGTTGTACACGGAGATGCTCATTGTTTCACCAAGGTAAGGCTTTTGCTACAATAAGAGAACGGTGGTTACCTAAGTTGGATAAAAGCACAGAAGTTTTTTCAGAAAGTAGCTGAGACCGTAGAGCAGGTGGATATCACCCTATTCATGGAATCACTTGAAAGATCATTCATGCTTGATGCTTTTAATTGCGTAGCAGAAATACTAGCATTGCAGTCGCCCAAATTGTTCACATGGGGAGGAAGTTCACTAATCGTGATTGTACCATTTTCTTCAAAATTACCATCATCGCTTGCCTCTTGAAGTTGAAGAGCATGTTCAAGATTCTTAAGGACATCTCCCATTGAGGGCCTATTAGCACCAAAGTGAGCCAAGCATTTCTCAGCAGTCTCTGCATACTTCCTCAGAGAGTTTGATTTGATTTTTCCCACCAAAGAAGGGTCTAAGACTTGCTCCATCTGCCCTCTCCTTTGCCATTTCATTGCCCATTCAGCTAAGCCCACTAAATCACTTGGAGATGGATCCGTAACTGACCGGGCACAAAGAACTTCATACAATACCACTCCGAATGAGTATATATCTGACTTTTCTGTTAATCGTTGACTTCTAAAATATTCAGGATCAAGATACCCAAAAGTTCCTTTTACCTTAGTGCTCACGTGAGTTTGATCAATTTCAGGCCCTGGTCTTGATAGGCCAAAATCAGCAACTTTGGCCATGAAATTCTCATCGAGCAAGATGTTAGCAGACTTCACATCACGATGGATAATTGCTTTCTTATGTCCTGTGTGAAGATAATGGAGTCCTCTCGCGGCTCCAATGCATATTTCAAGCCTCTGTTTCCAGCTCAAGCTGGGAAGATCAGAGCCGAAGAGATGACTCTTGAGTGTTCCATTCTCCACGTATTCATAAATCAACATCATTTGGTTATCTTCGTCACAGTACCCAATTAACGAAACAAGATGGCGATGGCGGAATTGGGAAAGCATCACGAGCTCAGTTTGAAACTCTGTAAGTCCTTGTTGGGACCGCGGATTACTCCTCTTCACTGCCACTTTTTGCCCATTTAGAACTCCTCTGTACACGTTTCCGAAACCCCCAACTCCGATTACCCAACTCTCATCGAAATTGTTTGTAGATTCTTGAACTTCAACAAAAGGAATGCGATAGCGATAGATGGAGTTCACGTATTTTCTTCCCATGAACGGCGAGTTTCCTCCATCGGTCGATGGTGGAATCAAAGTCTTCGAATGTCCTTGGAGGGGCAGTCTTCTTCTATTTCTGCACCATAGACAAAGAATTACCAACATCGCTGCAACCATGGCCCCGATGGTGACACCTCCGATCAAGATTTTGCGCTTTCTAACTAAACTGAGATTTCTCTTCGAGCTCAAACCTGGGGAAATATTCATAGCGGCGGAACTCAGGCTGCCCCGGAAATTGCTCATCTTCATGATCTCCAGCCCATTCAGGATGCCGTCCGGACCAATGCTGATACGAAGTTTATCAGTGACGATCAACTCCGAAACAAAATCACTATAAGATGCAGCGCCCAAGATGTGTAAACTAGAAAAACTCAGATCAACAGAGTCCACCTGCAAGGACTCGACGTAAACATTGAAATGAAGCTGGTGAAGGCTTTTACTTACTATATCACAAATGTAAAACCTAAGAAGGTACTGAAATCCGGGATCGACATCAAATTCCCAGGTCATATTGAAATAACTTCCAAAATAATCTGTTGCGTTCAACCTTCTGGCTGTTCCATAGACAATATTTGGAGCTGAATCTTCCATTGCCTTGCCTCCAACATGCTTCACCGCTGTAATATTTGAGTAGCTAACGGTCGAGTTAGCCAGTATCAGAAATCTTTGATCGGAGATCCAAGTTCGCCAAAGCGTATCATTATCCGCCGTCACCAACGGCCCGCCCATATTCACCCTCCAAACCGTCTCAAGTGCCCCCGGCAACGAGTCCACGTTCACCTCTTGATTAACGCCGGTGGCTTGGTACGAAATGAGATCAATGGGGACTGAAACCACTTCTATCGCATTCAAGAAAGCAAATGAGTTGCTGGAAGGGGTGAAGGTGATTACAAGGTCGTTTGAGGTCAAAGTTACACAAAATTCCTTAACAACAGATGTGTTTTTCACGCTGAAATCGCTCAAAAGGACATGAACTGGAGTCGAAACAGCAAACTTTGCGGAACTCATATCGTAACCATTATATGAAAATGGGTAGAAATAGAGACGGATCCAGTGTCTCCCCCTTTGTTTGATTAAAAAGGTGTATCTCGAAGATGCAGTAAATACTCTTGCTGTCTGAAGCAGAACCGAATGCTCGGAGGAGGGGATAGATTTCAAAGTGGTTTTGGCAAGAACATCTTGAGAGGTTGAAAGAAAATTCGAAGCCAAGCTATCGGCAACGAATATACGATTTCCAACAGAAGAACTAGTGGATGCTCCACAGTCAATAAGGTAATTGTCCACAGGATTAAATCCGGCAGAGAAGCTTGCCACAAACAAAATCGAAAAAATCCAGACAATTAACTTAGCTTTTCTACTACCCATCATCATAAAGACTGGAGATAAATGGAAGAACAAGAAGATGAATGTTAGCCAGGAACCGTGGGAGATTGGTTGAGCAAAAAGTAAGAGAGACCAGAGCCAAAGCAAGTTAAAATCATTCAACTCTCGAACATGCCAAGACAGTAGAGTATTGGTTTTGGTCATTGTTGGTGACTCTGTTGTTTGGACTCTGGCTTGTGAACAATCAAGACAGTGCATCTAGAGATGATTTCTCTGGCCTGGTGGGCGGATCAGCCAGTGAGGGACGTTCTTAAGATTGCGTTCTCTGACTAGTCAAATGGAAAACGAATAATAATTTGTTGAATTTTCATATTGTGAGAAGGATATATATATATATATATTTAAAATTGATTGTTAAAAAAATTTTATTTTTAACATACCTCCTTGCTAAAAACTTGAAAAAAAGCACAATAATTCAGTCCACAAATAATAATTACTGAACAATAAAAATAAGTTTCTCCCCTTAATTCACTGGAAACCAAAGTGAGGCCCCTGACCTGCACTTCCAAAGCCCCACCTCGTCCCTCTTTTCTTTTCAGATAAATCAAAAAATAAAAAACAAAAAATTGCAAGAATTAAATTCTAGAGTAAAGTTCCATCTTTCACAAGGCTGAAAAGTAGAAATGAAAATAAAACGATGTGTGAAAGCCTAATGGACCTACAAACACTTGCTTTTGTAGGTACAATTTGACCAGCTAGGCTGGTTGATGCAAAGAACACCACGTGCCCAATTCTGTCAAAGGGATTGTGTTCTCTACCCATTATTAAACTCCCATTTTCTACGTTCTCCATCCTTTATCTGCCATGATACCACCGAAATCCTGCACAGCTTTGAACATAGATAATGGCAACATTACGCTTGTCTCGTTTTCATTGCTTCGATATCTCACCATAGGCAACAAAGAAGATGATTTACTTGGAAGATATGTTCACTTAGAGATAGAAAATTAGTTAGTTTATGAAGGAAAGAGTCAAATAAATACGTATGCAAGCATTTGGTTCAATGGTGGTAAATACTACTTGAAATCTCTTAATTCTATGTTTATTACCTCAAGTGTACATTAATATGTAAGAGAGTATTAAAAACAAAAAGAGTCAAATAAGTATAGAAAAAAACCAGATTTAAATAGTTTATCATATGGTTTGCTTACATCTATGGGCAAAATAGAGGAGGGAGCTATTCTTTTTGTATTTTGATTTACATTGTTAGAATTGTGACTTGATTCCTCCAAACAAAGTCTTTCTCTGTCTTAACTACTAGTTTTAAAAGAGAATATGAGATTTTCCAATAAAATTTTTGTTCTATACCAACTTTTATAGGAATTTTATCTACCAACTTGAAATATTTCATAATTTGTTTGGGTATATAAATGCAATCTAAGAATTTGAGATTCTATGAGTTGAAAGTGATTATACTCTACATCATTTTTATCAAAGAGAATCTAAATTTATAAGTATATATGAAGTGTTTTTATCTCTTACAATCAATTTTAAAAGATAATATGAGACTTTTTAATAAAAAGATTTTTTTATACCACCTTTTATATAGATTTCATCTACCAACTTGAAATATGTCATAATATTTTTTAGGTTGTACAAATACAGTCTAAATGTATGAAATTTTGTGTTAAAAGTAATTATACTCTATATTATTCTTGCCAAAGAGAATCAAAATTTATAGTTATGTAGCACATGTTTTTATCTCCTAACAATGAGTTTTAAAAGAATATGAGGTATTTTAATAAAAATATATTTCATGCCACCTTGGATATGAATTTTATACCAACTCGAAATATTCCATATCCTATTGATCTAGTAGGGCGGGAGTAGGTAGGTTAGTTTCTTTCAGCCAATTGCATAATGATTTGACACCACAAAGGGAGAGGTTTCCTCCATAATTATGGAAACTTACCTTCCGTGCAATCTGGACCTATTAGAAGCTTTCAAGCTTCAAAAGTTCTGTTATTCCCCAGTTACTACAACCTTTATTATCATCCAAGACATAATTACTTGTTTACAGATAGAAACATATAGAGAAAGTGTAGAAAAGAATGACCAACCTTATGTCCAAAATTTGGGGAGAATAACAAGGTTCTCATTCTCGTTATTGAAAGAATGTGTAGATGGTTTAGTAAACACATTCCCTACTAATCTAGAAAATACTAAAAATTTCACATAATCTAAGATAAACTTTTTACATACCAAGGAGGCTGTTAGAGAATTTGTGTTCTAATAGTTTTTTCTTTGATCACTACAACTATTTCTTAAAGAAGTGCAAACTTGGCATAATGCAAACTCGGCCTTATTATGCCAAGTTTGGGGGGAGACTCTTAAAGTCATTGGTCTAAACATTATTTTTTTACAGATCCTTTCTCTTAAGCCTCTTCTAGTGTCTTCCATGGTTTTCCACACATTAGTGTCTCCAAGATAAGCCTTGATAGAGTCTCCTCATCTAACCGTCCTTGATGGAGTCTCTAATGTCTTCCATGGTGAACCATAAATTAGTGACTCCAAGATAAGCCTTGATGGAGTCTCCTTATCTAACCGTCCTTGTGTCCAACTGCGTTTATTGTCAGATTTTAAGCGCCTCATGCAAGTGGCTGCCTATGCTTTGTGTTTGAATGGCACCCGACTTTTTGGTTAGAATCGTTTAAAAATACTTAAATAATGTAACAATAGGCTTGTTTTGTTTGTGTAAAGAAAGTAGCTTTTGTATAATGTTTATGTGAATTTTAGCTAGGCGTTTGGCCCTATATTTATAGAAGTTCTTTTTATTCCTCTTTTTCCTTTATCCCTATTTTACTTCTGAATTACTTTTTTATTAATGCTTTTCTTTTAATGGAAGCTATTTTAGTGATGGAGTCACACTCGTTTGAGCCGAAATTTTGTATGGCTACTTTTCCAACTGACATAGAACACATTCCAAAGCCTCATACCTATAAGCAATTTCGGAGAGACTAAACAAAATTTGTTATTTCAACCTCACTCGTAACTTTAAGCCCACAACACACAAAAATATGAAAGTAACATTGAACATAAATAACAAATTAGTAAGGACCTAGAAATCACCTCACAACAGAAACCACTGCAAAAGTAATAGTAAGCATAATTATTGCCATATTTCTTCACATAATATATTCAAGAGAGAGAGAAAGACATACATTATATGTAACTCTAAGATGGAACATTCTTTGTAAATTGCTAAACTTCTCTTGAACAACTAGAGTTTGTACGTAAAATAGAGCGCAAAATTAATGAATAGTGGTCCCCTCAAGGATAGAAACACAAAAGTTTTGTCACAAAATAGGTAATATTATAAAAGGTGAATGTATCACCCAACTTATGGAATTACTTGAAAGATCATTCATGCATGATGTTTTAACTATATTACAGAAACATTGGCATTTTTGTCGCCCAAATTTTTCACATAGGGAGAAAGTTCACCAATCTTAACTGTACCATTTCCTTTAGAATTACCATCAAAGACTGCCTCCTGAAGTTGAAGAGCACATTCAAGATTTTGTAAGACTTCTCCCATTGAGGGCCTATTAGCACCAAAGTAAACCAAGCATTTCTCAGCAGTCTCTCCATACTTCCTTAGGGAATCTAGTCTGATTTGTCCCACCAAAGTTGAGTCTATAATTTGCTCCAATTGCCCTTGCTTCTGCCATTGCATTGCCCATTGGGCCAAACCCACCAAGTCATTAGGAGATGGATTGGTAACCGGCCGGACACAAAGAACTTCAAATAGAACTACTCCAAATGAATATACATCTGATTTATCCGTCAGTCATTGTGTTTTGAAATATTCAGGATCTAAGTATCCAAAACTTCCTTTGACAGTGGTACTTACATGGGTTTGATCAATTTCAGGCCCTGCTCTTGAGACCCCGAAATCAGCGACTTTGGCCATGAGATTCTCATCAAGCAAGATATTGGTAGACTTCACGTTGCGATGGATGATTGCTTTTTGATGTCCTGTGTGAAGATAATGGAGTCCTCTTGCGGCTCCAATGCATATTTCAAGCCTCTGTTTCCAACTCAAGCTGGGAAGATCAGAGCCGTAGAGATGACTCTTGAGGGTTCCATTCTCCATGTATTCGTAAATCAAGATCATCTCGTTCTCTTCATCACAGTACCCAACCAATGAAACAAGATGACGATGGCGGAATTGGGAAAGCATCACGATTTCAGTTTGAAACTCCGTAATTGCCTGTTGGGACCGAAGATTGCTCCTCTTAACTGCCACTTTCGTGCCATTTAGAACTCCCTTGTACACTTTCCCGAAACCGCCAATCTCAGTGATCCAACTATCGTCGAAGTTGTTCGTTGATTCTTGAACTTCTGCAAAAGGAATGCGATAGTTATAGATGTTGTTCCAGTTTTTACTTCCCATGAACGGCGAGTTTCCACCATTGATCGATAACGGTGTCCATGTCGAATCTCCTTGGAGGAGAAGTCCTTTTCTATTCCTGCACCACAAACACAGAATTCCGGCCAACATCGCAGCAGCCACGGACCCGACAATTACACCCACTACCAAACCGACGTTTTTCTTGGAGCTCAAACCTGGGGAAAAAGTCACAGTGGCAGAACTCAAGCTGCCCATGGAATTGTTCATCTTCATGATCTCCAGCCCATTCAGGATTGCTTCCTGTAAAGTACCCTCAACCACATATGGGCCAAAATACGGGCCAACGTCGATTCGAAGCTTATTGGCAAAGGTCGACGCGGTAACAAAATCAACATAATATGCAGCGGCCAAGGAGTTGTAAGTATTATCACTTGGATCAGCAGTCATCACCGGCAATGAATCGACAAAAACATTGAAGTAAAGCTGGTTAAGACATGTACTCACTATATCACAAATGAAAAACCGGATAAGGTACTGAAATCCTGGATCGACATCGAATTCCCAGGTCACGTTGAAATTACTAGAACGATCACCCGTCGTATTCATCCCAGTGGCTGTTCCGTAGACAGTATTTGGAGCTGAATCTTCTGTTGCCCCGTCTTTAAGATACTTCACCGCTGCAATATTTGAGTAGTTAGCGATCGAGTTAGCCACTTTTAGAAATCTTTGATCGGGAATCCAAGTTCGCCAAAGCGTATCATTATCCGCCGTCACCAACGGCCCGCCCATGTTCACCCTCCAAACCGTCTCAAGTGCCGTCGGCAACAAGTCCAGGGAGGTCACCGCTTGATCAACGCCTGTGGCGTCATCCGAAATGAGCCCATCGGGCATTGAAACCACTTCCATAGCATTTAAGAAAGCAATTGAATTGCTGGAAGGGGTGAAGGTGATTACAAGGTTCTTTGAGGTCTCATTTACAGAAAATTCTTTAACAATAGATGAGTTTTGCACACTGAAATTGCTCAGAAGGACATGGTCCGGAGTCGAAACAGCAAATTTTGCAGAACTCATATCGTAACTATTATATGAAAATGGGTAGAAATAGAGGCGGATCCAGTGTCTCCCACTCCGTTTGATCGGAAAGGTGTATTTCGAGGATTCTGTAAAGACTCTGGCTGTCTGGAGTAGCACCGAATGTCCAGAAGAAGGGAAAGATTTCAAAGTGGTTTTGGCAAGAACATCTTGAGAGGTTGAAAGAAAATTCGAAGCCAAGTTATCGGCAACGAATACACGATTTCCAACGGAAGAACTAGTGGATGCTCCACAGTCAATAAGGTAATTGTCCACAGGATTAAATCCAGCAGAGAAGCTTGCCACAAACAAAATGGAAAAAATCCAGACAATTAACTTAGCTTTTCTACTACCCATCATCATAAAGATTGGAGATAAATGGAAGAACAAGAAGGTGGATTTTTGTCACGAACCGTACGAGAAAGAGAAGAATATCTAGATTGGTTGAGCAGAAAGTAAGAAACCAGAGTGAAAGCAAGTTAAAAACATTCGACTCTCCAACATGCCATCAGAGGGAAAGAGTACATACTTTGGTCATTGTTATTAGTCATCAAAGATGAGTCAAAGACGAGTAGCTAAATAATTGCGGAGGCTTGAGTCTGGGGCCACTAGAGGCGACTCTCTCATTCGGAGTTTGCCCTGTAAACAATCCAAACAGTGCATCTAGAGATGATTTCTCAGGCTAGAAGGGTAGGCCAATCTGAAAGAGCCATCCTTAAGATTTTGGTTCTTTGATTAAACAAATGAAAAACTCGTCAGATTTCCATATTGAAAGGATTTAGCCTTTTTTTTTTAAGAGAAAAATAAATGTACCCTGATTATAGCATATTCAATTTTAATACCAATTACAATATTTATAATATAAGGACAAAAGTCATATATAGAGATTTGAGTCTGGTAGTGCATAGGTTTTTGACTTGTCTCTTGTAGGACAAAGACTTCTTTGGTGGACAGAAGTAACAAAGAGCCGCTGTGTTGGACTTTTAAAGAATGAAAGAATGATTTATTTAATTGTCCTTGTGAATCGTAATGGATGGAATTAATTGGGAAGAGTTACGTCCAACTAACAAGTACAAGCAGTGGATGTCTTTGGCCATTGTGGACAATAAGTAGATGCCAATATCCCTCCCCTTGTCTCTTGTTGGGGGGATTAGTAGATTATATAGCAAATACTAATATATTAAAAGTTGCATCATTCATGATAGATAAATTTTTATTAAAAGTTGCTAAAAAGGACAATGAATGGACTTTTTATTTAGATTGATAGTGATTAGGTGTAAAATTAATTATTAAGAATAATTAGAGTCTCCAATTCTTTAAATTGTGGTATTTTATTGATTTGGTTAAACCAATATTTTGTTCTAAACAACCTGGTGATTTAAGGACAAGCTTGAGTTTAGGGCCACCAAGGGCGACTCTCTCAGTCAAGATAATGCATCTAGAGATGCTTTCTCAAGGAAGGGTAAACCAACATGTGAGGAGCATCCTTAAGATTGTGGTTTTTTGATTGGTCAATTGAAAAAACTCACTTGTTGGATTTTCATATTGTTAGAAGGATTCAGTTATTATTATTATTATTATTAAATTAGTTGTTAAAAAAATTAAACTTATAAATATATAAAGTTGATATTAGATAAGAGTAATAAAAAATAATTATTATATTTAACATATCTCCTCATTTCAAACTCAAAAAATTACAATGATGTATTCAATAAGTAACAATTACTAGACAATAAGATAAAATTACAAGATTTTAATCAATGAGCAAGAGTTCCAATCTTCCACAAGCCAAAAAGTAGGAATTGAAAAAAAAAAAAAAAAAAAAAGTGCCAAAGCCCAAGGAAGGTACAAGGACTTGTTTTTATGGGTACATTTTGATCATTACTAGGCTAGTTGATGCAAAGATAATTGTGTACTCCCTTCTCCTATAAAGTCTATGTTCACTATTAAAAGATTTAAGGTTCAATTCAAAAATTAGTTCAAAGATTAGAGGATCTTATTTACATTTAAAATTTACCTCACAAATACTATCTTTTAATGTGGAACTGTTGTCATAAGCATCCTTTCCTTTACTCCAAGCATCATTGTTAAAGTTACATAAAGTAAAATAAATTTAACCTAAATTTTGATACCATGTTAGAAGGCCTAAAGACCAAATCTAAAAAATAATTTAAAAATTAAAGGATCTTATTTTTATTTAAACTTTACTTTAGAAATTTTGTTTTCAAAGTAAAATTATCATCCTATACTCATTCTCTACTCATTATTAAACTTCTCATTCTCTATGTTCCCCATCATTTCTCTACCAAGACATTAGCCAAACTTTGCACCACATTGAACATTTGTTTCCCTTGCATTGCTCCACATCTCACTGCAGGCAACGAAGAGAAGGCTGCCATGAAGTGGCAGGATATTTCGTGCAACAATATTTCTTAATCATCAAAAACATGATTACCTTTTTTACATATATAAGATTTAATTCTAGAAATCCCTTATCTATATTTTTAACTAAACTTAAGCATGTTTTAGTACGAGCATTACTTCTCAGTTTAAGTTATTAAATAAAACTTGGTGGGGTCTTGGGTCATCCAAAAAAAAAATAATAATAATTCTAGGAGGTTGGAAGATTAATGAAGCTCTCATATTGGTGTTGAAATAATACATGAATTCAGTAAGTGCGTACACATTAATTCCAAATACACTGTTTTTAGTTGATTAAATATGTGGCTTTTCCATTCTCCACAAGAAGCACCGGAAGCAAAAACGAAGCCGAAGTATGCAGGCTGGCGGTGGTAGCAAGGTCTCTCAAGGAAGAGGTGGTGGAGAAGGAGGAGTGAAAGGCACGGTCATAAAAGGGTGTTGAAGTTTCTTACTAGGGATGGTGAACTGTGGTGGTGGGTGTTGTATGGCCGGGACCATGGTCTGGGGTTAGTAGGATGGGACTCTTGGAATGGGAATCGGGTGCCGAAGGCCGTATCATCCTTCCGAAATCTAGGTTCGAGGTTTGTTCCCAGTATGTTTTTAGGCAATCCCAATTTTCAAGGAAGAGGACGGACGTAGGTCCAGTTGTATTAAAGAGGACGGCGACCCATTCAACACTCCACCGATTGGGGAAGCCTTGTCTGAATGAGGGCTTGGACATTCAATCAACGGTCTACGTTGAGACATCCCATCTTGCTTTTAACTAATTTCTTTACCTGCTAGTTTTGACCCATCATTGAAAAGTAATAGCCATGCAAAACAAACGTCTTTGTTGGATAGCTCCATGCCGTGTTATTTGATTTCTGGTTATATGATTTGACATGAATTATTTTTTCACGTAAAAATAATTTATTTGTATTTCAATATTTTGATATACCAAAGAAATTGTCCGAATTTTTCCCTTAAGTTTTTCACTTTCTTTGACTACTATGATAGTTCATTTTGCAATAGCGCACAAAAGTTCCTTAAAACCTTATATTTTGCAGAAACTGTAATTGAAAATTTTACTATTTATCCTTATCCCTCAAATCATAAGAATATGAAAGTAAAATTACCATACACAACAAAGTAGTAAAAATTGCAATAGAAATTGCCTTAGAACAAAAACTATTATGACAATTTATCTAATAATGTAATAAATAGAATTTCTTAAGATCTATTAAACAACTAGCAACTTTGGAGAAACTTTAACTCAAATAATAATTATTTTACTCTTATTCCTCATTTTAACTCCTTTAACTAACATTAAAGCATGAAAGTGAAATTAAACATTCACAATATAGCATTAAGGATTGCAGTAAAATCACCTTAGAACAAATACTAAACATAGTGATTACCATGTTTATTTATATTGCACATGCAACCAAGGTAAAACCAGCCTTCCTAAATAAATGCTTCACTCATTGACAGTTGAACCGTGATTAAGCAGACTCCTTCGAATTTTCCAGCAACTAATCCAACAAGACATATATTGTATAGAGAGACGCTCATTGCTTCTCTAGGACAAGACTTCTGCTGTAATTAGTTAATGGTGGTTATCCAGAGGATGAAAGCACCAAAGTTTTGTCAAAAAGTAGTTGAGGATATAGAACGTGTGAGTAATGCCCTACTCATGGAATCAACTGAAAGATTATTCATGCTTGATGCTTTAAATTGCTTGGCAGAAACACTTTGATCGTTAACATTGGGAGGAAGTTCACCAATCATAATTGTACCATTTTCTTTAGGATTACCATAAATGGCTGCCTCCTGAAGCTGAAGAGCATGCTCAAGATTCCATAGGACTTCTACCATTGAGGGTCTATCAGCACCCAATTGAGCCAAGCATTTCTCAGCAGTCTCTCCATACTTCCTTAGGGAATCTAAGTTGATTTTTCCCTTCAAAGTAGCGTCTGTGATTTGCTCCAACTGCCCTCTGTTTTGCCATTTCATTGCCCATTCAGACAAGCCCACCAAATCACTTGGAAGGGATGTATCAATAACAGGCCTACCACAAACAACTTCAAATAAAACTACTCCAAATGAATACACATCTGACTTTGTTGTCAATTGTTGCCTTTTGAAGTATTGAGGATCAAGATATCCAAAACTTCCTTTTACACCAGTACTTACATGGCTATGGCCAATTTCGGGCCCTATTTTTGATAGCCCGAAATCAGCAACTTTAGCCACGAGATTCTCATCAAGCAAGATGTTGGCAGACTTCACATCACGATGGATGACTACTCTCTCATGTCCTGTGTGAAGATAATGAAGTCCTCTTGCAGCTTCAATGCATATTTGAAGTCTCTGCTTCCAACTCAAACTAGGAAGACCAGAACCATAGAGATGGCTCCTGAGTGTTCCATTCTCCATGTATTCATAAACCAAGATCATCTCGTTCCCTTCATCGCAGTATCCAATCAATGAAACAAGATGGCGATGGTAGAACTGGGAAAGCATCTCGAGCTCAGTTCGAAACTCTGTAGGTCCCTGTTGAGACCGGGGATTACTCCTCTTCACTGCCACTTTCGTACCATTTAGAATTCCCTTGTAAACTTTCCCAAAACCTCCAATCCCGATTACCCAACTCTCATCGAAGTTGTTTGTAGATTCTTGAACTACCGCAAAAGGAACTCGATAGCGAAAGATGGGGTCCGAGTTTTTAATTCCCATGAATGGTGAGTTTCCTCCATTGATGGATAATGGAATCCATGGGGGCAGTCTGCTTCTGTTTCTGCACAAAAGACATAGAATGCCAGCCAACATAGCAGCAACTACGGGCCCCACGATCACACTCACCATCAAACCGACGTTTTTCTTGGAGCCTGAACCCGGGGAAACAGTCATCAGAGCACTGGAGCTTAGGCTACCGACGGTATTGTTCATCTTCATGATCTCCAGGCCATTCAGAATGCCATTAGGACAAGGAGAACCCAGACCGACATACGAGCCAACGCTGATAAGAAGCTTATCGGCGACAGTCAACTCCGTAACAAAATCAATATAAAATGCAGCGGCCAAGATGTTTGGTACCGGAACAGAACTCCGATTAACAGTCTTCACCAACGTGGAATTGACAAGAACATTGAAACAGAGCTCGTTAGCACTTTTACTCACTATATCACATATATGAAACCGAAGAAGGTATTGAAATCCTGGAATGACATCGAATTCCCAGGCTGTACGTAAATTCACATCGTAATTATAATCAATACCCGTTGTGTTCATACCTCTGGCCGTTCCATAGACAGTGTTTGGAGCTGAATCTTGCGTTGCCCCACCTCGAACGTGCTTCACGGCTTTAATATTTGAGTAGCTTGTGATCAAGTTAGGCTGTATTAGAAAACCTTGATCGGGAATCCAGGTTCGCCAGAGCATATCATTATCCGCCGTCACCGTTGGCCCTCCCATGTTCACTCTCCAAACCGTCTCAAGTGCCACCGGCAACAAATCCACGGAGTTCACCGCTTGACTAACGTCGATAGCGTCGTTGGAAATCAGCTCATCGGGAACTGAAACCACTTCTATAGCATTCAAGAATGCGATTGAATTGCCGAAAGGGGTGAAGGTGATTACAAGGTTCTTTGAAGTCACATTTACTGAAAATTCTTTAACAATGGATGTTTTGTCCACACTGAAATCGCTCAGAAGAACGTGGTCCGGAGTCGAAACAGCAAACTTTGCCAGACTCATATTATAAATATTATATGAAAACGGACAGAAATAGAGGCGGATCCAGTGTCTCCCACTCCGTTTGATCGAAAAGTTGTATTTCGAGGATTCAGTAAAGACTCTGGCTGTTTGAAGCAGCACTGAGTATTCGGTGGAAGGGACAGATTTCAAAGTGGTTTTGGCAAGAACATTATGAGAGGTTGAAAGCAAATTCGAAACCATGTTGTCGGCAAGGAATACACGATTTCCAACAGAAGAACTAGTGGATGCTCCACAGTCTATAAGATAATTATCCACAGGGTTAAATCCTGAAGAGAAGCTTGCCAAGAACAAAATCGGGAAACCCCAGAAAACCAATTCGGGTGTTCCACGACACATCATCCTTAACACTAGTGATTTATCGAAGAACAAGAAGATGAATTTTTGTGACGACCCATGAAAGAGAGATGAATGTCTGGACTAGTAGAGGAGACAGAAAGAGAAGACTAGAAAAGTAAGTCAAGCGAAAGAAGACAATCAAAGTACGTTAGGATCAACCAACTAGTATCTTCTCCACATTCTTAATTTTAATTGCCAGCTCACATCTCTCCTTCCATTCTTTTCATCCAAATGAGGAAAAAAAAGAAGGCAACCAATAAAGGAAAGAATGAACATGATCTTGCCTTTAGTTATATTTTACTATGATTGCTCAAAAAGAAGATGAATGAATATTCTATTTAGAATCAGCTTGACTTGATTAGGCTTACATTTAGAAGATAACTTTTTGACTAACCATTAACGATGAGTAGTTAAATAGTTGCAAAGGCTCAAGTTGAGGGCCACAAAGGACAACTCTCTTATTCGAAGTCTAGTTTGTAAAAAATTAAGACAGTGCATCTATTTTATACTCTTAACTCTGTGATATGTAAATACTTTGACATCTCATTAAAAGCATTAAAAAAAAAGGGAAACAGAGCATTTAGAGATTATTTATTAGTTTGTAGCTACACGGGTAAATCTGTATCAAACTTTAGAAAAACCTACATCAGACCTCAAGCGTCCAGGGTGCTTCCATCTTTCCGGTGCTGTCTCTCATACAGCGGCAGCAGAAAGAGTATTTCTGCACGTTCCAAATCGAGGACTTTGATGCTTCATGGGACTTTGCGGCACCTAGCAAAATGCTAACACAACATTGAGAGCACAAATAGGGGGAACACTGCGAGCAACTGCTATACCCAACTAAGTTGAAGTTTAAGAACCTGAAATTTGAGAGAAGGTTCACCTTAGCGGGCATTGTGGATGGATCATGCTTGATAAAATCTAGTGCAACTTCCCTGGAGATAACATTGCCACGGCTCACACCGTTTTTATGCGTCACCTCATACAACTTGTCAGCAACTTTCACAAGCTCTGGCCTAAACGTTGTTGTTACAAATTGAGTATTTAACATGTCTACCAGACGATGTTTCATATCTACCAAACAAATGATTTAAGGATCTACTAGCATTATAGTTTACAACAACAGAGTTCATTAGCCAAAACCAGGATGAAAACAGCAGGCCTAATGCATATGCAATGGTACATACTTTATCTAGTCTAAATGCAAGATAATTTGTCAATTGCAGAAGCAAATGGATCGATTGCAGAAATAAATGACAACAAGAGCAACTAACTGCAATCAGAAAATGTGTAGGGTTTTAACAACATAGTTAGAAACACGATGTGTCAAATAGTGTCGAAGAAATTACGGTTTCATCCTCACAATCTGAAGTTTATTTAGCCCCTTCTGTACATAAAGGCCACTGAAAGTAGACAACCTAGACCAGACCTTTCGAAAACTAAGTCATTTTTGAAACCAATCACCATAGAACCACTAAATTTGAGTAGGAACCTAAACCAATAATAACCAATAATGTCCTAATTAGACAACCATCAAAAAAGTAATTCTAGGAGTTAGGGTATATTATACCACAAGTAAGACATATTATTCATGTAATCCTAATTAAAACACAACAGTCATTATTTGTTTTCAAATTTCATCTTTATTTTTCTAACATTTCTAATTGAAGTTGCAATTATCAATACGAGTTAATTTTTGTTTAATTAACCCTGAAAAATCTCCCTCTACATTCTCTATAGAAAATAAAAGAAGAGATATTATATATCCTATGTTCATGAATATGTTGTATCCGCACACGTGTATGTAGTTATGAATCTCCAATAAACCATGATGGCACACAAGATGGACTGGATAACAACAGTATGAAAAGAGGATACATCCAACAACAGCTCTATACTGAGGATCCAGAGTTGCATCCATCTCATCAAAAAGATAGAATGGAGCAGGATCACATCACTGCATGGCAAATATAAATGCAAGGGCAACTACTATTTTCTGATCCCCCGACAATTGCTTCATGGATTGTGTCTTCCCTTGCCTAGTAAAAGAAACCTACGATGCCAAAAGGCACTATTAAAAGTTGTACATCTAAAAGCTCCCTTGTAAGATGAAAACAAAGATGAAATCGATTGTGGTTTGAGAGCTTAGCAGTTGAAGAACACAATGCCGGAATTGAAGTTGGCTGACTCGCTAGGGAAACAAAGATCTATTTTACAAGCTTTTACTCCCTCCATTCAGTAGTGCCAAAGCCTCCGCCCTCCTTCCCCCTTCCTTCATGGCAGGGAAAAGAAAAGGAAGAGAAAAGAAATCAACAATTTAATTCCGTTACTTGTAGTGTTACATCATAATACCTCTTGCTACAAGAGCTTACTTCCCATCGAAGTTTAGATAATTCACCCATGAAATTGAATAACCTAGCTCATTCAAGTCTTCAACAGCTTTAGTGCAATCAATAGCTACCACACCTCCCATAATAAGTCACCAAACAATATATCAAACTTGACACAAATTCGAAACTGAATGATATTCTTGGTAGTGATCTCTTTACAATGCTTAATAGATTTATTAATTATACTATAGGAACCTTACCAGACTTTGTAGTTTTTTTCACCAATAATGGCTACAAGAACACATATTTTAAATCCAAATATAAGATATGATTTTCTCCCAATGAACCATAAGTGACAAATATAAAAATGTAACTAAAATTGATACACACTCCCTTACCGTGGAAAAAGTTTGTTGTTCTAAATCCATTGGCACTAACTATAGAGCACAATGACAATGTAAATTTAAAAATTAGTGAATACCACAAAAACACTTCATTTAATAGGAGCAAAAGATACATTAATATCTCAATAGCACATAAGACCGATAAACACATTCTATTAGATAGCTCCCCCCGCCCTCCTTTTTTTTTTTCCCCCCTTTGGTAGGTTATATGCATAGGCAAATGAGTTCTAGACCCATAACCTCATCATCTATGTGATCAAAATGAGTTCTAACATTTTTAAGTAGATGTATGCTAGTATAAAAAGAAGAAAAATAGATGATCAAAAGAACATTAAGGGAAGGACAAAACAATCACTTTATGCTTTAAAATGTTTTTGAAACTCCTTGGTGTAAAGGTTCACCTAGAAGTTAGATAATCAATGTTGACAAGAATTGAAATGCTTAAAATTTTTCTCAACATACTTCAAATTGTATCCCAGAAATTTGTTAGCCACTGATAATCAATACCAAGAACTTAGCCTTTGAAGAGCGACTATCTATATAAGAGATCATGCATATTTAGAGTCTAATGCTAGATCTTCAAATGCTAACAAATAAACTATTTAACCTAGATGATTTAATTGTGAAAAATAATGTTTTTCTTCTAAAAAAAAACCTAAATTCCATATCAAAAAGAACAAGACAAACCTTAAAAATACAGAAACTTAAAGCTTCTCTTGGTGATTCATCAACAATAAAGTTGAAAGATAAATGAAACTTAGCATAACGAAAGAACAACAATATTACCAACACAATTAATTTTTGGACTGAAGGGCTTAGTTATAGTTTGTTCTATGAAGCTCTGAAATCCTTCAATGACGACCTAGATTGGAAGCCCATATATCAACAGAAAAATAAACTGAAAGTAGCTAAAGAAAACATAATATAGAAATTAGCATTACATGCCTTATGTACATGCTGAGACTACTAGATCATCCAACTTTTGTTCAAGAATGCAAAACGACAACTATTAGACAACTTTTAATGTGAATAACAACTCAAAAGCATTACTCAACTCTCATATACCATAAAACTAGCATTCTCTACCAGATGATACTAGTTGAGGCCATTCCAAATGTGTTTAACTCGCTACTTTAGCATTAAAAGCATCAACGAACATCCTAAATGCTCACCAGGCAAGATTCAAGATGAAGAGTCAGAGAATTATTAGTCCGCAGGTACTTTACATCCCATTTGACCGCAATTGGCTTTAAAGACAAAGGATTACTTCAATAAAATTACAAGCACAAATGGTTAACTAATTGAGAAAAATGTCCTTATTTGTTGTAAACGGAATATTTAGTTGCATCTCACTTCCTTATGAACTGCTTCTTGAAAAATCTATATAGCTTTGCCATTTCTTCTTCTTCTGTTTTGCAGAAAGCACCCTGTTTGCAAACAAAGCCAGGTCATCGAACATCAGAACAAGTCTTCTTTCCCATGGATGACCGCAACTATGCACGTTCCCAATCCTTTCTCTGCCAACAAACCAGCCAATGTCTGCATGGCGTTGAACACGGATGACGGCAACAATACACTTTTCCTCTTCCTATTGTTTCTACGTCTCCCCATCCTTCTTCTTCTATTCGCTCAAACGGAACCTGCTAATAAATTCAGAGTTCCCTTCCTAACTTTGGTTTCTTGGTAAAAACCTACAAGAAAAATAGAAAAACATTGTAATCTAATTACTTTACATGTTTTTTAGCAAGGGCCAAAGGCTTGAACCAATATACAGTAAATAATTTTTGAGGAATGATTTAAAAAGGACAAAAATAAAAATATATACATGGGGCATGATAGTTGTCTACGTTGCACTAGATCAATCTTTCAAAATGCAAGACCTAATGACAGCCTGATTAGAATACTTAGGAGCATTTCCACGCTTCTTATTGTTTGTTTATCATAGTTGTCTAATGCTACACTAGAAGAAACTTCCTAGTAAAAATTAAAAAAAAAAAAGAGAAGATTTTGAGGTTTAACTAGTATACATATCTTTCAAAAAGAGTCAAAAGCTTAAATCACTTCAACGCAATAATTTATTTTGAATCATACCTTGAATAGGTGGACTTATATATTAATATCATAAGTTGGACGCCTGCAGCAAAATTATGACCCATTATGGCTAATTTCTGAATTAAATGGAAAGAAGGGATGGAAAAATAGAAATAAAAATAAAATGAAAGAAAAAATGTTGACCAGAAAATGAAGAAAAGCATAAGTTGAGTAAAAGAACGTAGAAACGAAACTTTATATATGCAATTGCTTACCCGAATGTTGAGTCACATACCTTGTCAAGATATGGAAAGAGGATTACTTTTCACATATTCTTCATTCACCTAAATGACAAGAATTGACACACCTGATGCACTTGCTAGAGTTTACAAATATTCCAGCAAAACATAGACCACCAGCTAATAATACTTCCAAAACAGTTGGAGGCTGAGTTGGCAGATGGTATGTTTAGGTTGAATTCGTGGAAACAATCATGCATTTCTACGTCAGCCAGCTGGGCTGCCTCATGAGAGAGAGATGCAAAGTGCTCTGTTTCACTTTCATGGAACAGAGCAAGTTCATTCAGTTCGTCTTGCTCTTCCTCCTCATTGAGATCAATGCGAATTGGAGTCGGGCTAGCTGAGTTTCTGGTAGAGCTACTGCTGAAGCCTTCAGTCATGGTGTGATCTTCTCCAGTCCAGTTATATCCAGGGAGGTTGAGAATGTGGTTATCGACTGTGCAGGGAGAGTGGATACGGGTTGAGTTGGAATTGGTTGGGTGCTGTCAAGTACAATTCCTCCAACAAGATCAAAGAGGTTTGATTGGTGGAATTGAGATTCACCTGACGCCAGATATCGTCTTCTGTGTTGCGGATGCCAATTGGATTTCAAGTAGTCATCACCCTCGTCATCGCGACGTCTCTTGCCAAGTTGAGTACCATCGATTGAATCTACTAAGCTTTCATCCGCTAATTTCGTTAGGCAATTCCAAATGTGCTCCTGACGCTCTTTTGCTTCTGGAGAATTCCAATCAATATCATATTCATCAACAAAATCCTCCCGTAGAACATACTTATTGTTGCGTAAAACATACGGATCAAGAAGGGTACACCGATTTGTTGAGTTCTCTTCATGACTGCATAGCAAATGGACTCCACAACTTAACAAGGACACGTGCTCTGACTCACACCGAAAACGAATTTTAATATCATCCCACCTCAGCACGAATTCTTTCGGACTTGTAGAGCATTGCTCAAAACCTTCTGGAAGGACGGTTGAGAAAAACACATGACCCCAATAGAAATCTTCATACGATTTTATTTTCATTTCTACGCCACCACTGATGAGATCAATATCTAAGATTCCCCAGTAGTTCTCATTTTCACTGTCCTTCATTCCAAAGGTGGTACAGAAAGCAAATCCTCTGAAGTTTTCATCAAAATTTGCAAGCTCGTTAATTTCGCATGAATTATCGTTTGAAGCTTCTTTGCAATGGCTGAACCAATTTGGAATTTCATTTCCTGCATATATAATTTGAAACCTTGGGGACACCAGATATTTTTGCTCACACATCTGCAAAATTTTCATTAATAAAACCAACAAATCAAGATCCAAACAAACATGCCCCAAGAAAAATAACAGGAAAAGGACAAACTCAAATATGTATATAAAAGAAAAAGGAAAAGAGACATACCACACTCAATATGAAGTTATCCAGATCATTCATTGAATTTTCACATAGACGATCGCAACTCTCTAAATTGACAATTTCAAGACATGGTAAATCGCATGCATTAACTGAGAATCTTTCTAAAGAGCTTGTAAGAAAGTATAGTGAAAGGCCAACAAGTGAGCTAAAATCTATTTCGAATGTATTAAAGTAATTTGTACAAAGGAAAGTCTCATTTTATAGGCTTGATCTCTAACCTATATAAGGATACAATTAATGAGAATATTATAGGATATCTGTACACTAAATACATAGCCTATTTAGGCACCTACGGATCTTGCCATATGTGCACCAACACTCCCCCTCAAGCTGGAGATTTGTATAGATCAAATACTCCAAGCTTAGAGAGAAGGTGCCAATGCTATTTGCTACAAAGTGCTTTTGTTAAAAGGTCGGCTAGTTGATCCTTGGTGGATATGTGACGTGTTGCTATAATACCTTGTTGAAGCTTCTCTCTTACATAATGGCATTCCACTTCAATGTGCTTTTTACGTTCGTGAAAGATTGCGTTCGTAGCAATTTTTTCTGTAGCTTCATTATGATAGTGTAAGAGTGCTAGGCAAGTCATGTGGAAACCAAAATCCTTCAACAATCCAATGATCTATATGATCTCGCATGTGGTGACTTGTATAGCTCGATATTCAGCTTCTGCAGAGGAAAGTGATACTATTGGTTGTTTCTTGGAACGCTATGAAATCAAGGAATCTTTAATCATGATGCAAAAACTTGTAATGGATCTTCGAGTCATGGGACATGTGCTATAATCAGAATCACAGAATGCCCTTATCTGGAATTGTGACATGGAAGGGAATATAAGACCCAGTCAAGGGCAACTTTTCAAGTATCTTATTACTCTCATTGCTATTTCCACGTGTGACTACTTTGGAGCATGCATGAATTGACTGAGGAGTTGAACTGAAATCTCCCAACAAGTCTCTAATAAGCTGAAGGATCTTCCAAAGGTGGATCATTTATCTCATCTGGAGGACTTGCATCATATTCAAAACTAGGGAATTTCTTATTATGCTCCATAGGAATGATAGATGGTTTTGAGCCTGCAAGACCAGCTTTAGATATTAATTCTAAAGCATATTTACACTAACTGAGAGTGATACCTTCTGGAGATCAAGCAATTTCAATTCCCAAGAAGAACTTTGATGGACCAAGATCTTTCATAGAAAAAGTAGAGTGAAGATACTGTTTGAGCTCGGTGATCCCATTTTCACTGTTGCTCGTGATCAATATGTCATTTACATAAATTAACAATGCCACAAAGGAGCTAGCCTAAGACTTTGTCAATAAAGAATAGTCATGACGAGACTGAGAGAAACCATGCTGGAGTAGGGCAGATGTGAATTTAGCATTCTATTGACAAGAAGCTTGCTTCAACCCATACAAGAATTTACGCAATCGGCACACCATGCGCCCCCCTTGAGTGTGAAATCTGGTGGAAGCTGCATATAGAACTCTTTGGAGAGATCGCTATGTAGGAAAGCATTTTGAACATCCATATGGAAGAGAGGCCAGTGATGAACAGAAGCAATAATGATAATAAGGCAAATTGTGACATGTTTCGCTGTGGGAGAAAAAGTATCCTGAAAGTCGATCCCCTCATGCTGACTAAAGCCTTTCGCCACAAGGTGGGCCTTGTATCTCTCAACGGACCCATCAGCACAGTACTTCACCTTATAAACCCATTTACAACCAATGGGACGGTGATTAGGGGGTAAGGGAACCAAATCCCAGGTATGATTGGCTTCAAAGGCCATGATCTCATTATCCATGGTAGTCACCCAATTGGGGTCAAGGACGGCCTTATTAAATGTGGTAGGTTCAGGGATGGAGGAAATAGTGGCAATGAAGTGTTGATAGGGAGGATGGCATTGGGCAAGTGAAACATAATTAAAGATAGGATAAAGGGAGGTAGATGAAGTATGTGGAAGTGTAGGGCAAAGATAATCAGAAGTCCAAATGGGAGGTTTGGTGGAACGGGAAGAACGACAGAGGGAGGGATCCTGAGTGTCATCAGGGGTGGGGTCAGAAAGGGTAGTAGTGGGAGGTAAGGGTTCCGAAGGCAAAGGTACAATATCAAGAGGTTGAAGGTTGGGAGGTATGGGAGGAGCAAGTGTAAGATGTTCAACGAAGGAAATGGGCTTTATAGAATAAGGGGGCTCAATAGATGAAATAGGGTCCTCAGAAGTTGGAGGATTGGGTAATTCAAGGATATCAACAGGGAAGTTGGAGGAGGTGTACGAATCATCAAACTCGAGAGCTGGAGTCAGAGAAGTAAGAAAGTTGTCCAGGGCCGAAGGAGAAGAAAAAAGAAAAATGTTTTCCTAAAAAATTACATCACGATTGACAAAAATTTATTAGGAAGAGGAATTATATAAACGATTTCCCTTTTGAGAAGAGGGATAACCCATGAAAATACAAAGAATGGCACGAGGACTAAATTTATCTCAATGACCAAGGGTGGTGGCATAACACCGACAACCAAAAACACGAAGGTGTTCAATGATAGGAGATTTACCAAATAAATGCTCAAAGAGGCTGACACATGTAGGGAAGTGGAGGGAATGTGATTGATGATATGGATAGCAGTGAGAAGGCATTCACCCCAAAAAGAAGAGGGGATAGAAGCTTGAAACATTAAGGCCTGGGCAACATCAAGAAGATGGTGATGCTTATGTTCAACAACTCCATTTTGTTGTGGAGTGTGAACGCAAGAGGTTTCATGAATGATCTCGTGATGGGATAAGAAGGACTAACATTTAGTGGAATAAAATTTGAGACCATTGTCAGAACGAATGTGTTTAATGGTAGTGCCAAATTGTGTTTGGATGAGGGAAATAAAATGCTGAATTTTGGAAAACACTTGACTTTTGTAATGAAGAAGGAAGACCCAAGTGGCACGAGAGAAATCATCCACAATTATGAAGAAATAATGTGCATCATCATGGGTGGGTGTTTGATGAGGACCCCACACATCTATATGGATTAAGTAAAAAATGGAATGTGTGTGAGATTGACGTTCAGGAAAAACTAGGCAAGTTTGTTTTGTCAGGGGACATATGGGACAAAAAAAATAGGAAGGATAGGAAATTGATTTTCTGTGAGCCAAAAAAGTTTTTAATGAGGAATGATCGAGGCATTGGTGCCAAAGATGATAATTATTATTGATAAAAGAGGAATTACAAACTGTTTTTGGGGTACAATAAGTATCCTTTTTAGGGAATTTAAATATTGAGCAAAAACAGAATGAAATTGCGATGGAACTGAAGCACAAAGGAAATAGAGGCCCCATTCAGCTCTGCCTAATCTGATCAAAGCTCTAATCGTACAGTCTTGGAAAACACAGAAAGCATCGAAGAAAATTGCCACACAATTATTGTCACGGGTTAATTTTTGAATGGATAAAAGATTGTGTCAAAAACGAGGAGCATAAAGAATGTAAGTGAGGCGTAATGAGGGATATGGTGTGTAGGTACCAATATGGGTTACATGGGTAATGGACCGATCAAGTAGTATGATGGAGAGCGGTGTTGCACATGGATAATAATAATCTAAAAAATTTAAATCACAAGCAATATGGTTGCTTGCCCCAGAATTAATTATCCATGATGTGTAAAAGGGTGTTTGAGGAGAAGCATTATCGGTGAATGGGCCGGGGTTAGTGGGGCCTGGCTAGTTAAGGAGACTGAAGAGGCATTGTTGCATATCAGGGGTCAAATGAAGACCATTGGACCCACCAAAAAAGCTAGGTGGGCCGAGTAAAGATGGGCCTAAAGAACCTGCACTAGGAGTAAACATAAAAGGTGGGTTAGATTGATAAGGGGGTCCATGAGGAGAGGGGAGCCCATGACCTGTTAGGTTGATAGGCCCAAATCTAGAAGGATGGGCTAGATTGTGGGCATCAACATGGTGGGCCAAAGGAGCTGGCCCGCTGGGCTTGCTTCTCAACCTACCCCGCTATTTAGGCTGCTAGTTGGGTGGGTAGCCCATGATTAGGAAACATGACTCCTGAATGTGGCCTAGTTTTTTGCAATGATTGCAAAAAAGGTGGGCCTGATGTGGGCTGTGAGAAGTGGGGTGAGGCCCATAGGCAAACCCACGAGCTGGAGCCAACCTGGCCTGCAACCGAGACGGGTCACGGGGACAAACTCCTTTACACGCAAAACAAGTGACCAGGAGGCCTGGAACGCCAAAGAGTTGCCGGAGGAAGATTTTTTTATGTGTGTGGAGTGCTGTGCAACGTCATGCTTGGCCATGGCGTAAGTTTTCTCCAGGCTCGTAAGCTCTTCACGAGAGAGGATCGAAGAGCAAAGCGTCTAAAACTCCAATGGAAGGCCGAGAAGAAATTTCATCGTGTGCTCTTCCTAATCATGAGCACAAAGCCTAGAATTCACACCACAATCACATTTTTTGCAAGTGCAGTGAATTAGGGCTTGATGGGATTTAAGTTCACTCTAGAGATTTTGAAGCCGAATAAAAAAATTGGTGAGTTTGGTGCCGGTGGCTCCGTTGAGGAGTTTGAGATTGTTAATGGCCTCCTTTAGGCCAAAATTTTAGGTTGCGATGACTTTGTTGAAGCTTTCCTCCAACACATTCAAGATCTCCGCCATAGTTAAGCGGGTAATCATGCCGGTGAGAGTGGGTTTAACGGAGTTGATGAGCCATATTTTTACAACAGCATGGCATTGATGCCAGCGTTTGGCATCATCGCCGTCATCAGTGGGACGCAAGAGGGTTCCGTAGATGAATCCCATCTTGTTGCGAGTAAGAAGAACAGTCTAGATTTGATCACTCTAGTTTGCCTAGTTGGATTCACCGGTGAGTTTGACTGAGATGATACTTATGGGTTGAAGATTGGCCGTCAAAAAGCTGTAAGGGTCTCGAGTAGTGACGGTGGCGGTAGCGGTGGCGGCAAAGTTGGTGGACATGGCGGCTAGGGTTACGGGTAAGATTGGGGATTGGGGCTAGGGGTAATTTAGGTAATGTGGGAAAGGAGGGTAAAATGGGAAGGGATGATTAGGGTGTAAGTGAGATGACGTCGAATAGAGGGAAAAAAAAAGGGCATTAGGTAGGGAGAAAATAAAGGTTAAAAAAAGGGGGAATAAAAGGAAACTAAGAATGTTGCTCTTAACTTGTTACTGAAGGCCAAGGAATGAGAAAGCAAAAGTGAAAAAAAATCTCAGGAAGGAACCAAGGTCGATGATACCATGTAAGAAAGTATAGTGAAAGGCCAATAAGTGAGTTGAAATCTATTCCGAATGTATTGAAGTAATTTGTATAAAGGAAAGCCTTATTTTATAGGCTTGATCTCTAACCTATATAAAGATACAATTAATGAGAATATTATAGGATATCTGTACACTAAATACATAGCCTATTTAGGCACCTACAGATCTTGCCATATGTGCACCAACAGAGCTGCATTCCCGTTCACTTAAGTTTCGCAAAAAGCGTGGAAGCCTAACAATTTCTTGAAGTCCCCAGCATTCATTTAGGCAAAGGGAAGAAATATAAAGAAAATTTTGGATGCATGTTGGAAGGCTACCTATACGGGTTTATTCTAGATCTAAAAAGACAGATCGATGTAAGAATTCCAATGTTTGTAGTGGCAATGGAAGTGGCCTTGCACTCAATGAAGTTTCAAATTTTATTGTGGATTCAATATATTGCATGTCATATCCAACCTTCTTTAAAAACTTTTTGTGATCTGAACAACCACTGTGTGATGTGTCGTATTCAAATTGCAAGGGAAAAATGCCACTATTCAAATTACAACCACTTAGATAAACTTAAACAACCCTAACTAAGTTTTGAAATGATGAAGGTAGATGTTCTATACTGGTTATGTCAATGGAGAGCCATCCTAAACTTTCCATTGGACACTGAAATTCAGGAAAATTCTTCAGCCTTGAGCATTGGGAAAGACGAAGGTTCTATAGAGATCTCATCTTAAGTACTCTTGGGAACACCCTAAGGTTAGAGCAATTTTAGAGATTTAATTCAACTAACTTTTCTAGACAACCAATAGAAGGGTGAAGTGAAACTAAATTGTCACAGAAGCTCATATCCAATTCCTTTAAACTTGTAATACGTGAAAATCTGGAGTTTCTTTTAAGAAGCTACATCCTGAGAAATTCATTCTTGTGAGGTTTTGACAATTTTGTTAAATAATATAAAAGAAATAAGAGGCAAGAAATATAGATTGGCTTTCAAGAATTTACAAACTTTAACCAAGAAAAATAAATGATAAATGATAATACCTTCAAACTTTCCAAACTTTTGAGTTGACTTCATGGCATTTGCACATCTACAAGTCTAGTTCCACAAAAATTATATGGCATAAATTCTCTTGGATATTGAGGCCATTTAAGCAAACTTAACTTATTGTTGAGATATTCAAGTACTTTAGACTTTTTTGCATTTTGGTTTAAAAAAATTCTAAGCTTTTTCATCTTGTTGAATGCCTGGGTATCCATGTGTATTTTAGCTTCCTCGAGAAAATCTAACAAAATGCCTTTAGTTTTGCATGTTTCCCTATCAAAGTAAACAAATAAAACTTGTTAACAAAATCTAAGCATAAAGTTCTTTATTAATTAGCATATACAAGGTTACTATTTTTGCTATGATGAGACCTATGAATACACACGTGTGTAAATTGTTTTTATCACAAAAACCTTTCTTTTTAAACTCTTGATTTCAAAAGTAGCAAGAACCTTTTAGAACTTGCTACAATTATAAGTGATAATAATGTATATAAGCCAAGTTTTATAAATGATAATTTAAAAAATTGTTTACAAATGAATTATTCTTGATGCAATGCTTACCCAAAAAGAAATTAACTTATACTCCATCAACTCAAGTTTTATGCAAAAGCTTTATCATAAAAAAGACAACAAAAATGGTTTGTGAGTACCTTTTCCAATTTAGAAATAACCCTTATTTTGAGATTTATAAAACAAATAGTAATTGGAATGTCCTAAGGTGATCATGAGATTTAAGATATAATATTTTTATAAGTAATTTCATGTTTAAAAAAATTATATATGATGGTGTTATTTATTGATTTCATTCAAATTATTTACTTTTTAAATTCGTTATGTGTATATATTAAGGCAAATGGCATGTCCATGTGTACATGTGTATATAAAAGTGGATATTATGTGCATGTGCAATTCACATGTGTACAACGCATGCATATAAGTGTAAATGTGAGAAGGTGTTATGCATAGCATGTGGGTGTCCGTATGCTTATGTGACTTTATGTATGTAATCTTTGTAACTCAACTCTTACCACATTTTGTTCTAGCACATGACGAACATCTTCATGGATTCACAACCTACTACGTTCACCAATTACTGTGGGTGATTCTTTTTGAACTATTTCTCTGACCATGCCTTGTACTAGATCATGTATCTTTAGTTCACCAAACTTGACCTTTATAAGAGATCTATCTTCGAGCTCTTTAACACAAAGCTTTAGAGAGTAACCACAACTAGGTATTACTTGTTCAACATCTTCTATAAGCATTCCCTTGAAGAAACATGCAATGTCAAGAAAGACATCTTTTAATAATTCCTCCAAATTATTATAACTAAATTCAAGGATTGTTTAGATATCTTTATTAGGAATCCTTCTATATTCCTTGAATTTTTCTTTTTGAAACTTTAAATCTTTACGACAAATAGCCGAACCTAGCACTATCAAAGCCAAGGGAAAGCCTCTAGCATAAGATATTACCTCATTGGCAAGCTTCAAAGATTCATTATCAAGTTTGTTAGTTTTGAAACCATTCATACTAAACAATTGAAGAGCTTCATTATGATCTAATTTCTTAATCTTATATATAAAATCTTCTTCAGGGTTCCAGATATGACTAGTCAACAAACTCCTATCTCTTGTAGTTATGATGATCACACTACCCAAACGAAACCAATTGCTTTTACTAGCTAATTTTTTCAATTATTCCAAGTGATTCACATCATCCAATATTAAAAGAATCTTTTTAAAGCAAAGCCTCTTGAAAATAGATAAATCCTACAAAGTTGGACTAGAAAATAATTATTTTCATAATTTTTTTTCTTTTTCTGTCTTTCTCTCTTTCCCTTAAAACATGATACGGTGAAATTTTTATCCCTTGACCGTGTCTCCAAGATGGAATTTCCTTCCTAAACTCATTGTAGAATCTGCATGCAATTCAGGCATTTTTTTAAGGCCTTAGTAAATAAAACTTCCTTGAGATTGAATGGCTTAGAATAGAGAATTAATAAAGGATCCCAGAAAATTTGTATGATTTAAGTGACCAAGGGGGGAAAATAAAATAAAAATTTATCCCAAAAAAAAAAAAGATTAGGGAACGATGGATCCATGAAAGATATCCACTGCATTCTCCACTCCCTGGTTAGATTCTTAAAGTTTGTATTTTTATGTATGTACATATGGTGAGCTGTATTGTCATCCTTGAACCTAGCTAATGCATCTTCAACTTTATTAGCTTGTTTCCAAACATCCAACGAATCTACATTGTAAAACACAAGTAAAACCACTTGGCCTTTTTTTTCCTTGCATTCAAGGATCTTTAACAATTCATTCAAACACCAGGAGGAGGATGCGTACTTTGGCGAGAACACAACTATTGAAATCCTTGACCCTTCAATAGCTTTGAGAAGTTCTGAAGAAATTTCTTCTCCCTTTTAAAGTTTGTCATCAATGAAGGTATTGAATCCTTTTCGTTTCAAAGCACCATGTAGATGGGCAACAAAAGTGTCTTGTGTGTTTGTGCCTTTAAAATTTAGGAATACGTCATAAATTTATGGATAGAAGGATGAGAAACAAGAGGAAGAAGAGGTTGTGTTGGAAGCCATGGAAGAGGATGTAGTACTACGAGTGGAGAAGATTGTGAAAAATGAAGAAGCAATCTGACTCCCTACATTAAAAAGAGAAAATGGATGCCACGTGGGATTAGAAAAAGAAAGTCGAGAAACTTCAAGGTAGCTACCTCACAAAGAAAAGAAGATCAAGAAACGATAGAGCAACAACCTTACAAAGAAAAGAGGGTGGAGAAACTACAAGGCAACTTACTTCACAAAGAAAAGTCAACAGGAGAAGTTACAGATCGCCTTTTCGGAACCCGTGAGAGTAACTTTAGTACAACAAAGAATGCAGATAGAAGTTGGCACTACATAGCAAATTTAATCAATGTTCATAAAAAGAAGAGAAAGTCGTGGGTCACACCCATAAAACATGATAGCATCCAAAGATGATTTCTTTGGCAGAAGAATGGACTAGTCAATGAGGGGGCAACCATAACATTGTGGTTCTTTGATTTGTCAAATAGAGAACAAATAATAATTTGTAGGATTTTCATTTTGTGAGAAGGATTTATTTATTTTTTACATTAAATTAATTGTTAAAAAATTGTTATTTTTAACATATCTCCTTATTTGAAAACTGAAGAAATTTCAATGTATTACGTGCAAGAGGCCATGTGTCAGAACAAAACCTTTTGGATCATTAACTCTCCACTAGCAAGGGGTTTTGACGTACGATTTGCTAGGATTTGTGTGATGAACTTATAACAGGAGAGGGTAAAGTGGGGTTTGTGTATGTAACTGGATAAAAGAGTAAGGAACACGTACAGGAAGGGGGCATGAATGCTCTTATAAAGAGTACCTTGTGTGAAAGAAGAACTTCTAAACCAAGCATCCAAGCAGGCACCAATAGGCACGAACCAAGAAAAGGCACCAAAAGGAGTGCCAAGAGGAGGCACTAGGAGGTGTGCCTAGTTGTAGGCACCAGGGGTGTGCCCATAGAAGGCACCAGTAGGTAGTACTCAATGTAAGCACCAAGAAAGGTGCCCAATGTAGGCACTAGGAGGTGTGCCCATAGATAGGCACCAGTAAGCAGTGTCGATAGAAGGCATCAGGAGGTGTGACAAGAGCAAGAACCAAGACGTGCAACAGCATGTGTTGCTACTCAGCACTGTAGTAGTCCAGACAACCTAGGTTCAGCAGTGAATTTGTAATTTGTAATGTACTCTAGATATTCTAATAAGGAGAAGAAGGGCTTATTGAAACGGTGATAGTGGACGTAGGCATGCTTTGGCTGAACCACTCTAAATATTGTGTCTTTTTTGTGTGTGTGTGCCTAGATCTTTATATTCAACACAAAATTGTGTGATGTATGTTATTATTGGTATGTTTGCTTAAATTCTAGTTTCGATAATGTAATAAGATCCTAACAAGTAGTATTGGAGTTCCAACAAATGGTACCCGAATTTCCAATAAGTGGTATTAGAGCTTAGATTGATGGGTTCGGAGCTAGATTGAGTAACATCGAGCTAGATCGGCACTTATTAAGAGCTTCAAATGGCAAAAAGAAGCTATTTTTTAGAGAAAAGGAGGCCAGATCAAGAATCAAGGCATTGAGCTCTACAAATCTAGAGTTTTTCATGCAAAGTGGTGAAAGTTGGTCACCAAACAACTATTGTAGGAGGCAGAATTGGCACTAGTAGTGCCAACATCGGTAAAAAGTAAAACCGGGTGATGTTACCTAGTTTTGGACCTAAAGAGAGGCAAAGATCTAAGTTTGGAGAAAACAGATTGGGTGCGCAAGTGATCCAATGTGAAAACGGATTAGGCGCGTGAGCACACGTGTGGAGCAATGGATCATGTAATCGGATTAGGCATATGTTGTACACTCATGGAGCGAGTTACGAGTCGAAAAGATCCATGGATCTAAGTATGGATCGAGTATGGTCAATCAAGTTGAGTCCAAGTCAACGGGTCAAGAGGATCCGGTACGGGCTCAAGAGATGCACTGGGTCAAAAATATGAGTTATGGGCCAAGTTGAGCCCAGCTTTCACAAGGTGAAGAATTGGGCCTTAAGCAAGCCCATGATAAGGTCCAAGCCCATTAGAAACGGTTTTTTTTTTTGCAAGTGGACCAAAAGTCAAGCCAATTAGGCCCAAGCCATTAAAGATAAGTCAAGATAGCAGACGAGGAAGCAAGCCAAGTGTTGGGCCAAGTATAGGTCCAAGTTTACTAAATTGGGTTGAGCTGCTGAATTGGGTCGTGTGTGACCAGAATTCTTGAATCTGTCATATTGTGGATGAATGGTTGAGAAGTTTTTGGTAGATCTAAGATGTTCTATCACTTGCAACGATAAAGTGAAGGTGACCGGATGATCTATGCAAGATTTCGATTCCATCCCTGGAGGAAGAATAGTGAATGATGGTGACGTGTGGTTAAAAATGCTAATTTGGGTTGTGAATGTCATGATGGCAACGAAAATCAAGCAACCAGTGGCAGATTTGGAAATTTAAGGGGTAGAGATGATGTAGTGGTTGAGTAAAAGGTGATTAGCAGCGAAAACCAATGTACGTATACACATAGGAAGCGTGTGAAGCCCATGTACAGATAGAGAATTTGGTGCGTGAATCCAAAGTGTGGGCCAGAAAATTCTCAAATTAGGCAAACTCAAGTTGCTGAAAATGTAATCTCTCTCGAAGGTGACATGCGTGAGATGGAAGTGTGAACCTAATGAAGAAGAAACATGTAGATGGACCAGCAGAGAGAAAGTCAGCATTGAGGGGGAGTGTAGGAAAATCAATGCTGACAAGTCCCACAAAAAATGTGAAAGGGGATAGAAGAAGTCAAGGTTGCGGAACCCACAATAAAAGGACAAAACGTGAAGAATTCTTAAGCTGTGAAGCCAGTGGAATTATATAGAATTACGACGTGAAGAAAAGCAACGTTAGGTCCCACACAAGAATTGTCTAGAATTGCGGCAAGAAAAAAAGGTCTAGGTGGTCGCGGAATTGTCTAGAAAGAGAGAAAATATCAAGTTGAGAAACTGACTTGTAAGTTGGTTAAGCACTTTATAAAATGAGGAAGAGTTTCACCTACAAGGTGTGCTAAGAGAAAGCACCAAGAAGGGTGCCAAGTGTAGGCACCAGATGGTGCGTCGAGAGAAGGCACCAAAAGGAGTGCCAAGAGGAGGCACTAGGAGGTGTGCCCAATGTAGGCACCAGAAGGTGTGCCCATAGAAGGCACTAGCAGGCAGTGCTCAATGTAAGCACCAAGAAGGTTGCCCAATGTAGGCACCAAAAGGTTTGCCCAGAGCAGGCACCAGCAGGCAGTGTTGATAGAAGGCATCAGAAGGTGTGCCAAGAGCAGGCACCAAGAGGCGCAATAGCGTGTGTTGCTACTCAGCATTGTAGCAGTCTAGACAACCTACGTCCAACAGTGAATTTGTAATTTGTAACGTGCTCCAGATATTCTAATGAGGAGAAAAAGGGGTCGTTGCAACGGTGACAGTAGACATAGGCATGCTTTAGCCGAACCATTCTAAATATTGTGTCTTCTTTGTATGTGTGTGCCTAGATCTTTATATTCAACACAAAATTGTGTAATGTATGTTATTATTGGTATGTTTGCTTAGATTCTAGTTCTGATAATGTAATAAGATCCTAACAAGTAGTATCGGAGTTCCAACAAATGGTACCCAAATTCCCAACAATGACACCAAGGCTCTATTTTATCCAAAATTATTATAATTCATTAACAAATGAGAGAAAATCCACTGGTCCACAACCTTATTATCTGCTCCAACACTTTTGCACCTAACACAATGATTCAGTCCGCAAATAATATTTACTAAACAGTAAAATAAAATTACAATAATTAAATCCAAGAGTAAAGCTCCATATCGAGAATGATACCAATTGAGGCCATAATTTATTTCAAAATGGAAGGAATATAAAAAGAAAATATACAGAAAAATGAATAAGAATATTTTTCTATTGTATAAAAATTTAAATTTTCAAAATAACTTAATTTTAACAATTAACAATCGTACCATACAAGAAATATCTCACTCCAAATAACGAAAACAATTAAAGAGTATATAAACAAATCTCCAACAATATATTTGCGCTGCCCAGTCGGAGCCAAACTAGTAAAACATCCACTGGCCAAGCCTAGTGAATAGCGTTTGGGATTGAATTCACCACGTACTATTACTTTCAAGATGGTGTCTCCAAAAAGCGATTCGGTTAATAGACTGCAGGAGTTGCGTTTGTTTCTTATTTGAGAAAAATTGTTAGCAAAAAGTCCTTATTTGCTGCAAACGCATGTCAATTCCTTCTGGACTGCTTCTCGAAAAATTTAAATTGCTTTGCCATTTTCCCTTCTTCTTTTTCAGTAGAAAGCACCATGTTTGCAAACAAGGTCAGGTCATCGAATATCAGAACAAGTCTTCTTTCCCATGGATGACGGCAACTATACACGTTCCCAATCCTTTCTCTGTCAACACACCAGCCAATGTCTGCACAGCGTTGAACATGGATGACGGCAACTATAAACTTTTCTTATTCTCATTGTTTCTAAGTCTCCCCACCCATCTTCTTCTATTTGCTCAAACAGAGGCTGCTATTAATTTAGGAGGAGTTCCCTTGCTTACCTTGCTTTCTCTTCAATTCTCCACAACGTTACGTGCAAATGGGTTTGAACACGAAACTGGCTCACAAACAAGCAGATTAATGCTCATAGGGAACCGATTCGGGGAGTTTGGATGATTCTGGAGTGTTAGCATCGTTAGAGGGACATCAAGGACCTCTGCTTTCAGAAGGGAAAGCACACTAGGTTCTTTGATTTCAAAAGCTAGATTTGTCTTTATACGGCGAGCTCCTTCTAAGAAATTGTTGTCCTAACAGTTGGACCGTTTTGTCCCATTCCCTCTCTACCTGGTTGCAGACACTCCCTGTTACACTCTTTTTTAGAAAAACTCACGTTCTTTACAGAAAATCCCACGACATCAAGAAAGTAAACAAATCTCCACACACACCGCCAATGATAGTCTCTCTTCAATTCCCAATTCCCTCTCTCCTTTGACACACGCACATAACACCCCTACGCACATAACACCCCTGCTTACCTTAGTCTCTCTTCAATTCTCCATACACACAGCTTATGATATAGAAGATAGACGGAAAGAAACGGAGTGAATAGTGTTAGGTATTAAAAATAATAATTGCCTTATAATGAATATTTTGTTATTGTATTATATATACATGAATTTATCAGATTCTTTTTATGATTAAATTTTTAAAAATAAGATTTTTAATTATAACACCAAGACACCGGTTAAGTTTCACCAATACCGTTGCAATAGGGCTTTGTTGAATTTTAAAATTTATTTTAGGGTATGTATCTTAAGAGATCTAAATAATTCCTCCACTATGCAACTCCATAAGCATGATTAAAAGAAAAAAAACATTAGATACACCAATCTTATGAGCCGAAAGAATTCCTTGCATGTACCTTAAAATTCCCACCATGTACAAACGTCACTGAATTGATCCAAGCAAGGCAACTGCCACTTAAACGAAGTATATCCATCATAGGCTGCTACATATCAAGTAATAGTATGATATCTTTACCCCATAAATGCAATGCAGCTTAAGGAGTAATTTCAATACCAAGTGGTCTATTTAGAAAATTACAACCCACAGTTTCTTGGTGAAACTGTAGACAAAAAATAGAAAAATATTGTAATTTTTACATGTCTTTTGGCAAGAGTCAAAGCCTTGAACTAGTCTCTAATAAATAATTTTTGGGGAACGATTTAAAAATGAAAAAAATAAAAATACGCACTCAAATTGATCTCTCAAAAGGCAAGACCTAATCAAGGTGTCAATTGGATCCCTTAGGAACATTTCCAAGCTTTTCATTGTTTGTTTATCATACTTGTTTGATGCTGCACCAAATCCATCAGCCAATTATGGCAAATTTTGTTTTCAAGTAGTACTTGCAATACCCAATCAATATTCATCATGTTACCCAAAACTTCAATTGAAAATCCATTATGGGAAATATTTGGACGTTTAACTATTATATATATCTTTCAAAATCAGCCAAAAGCTTGAATTACTTTGATGGAAAGAATTTCTCTGCAATAATATGTTTCAGTTATAACTTGAATACATGGACTTATGCATTGATGTCATAAGTTAGATGCTTGCTGCAAAATTATGCCCCATCATCGTTAATTTTGGGAACTACATTGAAGGAAGCGTTGAAAGTGTTGGAAAATAGGGTTTTGTTGTGACTGAAAAATATTTTCTTGTAAATATCAATTCTTAAAATATGTTTTTCTAAATGTGCAAAACAAAAAACTATAGGAAGTAAAAGGTGTACAAATTATAATATCAATTAATGATATTATAAAGTAACCGGGTTCCTATATTTCCTCATAAAATATATTCTTAAAGTTCTTGTGAGATATATTCAAATATATGTTGATTATTTGAATATATTGATTATTCGAATATTTCTTTAAGAAATACAATTTATTTGAATATATTTTATTTTAGGAATATGATACTTGGCTTGATGTAATTGTAGGAACATGAGGGACATTAACTCTATGTTAATATTAGTTCAAAGTCAATATATGCATACACCAAAATATGAACTCTGTAAAAGATCATATTTTTGAACCTTATTGATATTGGACCGTGTATACTTGCTGGATATGTTATCACTGGACTAGACCCTTGTTTCTAGACTGAGATGATATGGTGTGGCCCAAGTTCATGTCAGCCCGATCCCGCTCCTTGTTACGGTGTTGTCTTGATCATAATTGAAGCCTCATTGTTACGGTGTTGTCTTGACCATTAATGAAATCTTCTGGCCACGACGTCATCTCACTTAAGGGCACATAAGAGGCATTTATTCTTTGACGAGCTTGCCTTAGCCGCTAGCCACTTCACTCGTCCCTAATGTTGCCTTCGCTTCTCTTAAACGCTGAAACCTCAACGGGACGAATTTGGAGGAGACAGGCTGTCAAAATGGTCAGATTTTGAATCTGAAGGCTGATATGGGGCTTATTTGATGGATAGCCTACTATTCCTAATGGGAAGAAGGCTATGGTTCATGTTTGATTTGAAAAAATGTCCTAGATCTGCTTCTATTTAAAGGAGATGTGTGCGTGAAGATTTTCTCTTGATGATTGACATCTATTTGAAGCATTATTTTTGTGAAGAAAGTCTATTAAGCTCACTTACCATTTGATTTGAGTTTGTTCATCATTTGGTAATTCACAAGGTTTTGGTGATATTCGATTATTTGCTTTGATCTTTGATTATATATTCAATCATAGCTTGTATAACATTATTTATGTGCTAATTTCACTTATAAACATTTTCTGCACATAAATTTTAAGGAAAACCCGAAACCTTAATTTCTTCAAATTGGGAATTTCGTGATAGGAGCTTTGTATCTTGAAATATATGTTTAAATAGCTCTTCTGATTAGCAATATCCCATAAATTAACACATTATTTGGGGATTTGCTACTGTATATGATCTTTTGATCATAATTTGTATTCGGACTTGATAATTCATTTGAGAAGGAATTATTTGGATTAGGGAGAACGTATTCTCCTAATCAGGTTGAGTAAAGGTGACTTCGATCGGTTGGATTAAAGGAGAAGAGGGTGGAGGTAGGACTCTAAGATAGAGTGCCGAACCACCGTGGTAAATTGGTGTTGATTCTCTTACTCTTTACTTGCTTAAATAGTTCTGTTTAATTATTTATTATCATATAAATTGTTGAATTATTTGATTAAATTTTTTATATTTCCACAATCATAGTTTTCGGTACAAGAACAATTCAACCCCCCTTCTTGTTAAGCCATAAAACCTAACAATTGGTATCAAAGCTAGGTTCTCTGATTAAAAAGACTAACATCCTAGAGTAGATCCACATTATGGCTTTTGACAAAGGGTTAGCTGTTATGGGATTTAATAAACCTCCCTTGTTTGATGGCATTAATTTTAGGCATTGGAAACAATTAATGCAAGTCTTCATAATAGGCCAAGATCTAGAAGCTTGGCAAGTAATCAGGAAGGGTATTACATTACCCGAAACTAATGAATGGTCAAAAAATGAAGTTAAAGTAATGGGGTTAAATGTTAAGTCCATGAATATGATCTATAATGGTCTTAGAGCACATGAGTTTAACAAAGTGTCCTCTTGCACCACTGGTAAAGAAATTTGGAATAAGTTAGAAGTCATCTATGAAGGAACTAAAAAGGTAAAGTCTTCTAAAGTTAATATGCTTACACATGACTATGAATTATTTGTTATGAAAGATTTTGAAACTATTAGTGATATGTTTAGTAGATTCACTGAAATTATTTCTGAACTTAAACTGCTAGGAAAAACCTATACAAATGAGGAAATGGTAAGAAAAATGTTAGTATCCTTACCCGAGAGTTGGGATCCTAAAAAGATGGCTATAGAAGAAGCTCATGACCTAGAGGTGCTGACCTTAGATGATCTGCTAGGTTCTCTTAAGACTCATGAAATGTAGCTTATGAGAAGAGAGAAAAAAAAGGAAAATAAGAGATTACTTGCATTTAAAGTAGAAGTTGAAAAGGTTGAAGAGGAAGAGTCAGAAAATGATGAAGTAGCTCTTATAGCTAGAAGATTTAGAAAATTTCTAAAAAGAGGCTTAAACAAAAACATAGGACAAAATAGGAGAAAAGAATTAAATGAACCTAGGGAGAATGTGTGTTATGAATGTAGGAAACTAGGATATATCAAGATTGATTGTCCGATGATTAAGAAGAGAAACAGCAAGAATAAAAAGAAAGCAATGATTGTTGCCTGGGATGATGAGAACTCCTCATCTAATGAAGAAACTCAAGAAGAGGTTGCACATCTATGCCTAACCGCAACAGCAACTCTTGAGGAAGAAAATAATGAGGTAAATGATTCTGAACTGTTTCTTCAAATAAATTCTGGATTGGAAACTGCATTTTTTGACTTAGTTGAATATACAAATAAATTAAAAGATAAATACAGAAAGTTAAAAACAAAAA
This sequence comes from Casuarina glauca, assembly GCA_028551395.1. NCBI lineage: Eukaryota > Viridiplantae > Streptophyta > Magnoliopsida > Fagales > Casuarinaceae > Casuarina > Casuarina glauca. Next base: position 28,148,145 of record CM052352.1, on the reverse strand, counting down.
ATAAATCTGAAAAACAGGAATAGTTGACTTCTGTACAAAAAATTGATTTTATTAATAAACAAAGCACAGAACTTACTGCATGTAGAGATGAAGCTGAGAAGAAAAATGCCTTGATTTCCTTGAATGATGACATTGTTATTTATGCTAATGCATATATGAAATATGATGCTTGTATGAATCATATGTATGAAAAACAACGAAAATATGAAAACATGCAAATAGGAACAGAAACTTTCTATAGTGTCAGCACATCCTCTGATATTAAAATACATGCAGATTCACATGTATGTGCTGAAAATCTTAAGAATAAAGTTCGTGAACTGGAAAAAGAAAACTGTGACTTGCAATCAAAACTTCATGCAAGTAACTTGCTGTTAAAGAAATTTACAAATAGTAGTTGCATGTTAGATAGAATTCTAAATTCTCAAAGAGGTATATATGATAAGGCAGGACTAGGGTATAAATTGAATGATAAATCAAAATCATTCACTCATTTCTTTAAGGAAAAAGAATGTTCAATTCTGCTGCATTAAAATCAATGCTCTTTCTGCAATTATTTTGATCATAATTTTGATAAATGTCCCATAAAACTTAGAAAGGCTTATAAAGTAAAGAAACTTTGGATGCCTAAGAATGAAAGAAATCTAAGTCGAACTAAAACTCATGGACCCAAAGTAAAAAGGGTACCAAGCACTTCAACGATCAAATTTGTTTCTACAGGATATGAGTGCACAAATAAGGAACAAAAAGCTCAAGAACATGTGGATTTTGGACAGTGGATGCTCTCGACACATGACTGGGATGAAGGAGCTCTTCTCAACACTTGAGTTGAAAAATGGAGGTATGGTATCTTTTGGAGATAACTCCAAAGAAAGAATAAAAGGAGTGGGAACAATAGGTAACTTTGATACCCTACTTATATCTGAAGTGTTGCTTGTAGATGAGCTAAAATTTAACTTACTTAGTATAAGTCAATTGTGTGATAAAGGATTCAAAATAAAATTTGGAAAAGAAAGTTGTCTTGTTGAGTATGTTGAATATAAAATTGTTGGAAAAAGGAAAGACAATATCTATGTGCTTGATTTGAGCAAGATGAATGTTGGACAAACATGTTTGGTTGTAAATAGAAATATTGATGCTTGGTTGTAGAAGGCTAGGACATACAAGTCTAGGATTGATAGAAAAGCTGTGTAAATACAACTTAGTAAAAGGTCTTCCATCTTTAGAATTCAACAATGATAGAATATGTGAAGCATGCATTAAGGGCAAACACACACAAAGTAGCTTCAAGTCGAAGCTTGTGGTAAGTACATCTAGACCATTAGAAATATTGCACATGGACCTTTTCGGCCATATGAGAATAGTAACATTAAATGGTAAACATTATGTCTTAGTCATTATAGATGACTATTCTAGATTCACATGGACATACATGCTTACTAGGAAAGATGAGGCATTTGAAAAGTTTGCTAAATTCTATAAAATGATTCAAAATGAAAAGGTTTTTCAATTATAAAAATAAGAACAAATCATGGTGGTGAATTTGAAAACCAACTTTTTGAAAAATTTTGTTTAGAAAATGGTACTTCATATAATTTTTCAGCCTCTAGAACACCACAACAAAATGGTGTGGTTGAAAGGAAAAATAGAACTCTTCAAGAGATAACTAAAACCATGATGTGTGAATATAATCTTCCTAAATATTTTTGGGGAGAAGCTGTAAACACAGCTTGTTATATTTCAAATCGTGCTTTAATAAGACCTATTTTGAAAAAGACACCTTTTGAATTATTCTTTGAAAGATAACCAAACTTTTCATATTTTCATGTTTTTGGAAGTAAATGTTTTGTCTTCAATCATGGAATAAATCACTTGGAAAATTTGATTCCAAGAGTGATGAAGGAATATTTCTTAGATATTCTCATACAAGTAAAGCATATAGAATATTCAATAAACGAACTTTAGTTGTAGAAAAGTCAATTCATGTTAAGTTTGAGGATGAACGTTAGGGCATTCTAGAAACTGAAGTGAATGATGGAACTAAAAGCGTTCAAAATAGGGCTGAAGTTGAGGGGGAGTTTGAAATTAGGGAACTTTCCTTTCCTAGAGTAAGAAATGAAGTAGATCATGATCACATCATCAGAAGCCTAAATGTTAGAGTAAGCACAAGGTCTCGGGTTCACAACACATGTGAACATCAAGCCTTCCTATCTCAAGTAGAGCTGAAGAAAGTAGATAAGGCTCTTGAAGATGAAAACTGGCTTCTTGCTATGCAAGAAGAATTAAATCAGTTTGAAAGAAGCAAGATCTAGAATCTAGTTCCTAGACCAAAGAACCATCCGATTATAGGCACAAAATGGGTATTTAGGAACAAACTAGATGAAAATGGTACCATTACCAGAAATAAGGCTAGATTAGTGGCACAAGAATATAGTCAAGAAGAAGGGATTGACTATGATGAAACATTTGCACCTGTAGCTAGATTGGAAGCAATTTGGATCTTACTTGCATTTGCTTGCTGTATGAACTTTACTTTATTTCAAATGGATGTCAAGAGTGTATTTTTGAATGGTATTATAAAAGAAGAAGTATATGTTGAACAACCAACCGGATTTGAAGATCCAATTTATTCAAATCATGTCTTTAAATTATCAAAAGCTTTATATGGTTTGAAACAAGCTTCGCGGGCTTGGTATGATAAATTAAGTTCATTCTTAATTAATCATGATTTCAAAAAAGGAAAAGTGGACAACACATTATTTATAAAGAACAAAGAAAAGGAAATTTTAATTGTTCAAATAAACATTGATAATATTGTGTTTGGTTCTACTAATTCTAAACTATGTGAAGAATTTGCTGCATGCATGCAAAGTGAATTTAAGATGTGTATGATGGGTGAATTAACATTCTTGGATTGCAAATCAAACAAACCAACAAAGGGACTTTTATAAGTCAAACAAAATACACAAATGAATTGCTCAAGAAATATAAGATGCATGATTCCAAACCAATGAACACACCAATGAGCACTTCTTTATCATTATCTAATGATGAAGATGGAATTAGTGTAGACACTAAATTGTATCGTGGCATGATTGGTTCTTTGCTATACTTGACTGCATCTAGACCAGATATTATGTTTACTATGTGTCTATGTGCTAGGTATCAATCCAATCCTAAAGAATAGCACCTAGTTGCTGTTAAAAGAATATTTAGATACCTTAAAGACACGGTTTCCCTAGGAATCTGGTATCCTAGAGACACCACTCTAGATTTGCATGCATTTAGTGATTCTTATTATGCTAGATGCAAACTAGATAGGAAGAGTACGAGTGGTGGATGTCACTATCTTGGAAATATGCTTATTTCTTGGCACTCCAAGAAACAAAACTGTGTAGCTCTCTCTTTTACTAAAGCCGAATATATTATTGCTGCTAGTAGTTGTGCTCAAATCTTATGGATGAAATAGCAGTTAGAGGATTATGGCATCTTATCACATAGAGTTCCATTAAAATGTGATAACACAAGTGCAATAAATCTCACTACGAATCCTATCCAGCACTTTAAAACAAAGCACATAGAAATTAGATATCATTTCATTCGATATCATGTTCAGAAAGGTGATGTTGTACTTGAATTTGTGAGCACTGATCAGCAAATTGCTGATATCTTAACCAAACCTTTATCAAAGGATAGATTTTATTCTCTTAGACGAGAACTTGGAATGTTACTTCCTAAAAATCCTTGAACTATTTATTACTGCTATCTCTCTATTTTTTTACTGTTTTTCAAATTGCTTGGTTTAAGGGGGAGCGGCTTTACTTTCACTCCTACAGAATCTGGTTAGTGCCCTACTCTTATCTTTATTCAGTTGCTGCCTGCTCATTTTTTTTGCTATCGCCTGTCTTGCTTACTTTCATAATCGTTCTTTTTGCTTATGATAAAAAAAGGGAGAGAATAGTGCATATGTGAAGTCTCATTTCTAACTATATTAGTGCAGAATATGGGATACATATACATATCACCCTTGCTTGAAAATTGCATGCTCTATGATAAATTTTCGAAATCCGCTAGACATATGTATAGGACTTGCTTACGATCATATGCAGTAACTATTTGTAACTATTTGTAACTTTAACTCTAACTGTATGATGATCAATATGCTGCAATGATAAGTTGTGTTCTCTTGAAAAACATGATTGATATTTGATGACATGTGCAATACTATTGAAATATTTTGTCATCATAAAAAAGGGGGAGATTGTTGGAAAATAGGGTTTTGTTGTGACTGAAAATATTTTCTTGTAAATATCAATTCTTAAAATATGTTATTCTAAATGTGCAAAAAGAAAAACTATAGGAAGTAAAAGGTGTACAAATTATAATATCAATTAATAATATTATAAAGTAACCGGGTTCCAACATTTCCTCATAAAATATATTCTTAAAGTTCTTGTGACATATATTCAAATATATGTTGATTATTTGAATATATTGATTATTTGAATTTTTTTTAAGAAATACAATTTATTTGAATATATTTTATTTTAGGAATATGATACTTGGTTTGATATAATTGTAGGAACATAAGGGACATTAACTCTATGCTAATATTAGTTCAAAGTCAATATATGCATACACCAAAATATTGATTTTGTAAAAGATCATATTTTTGGACCTTTTTGATATTGGACCGTGTATATGTGCTGGATATGTTATCACTAGACTGGACCCTTGCTGCTGGATTGAGATGATATGATGCAGCCCAAGTTCACGTCAGCCCAATCCTGCTCCTTGTTACGGTGTCGTCTTGACCATTGATGAAATCTTCTGGCCACGACGTCGTCTCACTTAAGGGCACATAAGGGGCGTTTATTCTTCAACGAGCTTGCCCTAGCCGCTAGCCACTTCACTCGTCCCCAATGCTGCCTTCCCTTCTCTCAAACGCCGAAACCTCAACGGGAGGAGACGGGCTGTCAGAACGGTCGGATTTCAAATTTGAAGGCTGATATGAGGCTGATTTGATGGATAGCCTACTATTCCTAACGGGAAGAAGGCTATGGTTCAGGTTTGATTTGAAAAAATGTCCTAGATCTGCTTCTATTTAAAGGAGATGTGTGTGTGAAGATTTTCTCTTGATGATTGACATCTATTTGAAGCGTTTTCTTTGTGAAGAAAGTCTATTAAGCTCACTTACCATTTGATTCAAGTTTGTTCATCATTTGGTAATTCACAAGGTTTCGGTGATATTCGATTATTTGTTTTGATCTTTGATTATATATTCAATCATAGCTTTTATAACATTATTTATGTGCTGATTTCACTTATAAACATTTTTTGCGCATAAATTTTAAGGAAAACCCAAAACCCTAATTTCTTCAAATTGGGGATTTCATGATAAGAGCTTTGTATCTTAAAATATATGTTTGAATAGCTCTTCTGATTAGCAATATCCCATAAACTAACACATTGTTTGGGGATTTGCTACTGTATACGATCTTTTGATCATAATTTGTATTCGGACTTGATAATTCTTTTTGAGAAGGAATTATTTGGATTAGGGAGAACGTATTCTCCTAATCAAGTTGAGTAAAGGTGACTTCAATCGGTTGGATTGAAGGAGAAGAAGGTGGACGTAGGACTCTAAGATAAAGTGCCAAACCACTGTGGTAAATTGGGTATTGATTCTCTTACTCTTTACTTGCTTAAATAATTTTGTTTAATTATTTATTATCATATAAATTGTTGAATTATTTGATTAAATTTTTTATATTTCCAAAAGCATAGTCTTTGGTATAAGAACAATTCAACTCCCCCTTCTTGTTAAGCCATAAAACCCAACAGAAAGAAATTTGAAAAGAATGCTGAACTCAAAATTAAGAAAAACATAACTAAAGGATTTAAAGAGCATAAAATGCAAATTTTACATATGCACTTTACCTAATTGATGAATCACATACCTTGTCAAGAAATGGAAGAGAATTACTTTCTACATATTTCTTCATTCACCCATGTGACAAATCATAAAAGCCTAGCAATGATTGACATACTTGCTAGATTTCACAAATATTCCAGCAAAACACAGACCAAAAACATGCAGCACTTCCAACTCCAGTATTTATTTGACAGTCGCGATGAATTAATGCCATGAAAACGGCAAGCAAAAGCTGTAAAAAGCATGAAAGAAGACACTAAAAACAAGTCAGTAATATAATCCAAGCTAGAGACTCTGCAACAGATAGTTGACGGATCTGCACAAATTTGCTCATGGTCAGATACGACACTTGTCATCCGCATTCACATGTGTAATCCTTTGTCAATCGCACCAATGAAACAAGAAAATGAAACGAAGATGACTTCATCATCCATGATTCAGTGGCCACGTCAGGAAGCATTACGGATCTTCAGAGGAATTGTGATTCACCAAGTGGCACTTCCTTTGCGTCTGAAATGAGAAAACTTGACGACAAGATCGTCTTCTATGTTGCGGGTGCCAATTAAAATCATCTTCACGAATAAATTCCTCACATGGAACATCCTTATTTTTGTGTAAAACATACCGATCAAGAAGGGTACACCGATTTGTTAGGTTCTCTTCATGACTGTGTAGCAAATGGACTCCACAATTTAGCAAGGACACGCCCTCTGAATGACACCGAAAACGAACTTTAATATCATCCCACTTCAGCACGAATTCCTTCGGAATAGCAGAGAATTGACAAAAACCTTGTGGAAGGACGGTTACAAACAATGCATGATTCGAGTGCAATTTAAAACACCATTGATGAGATCAATACTCAAGGTTGCCGTTGCCTTGTGTTCTGCACTTTCACTATTCTTAATTCCAAATGTAGCACAGAAAGTGAACCCTCTGAATTTTTATCCAAATTTGCAAGCTCATTTATCATTATTTCGCATGAATTATCGCTTGAAGCTTCTTTACAATGGCTGAACTGATCTGGAATTTCATTTCCTGGATATCTAATTTCAAACCCTTGGCAGACTAGATATTTTTGCTGTTAAATTTTCATCAATCAAACCAACAAATCAAGATCCACATAAACATGCCCAATGAAAAACAACAGGAAAAGGACAATTTCAAACATGTATATAAAAGATAAAGGAAATGAGACATACCACACTCAATATGAAATTATCCACATCATTCACTGGATTTTTTTGCAAACAAGGGCAATCTACGAAATCAACTGTTTCGAGACATGGTAAATTGCATGCAGTGATTGAGAATCTTTCTAATAAGTCTCACCTTCTTGCACATAAATCTCGCAAAAAGGGGTGGAAGTGTAATAATTTCTTGAAGTTCCTTGCAATTGACTAGACCAAGGATAGGAATATAAAAAAATTTTTGGATGCATGCTAGAAGGCTAACTATACTGCTTCCCGCTTTATCTAAACCAGCATCTCGATAGGAATTCAAATGTTTGTAGTGGCAATGGAAGTGGCCCTGTACTTGATGAAGTTTCAAATTCTTTCGGGGATTCAATACAGAGTCTGATTGCCCATTATTTGCCACCTTCTTTGAAAGCTTTTCACGTTCTGAACAATCACTTTTCGACGCGTGGCATTCAAATTGCAAGGGGAGAATGCCACTAGGGAAAGGCTTAAGCTTTTTGCAATCCTCTAGATTCACATTTTCAACCCCAACTAAGTTTTGAAATAATGCAGATAGATGTTCTATACCAGTTTGCTGAAGTTTAAGATATTTTAAGCTTTCCATTGGACACTCAAATTCAAATTCAGGAGAGTTCTCAAGCCACAAGCAGTTGGAAAGATTTATGTGTCCATAGAGATTTCATCTTGAATACTCTCGGGAACCTTCTAAGGTTAGAGCATCCATCAAGATACAATAGAACCAACTTTTTTAGACAACCAACAGAAGGTTCTCGAGATTTAACCTTCTAAGGTTAAAGCGAAACTAAATTTTCACAGTTACTCATAAACAATTTCTTTAAATTTGTGATCCCTGAAAAATTTGAAATTTCTTTTACAAATTTATTTTCACGGATTACAATTCCAAACGCTTTATTCTAACAATTGGGCCTACTTCTGTCTTTATCTCTTCCGCTTTCCCACTCTTCTTCCCGGCGATCTGGTGGGTTTATATTGGCTCGTGCTCAGGTCCATAAATGGCCACCCTTTCATTCTGAGTTTGGACCGTGAGGCATCGGGACAGTCATCTAGAGGATTTCTGTGAGGCGCCACCCTCAAGATTTGGTTCTTTTATTGATCATATGAAATCTAGCAATATATTTTCAAAGAAGGACTAAGCTTTTTTTTTATAAAAAAAATTGATTCTTAAAAGAGGTGATAAAAATATATGATAATCATTATTCTTAATATAAATTATTATCTAGAATAGGTGGAAATTAAAATAACTTAATATACAAGTTATAATTATTTCGCAATGAGGTAAAATTGTAAGAATTAAATCCACATGTAAGAGTTCTGGTCTTTTAGTGATAAGATGTGGCAGATGAACATAATATTATGTAGCTAATTATTAAATATTAATAAGGTTATATTGTTTCTTTGTTATATAAATTAATTATCATATCTATGATTAGTTAGTGAGTATATTTTATGTATATCTTAAATATATTTCAAGTATACATTTTGAATATTCTAAAGGTCCTATTTGTATTAATAGGCATTCCTAATGATAACCAATTAAGATTTTTTTATTAGTTTAAAAAGAAAAGATCATGAAAAAAACTAATATGTTCACACCTTAGTTGAAACAGTAAACCCTGTTTATATATGTTTTGCTTAAATCATCCTCTTTTAAATGTTTTTTTTTATCTTGTAAATATGTGAATTTATTCATCTAAAAATAAAAAAAATTCCTTTTAAATAATTCTTAAATCATCCAAGAATAGAATTTTTGACAATATAATATTGGTGCTTTACAATCTTAAGGTACTAAGGTAACATTTTGTTCTATAATCTCAAGTATTAATCTACAAATTGGCTGCGTTGCATCAACTAACAAGTGCCAAATATGCATGGAAAAAGTTGAACTAGCTTCAATTTAAAACACAATTCTTTATGTTTTAAATGTCACTTGGTTGTCATGTTCTAAGATGGGACACTCCAAGAGAGAGATACCCAAGAGGGGATATGGAGGACATTGTTCTACGTTAGAAAGGCAAATGGGAGATCTTGAATTTATTAAGGTCTAGATAACTTTACCTATCATAATAGTCTTTTGGGTTAGAATTCCAAGTTCATGACAATGGAAAGGCAAATGAGAGGTCTTGGATTTATAAGGATTTAGGTAATTCTACCTATCATTCTAGTCTTTTGAGTTAAAATTTCAAGCCCATGACATGGTGGTGGCTTAGATTGGGGTGGTGATTGCGCAGGTTGGGTGCTGACTTTGAAAGGAGTAGTTCTCAAATCTCATATTGCAATTTGGGCCTAAAATACGCCACCCTTCTTTACCTTCACAGCATGCCTTGGCCTCATTCAATGTCTGATTCAAACAACTGAAGCAAAAAGTCTCTGTTGAAGAATCAAGGTTTACGTGAGCCAAATAGGCAGCCCTATTCGGCTGTCACTGAAGATGAGCAAAAAGAGCCCATCACAACTTGATATTTTGCCAAAAATATTTGCACATGACCAGAGACACGAACACCACACAAGTATTTATCGTAATGAAAGAATGGTTGGCAGCCACTTACTATTGTTTATATTATTTGTTTAGATTTCTTTCTTCTACGAGTATGAACCTTGGCTCATTTTGTTAAGCACGAGCATCGCAAAAAACACTTCAGCTTACCTGTTTTCTTCTGTGTAGTTTTGTAGCAGGGCCGTTCGGTCCTGCTACAATGGTTTCGTTGAAAGTGGGTATTGAAAGTGAGTAATATGTTTTTTATTTCAATTATCTTGTCTTTTATTTGTATTTTAATGTAAACTCTTTGTATAGTTTTTGCATGTATTTTATTCCTTTAACATAGTATGAAAGTGGATTACGAACCTATCACTTCCTTTTTTTTGAGTCTTTTATTTGAGTATTAGTGCCTGCGAGACTCATTTTGTCTTGTTGTGTTTGCTGCCTACCCATATCAGGCGGTCACAAAAGATGAGCAGAAAGAAAAAGCCCACCACAATTCTGATATTTTGCCAAAGGGTCTGCACACGGAACAGAGACACGCACGCCAGACAAGCATTTAGTGTAATGGTTGGCAATCATTTACTACTATTCATATTGTTTGTTTGGACTTCTTTCTTGCATAAGGATGAACCTTGGCCAATTTTTTTAAGCACGAGAGCTTTAGAAAACTACGTCAGCATTATGTTTTCTTCTGTGTAGCTTGTAGCAGGGCAGTTCAGTCATGAGACGATGTTTTTTTTATTCTAGTTTTCTTATCTTTTATTTGTGTTTAACATAAATTATTTGTGCATGTGTTTTATTTCTTTGAACAGTCTGGCCTCAAAAGGGCACAACCACTATAGCTGTTGAAAAGGCACTCGAGAGTTCGAAATTATGCTACCAATTATCCTGAAATGACTTCGTTTTAAAGATTATTTTATGTGTTCGTTTTTCTTCTTTTTTTTTTCTACCCCAGATCGAAGAAGAACCAGCATAGTGCCTATTACACTTTTCATTAAAATGAGGAATCTATGCAATACAAGGAGCCGAGAAGTACACAGAATATACACAAGCAATTGAAAGAACCAAAGAATATGTAAATGAATACTTTTTTTGTTTGTTATTCCTCAACTTGAGAGCTCGAAAGCTTCTTCCTAATCTAGGGAATCAACTAGCATTTGCTACCCATTTAATAAGACCATTTAGATTGGTGATGGTTGGGAATCAACTGGCATTTGTTATTTAATGAAGACTATCATTGAAGAGTGGGGTTTTGCGCCAAATGATGAAAACCTGGCTTCAAGCAAATGTGCAAACTCTGTCGAGTAAGAGCCCCAAATCAAATTGATGGCATTTTGTTTGGATGTGTAACAACAAAGATTTCTCTTTTTAGTCATTTGAGCGGAAGCCTTAGGAACATCATAAGATACATGTTCCTAAATTGGATCGGGAGTCATTTTATCCTTCTACATCACCGCACGAATCAAAACATGGGGCATTTCTGTTCAAAACTCAAATCAGAAGACCCGCTCCACTAATCCTAAGATTTTTGGTGGAAGTGGTAAGTCAATAAAGCACTATCCCTTTCTCTTCACAGCAGCATCCATGAGGTCATCGTAAGGCTGACCCCGATTCATGTCCACCTCAAGGTGTCAAGGGCTCTCTTTCTTGTTAATGGCGAGGGAGAGACTTTTAGCCTTCGTTGTCTGTAGGTTTTGTAGGTTTCTGCTTAATTTATGTTCCTAAATTTTACGTGGCTTTTTGTATGTTTTGCTTAATTCTTATTACAGGAGGAGATGATTGGATATGAGCTCAACCCTCTTTGATTCAGAGATTGGATCAACTTGGGCCAAAACCTTTGGTGGTTGTACGGAGGAAGATCTAGAGTAAGGATGGATTAAGAATAGAAAAGAGAGGCCCAAAGGGGGAAGAGTCATCATAATGTTGGTCATAGAAGAGAGCACATATTTTGAGACCAAATAGAAGTCTGAATATTTCTTTCCAACAAATCATACCCGACAAATAAAAAATGTAACTAAGATAGATATACACTCCCTTATTATGGAAAAAAAAAATCATTTTTCCATATTCATTGGCACCAACTACATAGCACTATGATAATGTAGATTTAAAAATTAGTGAACACCATAAAAACACTTCATTTAATAGAAGCAAAAGATATACTAATATCCCAATAGCATGTAAGGCTCATAAACCCCTTCTTTTAGATAAATTTTTTTTTCTTTCGTTTTTTTCCTTGACAAGTTATATGTATAGGCAAATAAGTTCTAAACCCACAACCTCATCATCTATGTGATCGAAATTTAAGCTGAATTGTTGATATTTCTAAATAACCTTATGGTAATATATGAAGAAGAAAAGCAAATGATCAAAAGAACATCAAAGAAATGACAAAATAATTATCTTTATGCTCTAAAATGTTTTCTAAGACTCCTTGGCATGAAGGTCCACCCAGAGGCCAGATAATCAATGTTCACAAGAACTGAAATGCTTAAAAAATTTCTCAATATGCTTCAATTGATCTAGAATTTTGTTAGCTAGTGACAATCAATACCAAGAAGTTAGCCTTTGAAGAACAACTTCAAAACAACTATCCATATCAGAGATCATGCATATTTAGAGTCTAATGCTAGATCTTCAAAACTTAATAAATGAACTGTTTAACCTAGATTATTTAATTGAAAAAAATAATGCTTTCCTTCTAAAAAAAAATCTAAATTTCATATCAAAAAGAACAAGACACAACTTAAAAGTATAGAAACTTAGGACTTCACTTGCTGATTCATCAACAATAAAATTAAAAAAATAAGAAACTTAGTATAGAAAAGGAACATTACCAACATAGTGGATTTTGGGGCTAAAAGGCTTAATAGCAATTTGTTCTTTGTAGTTGTTAAATCCTTCAATTACAACCTAAATGAGAAGTCCATGTATCAAAGTAATATGCAACAAACAATAGAAAAATAAGTTGAAAGTGGTAGACGAAAAAATAATATAGAACTTTACATTATTTGCTTTATGTACACGCTAAAACTACTAGATTGTCCAATTTCTATTAAGAATGTAAAAAGATAACTATCAAGCAACTTGTAACATGAATAACAACTCAAAAGCATCGCTTAACTCCCATAAACCGTAAAACTAGCATTCTTTGCTGGGCTGATACCAACTGAGGCCATGTCATCTATGTTAAACTCGCTACTTCAGCATTAAAAACATCAACCGACATGCTAAATGCTCACCAGGTAAGATTCAAGATGAAGAGTCGGAGAATTATTCGCCTGCAACTACTTTACATGCCATTTGACCGCAATTGGCTTTAAAGATGGGAGTACTTCAATAAAATAACAACAAGCACAAACGGACAACTAAATGTACGAAACTGAAGGAATGTAGAAGAAAAAATAACGAAAAATGAATGAGAATATTTTTCTATTGTATATAAATTTAAATTTCCAAAATAGGCTAATATTAAAAATCAACAACCGCACCATATGGAAATATCACACTCCAAAATAGGAAAACAATCAAAAAATATCCCAAGAATATATACAAACACTTGATTTTGAAGGGACACTTCCACCAAGGCCTGGTTGATGTGGAGATCACACGGCGCCCACTTCTGGCATAGGGTTTGAAATCAACACCGACTATTACTTTCAAGATGGTCTGGCAAAATGTCCATATTTGTTTCAAAGGAAACATTTAGTCATCTCACTTCCTTATGAGGTGCTTCTTTAAAAATCCAAATCGCTTTCCCATTTTTCATTCTTCTTTTTTGTAGAAAGTACCATGGTTGCAAACAAAGTCTGCCTTCTTTTTCTTTCTCACATTTGATGAGCAGGTCAGGTCACTGACGATCAGAACAAGTCTTCTTCCCCATGGATGACGGCAAACTATACACGTTCCCAATCCTTTCTCTGCCAGGACACCAGCCAATGTCTGCACAGAGTTGAACATGGATGACGGCAACGATACGCTTGTCTTCTTCTCATTGTTTCTACGTCTCCCCACCAATCTTCTTCTATTCGCTCAAACAGAAGCTGCTAGTAATTTCGGAGGAGTTCCCTTCTTAGCTTGGTTTTTCTTCAACTCTCGCACCCACACACACCTGATGATATAGACGAGAGGCGGAGAGATACGAAGACTGAATGGTGTTCCGCATTAAAAATAATAATTGCCTTATATAATTAATTTTTTATTAATGTATAATATATATATATGAATTTATCATATTCTTTTAATGATTAATTTTAGAAAATAAAATTCTTAACTAAAGTTAGCAAGACTCAGGTTAAGCTTCATCGGTAGCTTTGCAACAGGGCTTTGATTTGGTTTCAAAGTACCTTCGTGAGATTTGGATATCTCTTTCAGTGATGAGTGTTTAAGTCAAAACATAATTCCTTCAATTTTAAAATTTACTTTTGGATATCTTTAAAAAGATCAAAATAATTCTTCCATCATGTTACTTCATAAGCAGGATTAAAAAACAACTTATGTGTATTACTAAAATTGCAACTTTAGATACACCAATATTATCAAGCCAAAACAGTTGCATGAATGCATCTAGAGCTTCACTTTTTTTATTGTAATTCTTCTCATGATCTCGTCCAAGAACAATCCTATACAAAAAGCATTCCCACCATGTAAAAACTCCACTTAGGTGATCTAAGAAAGGAAACCGCCGCTTTATTAAAATGTGTCTATCAGAGGCTGCTATATCAAGTAACGATATGTTGTCGTTACCTCATAAATGCAATGCAACTTAAGGGGGACTTTAAATATCAAGCTGTCTATTTGGAAAATTACAAGCTAAACTTTCTTAGTGAAACCTTACAAGAAAAATAGAAAAAAATTATAATCTAATTACTTTACATGCCTTTTAGCAAGAGTCAAAGCCCTGAACTAATCTATAATAAATAATTATGAGGAATGATTTAAAAAATAAAAAAATAAAAAAATGCACTTGGGACATCATAGTTGTTTGATGTTGCACTAAATAAATCATTCAAAATGCAAGACCCAATCACAACGCCGATTGGATCCCTTAAGAGCATTTCTAGGCTTCTCATTTTTTGTTTATCATAGTTGTTTGACGCTACACTAGATCCATCAGCCAATTAGTGGAAATTTTGGTTTCAAGTAAAATTGCAATATCCAACCAATATTTAAATTTGAAAGTTTTAGCCAACAAGAACTTGACTCAATAAAAAAAAAAAATGATACCTAAGACTTCTCAGTTCCAAATTCGATACTCTAATATGTGAGTATAGATGCTTACATTAAAATTTAAAAAAAAAAAAATTCCAGTGAGAATTCCAAAAAAAAGGGGGGGAGAGGGGGGGATGATTTGGAGGTTTAACTACTATATGTATCTTCCAAAAAGAGCCAAAAGCTTGAATCACTTCAATGGAATCAACGAAAAGAATATTTCTGCAATAATTTATTTTGAAGCATACCTTGAATTGGTGAACTTATACATTGATATCATAAGTTAGATGCCTCGGTAATTTCTGGAATTACATGGAAAGAAGCATTGGAAAAAGAAAAGAAAGAAAAAATGTTGAAAATTAGGAAAAGCATAAATGAAGAAGAACATAGAAACTAAATTATATATATACAATTGCTTTCCTAAGTGGCGAGTCACATACGTTGTCAAGAAATGGAAACAGGATTACTTTCCACATATTCTTCATTCACCTAAATGAATATAATTGACACACTTGATACACTTGCTAGATTTCACAAATATTCCAGCAATACATAGACCACCAGCAAATAATACTTCCAAATCCAGTATCTATTTGACACTCGCAATGAATTAATGCCATGAAAATAGCAAGCGAAAGCTGTAAAAATCACGAAAGAAAACACTAAAAACAAAGCCGTAGTATAATCCAAGCTAGCGACTCTCTCCCAGGTGGTTCGCAGACCTGCAGAAACTTGCTCATGGCCAGATGCTGCAATTGTGACCCGCATTCGCTCATCAAACCCTTTCTTAATTGCACCAAGTGTACAGGAAAATGAAACTTGGATGATTTCATGATCAATGATTCAGTGGGCACACCAAGAAGCATTGTGAATCCTCAGAGGAATTACTTAAAAGAAGGTGGCTGGTTTA
Source organism: Casuarina glauca (assembly GCA_028551395.1). NCBI lineage: Eukaryota > Viridiplantae > Streptophyta > Magnoliopsida > Fagales > Casuarinaceae > Casuarina > Casuarina glauca. Next base: position 28,132,390 of record CM052352.1, on the reverse strand, counting down.
GATCAAGGAGGTTTGATTGGAGTAATTGAGATTCACCAAATGGCACGTCCTCTGCGTCTGAAATGATGACACCTGACGCCAGAGATCGTCTTCTGTGTTGCGGGTGCCAATTGGATTTCAAGTTGTCATCACCCTTGTCATCGCGACGTCTCTTGCCAAGTTGAGTACCGTCGATTGAATCTACCAAGTTTTCACCAGCTAATTTCGTTTGGTACTCCCAAATGTGCCTCTGACGCTCCCTTACTTCCGGAGATTTCCGATTAAAATCTATGTAACGAACAAATTCCTCACGTGGAACATACTTCTTGTTGTGCAAAACATACCGATCAAGAAGGGTACACCGATTTGTTGAGTTCTCTGCATGACTGCGTAGCAAATGGACTCCACAACTTAGCAAGGACAAGTCGTCTGACTCACACCGAAAATGAACTTTAATATCATCCCACTTCAGCACGAATCCCTCTACACTTGTAGAGAATCGCCCTAAGCCTTCCGGAAGGACGGTTGAGAACAACACATGATTCGAGTACAACTGCCGATACGAATTTGATGCGATTTCTACACCACCACTGACGAGATCAATATGCAAGGTTGCCCTTGGCCACTCTTTCGCACTTTCACCATCCTTAATTCCATAGGTAGAACAGAAAGCGAATCCTCTAAATTTTTCATCAAAATTTGCAAGCTCTTTAATTACTATTTCGCATGAATTATCGCTTGAAGCTTCTTTCCGATGAATGAACCAATCTGGAATTTCATTTCCTGGATATCTAATTTCAAACCATGGGGCCACCAGATATTTTTGCTCACACATCTGTCAAATTTTCATCAGTAAAACCAACAAATCAAGACCTAAACAAACATGCCCCAAGGAAAATAATAGGAAAAGGACAAACTCAAACATGTATATAAAAGAGAAAGTAAAAGAGACATACCGCACTCAATATAAAATTATCCACATCATTCATTGGAGTTTTACACAAACGATGGCAGTCCACGAATTCAACAATTTCAAGACATGGTAAATCACATGCATTAACTGAGAATCTTTCCAATGAGTTGTTCTCCCCTGCAAATAACTCTCGCAAAAAGTGCGGAAGTATAACAATTTCTTGAAGTTCCTTGCAACATTCTAGACAAATGGTAGAAAGATGAAGAAAGTTTTGGATGTATGTTGGAAGGCTAACTATATTGGTTACTGATAGATCTAAACAGACTTCTCGATATAAGAATTCTAGTGTTTGTAATGGCAAGGGAAGTGGTCCTGTACTCGATGAAGTTCCAAATTCTTTTGTGGATTCAATATATTTCTTGTTGTATCCAACCTTCTTTGAAAACTTTCCTTTTTCTGAACAATCACTGTACGACCCGTGGAATTCAAATTGCAAGGGAACAATAACACTAGGGAAATGCATAAGCTTATTGCAACCACTTAGATCCACAAGACCAACCCTAACTAAGTTTTGAAATGATGAAGGTAGATGTTCTATACCGGTGCTCGCAAGATCAAGTACTTCTAAACTTTCCACTGGACATTGAAATTCAGGAAACTTCTCCAGACTTGAGCAGACGGAAAGAGAAAGTCGCTGTAGAGATCTCATCTTAAGTACTCTCGGGAACCTCCTAAGGTTAGAGCATAGACGAAGATTCAATTCAACCAACTTTTCTAGACAACCAACAGAAGGGTGAAGCAAAACTAAATTGTAACATTCACTCATATCCAATTCCTTTAAATTTGGGATGCCCGAAAAATCTGGAATTTCTTTTAAGAATCTACAATCTGAGAAATCCATTCTTGTGAGGTTTTGACAATTCTGTGAAATAATACAAAACAAAATAAGAGGCAGGAGATATAGATTGGCTTTCAAGAATTTACAAACTTTAATCAAGAAAAATAAACAATAATTAATAATACCTTGAAACTTTCCAAACTCTTGAGTTGACTCCCTGGCATTTCCACATCTATAAGTTCATTTCCACGAAAATTAGATGGCATAAATTCTCCAGAATATTTAGGCCATTTAAGTAAACTTAACTTATTGCTGAGATATTCAGGTACTCCAAAAAATTTTGCATTTTGATTTATAAAAATTCTAAGCTCTTTTATCTCATTGAATGCCCGGGGATCCATGTGTATTTCACCTTGTTCCGGCAAGTCTATCAATATGCCTTTTATTTTGCTTGTTCCCTGTCAAAGTAAATACATAAAATTTGTGAACAAAATCCAAGCATAAAGTTTTTATGAATTAGCATTTATAAGGTTACAATTTTTGTAACGATTAGATCTATGAATACACACATGCATATGAATCACTTGTATCACGAAAACCTTTCGTTTAAAATTCATGAATTCGCTATGCTGCATTTTTAGTACTTACTACTATTATGAATGAAAATAACGTATACCAATCAAGTTTTATAAACAATAATTTTAGAAATTGTTTACAAATGAATTATTTCATGAAGTAACGCTTACCCATAAAGAAATTAACTCATACTCTACCTACTCATGTTTAATGCAAAAGACTCATCAGAAAAAGATGACAAAAATGGTTCGTGAGTTCTTTTTCCAATTTAGAAATAACCCTTTATCTCAAAATAAATAGTAATTGCAATGTCGTAACATGATCATGATATTTATGGTATAGTATTTTTTTAATTCCATGTTAATGAAAAATATACATGATGGTTTTACTTACTAATTTCATTTAAATGATATACTTTTTTAGTTCTTTTATGTGTATATATTAAGGCATATGACATGTCCATATGTATGTATAAATGTGTTTATTATGTGTGTGTGCATTTTGCACCAGTATGGTGCATGCACATAAGTGCAAATGTCTCAGAAGGCATGAGCACATGGGTGTTGGTATGCTTGTGCGAATATGTATATGTAAGCTTTATAACTTAACTCTTACCGCATTTTCTTCTAGCACAAAACGAACATCTTTATAGAACCACAATCTACTACGTTCACCAACTATGGATGATTCTTTTCGAACTATCTCTTTACCCATGTCTTGTACTAAAACATGCATTTGTAGTTGACCAGTCTTAGCCTTTATAAGAGACTTATCTTCTAGCTCTTCAACACAAAACTTTAGAGAGCAACCACCATTTAGTATTTGTTCAACATCTTCTATAAGCATTCCCTTGAAGAAACATGCAACGTCAAGAAAAACATCTTTTAATGATTCCTCCAAATTATTGTAACTAAATTCAAGGATTGTTTGAATATCTTTATGAGGATTCCTTCTATATTCCTTGAATTTTTCTTTTTGAAAATCTAAATCTTTACCACAAAGAGCTGAACCTAGCACTGTTAAAGCCAAGGGAAGGCCTCCAACATAAGATATTACCTCATTGGCAAGCTCCAAAGATTCACTGTGAGGTTTGTTAGTTTTGAAAGCATTCATACTAAACAATTGAAGAGCTTCATCATGATCCAATTTCTTAATCTCATATATAAAACTTTCTTCAAACTTGCACACATGGCTAGTTAGCAAACTCTTGTCTCTTGTGGTTATGATGATCACACTACCCAAACCAAACCAATCACTTTTTCCAACTAATTTTTTCAATTGTTCCAAGTGACTCACATCATCTAGTATTAAAAGAATCTTTTTAAAGTAAAGACTCCTTTGTATTTCAGCAATTCCTTCATCAACATTGTCACTCTTCAAAGTATCACCTCCTAAGATCTTAGAAAGAATTTTGTTTTGAAGCTTTATCAAACCATCTTTTGATCGAGCTTTTGAACCATCTCCTTCTATAGTTTCTCTAACATCTGCTAGAAAACATGCACCTTCAAAAACATGAGCAATGGAATTATAAATTGCTTTGGCAATAGTTGTTTTCCCAATTCCACCATCTCCCCAAATTCCTACCATACGAGTGACATTCTTTTTCTTCCCAATGTCCAACCATTTTAAGAAGTCTTCAACACAAGACTCTATTTCAACTGGATTCTCAGCAACATCCATGTATGGAAATTGTACTAATTCTAAGACTTGTTGAAGGACTCTTTTTTGAATCAATATGTATTCATTCCTACATACCAAAAACGATAAGATAAGAAGAAATGAACACATAAATATGATGTGATTCCAATTTATTTACCATCAACAAATGACTTGGCATTCTAAGGATTACGAGATTTTCTTTTTCTACTAAATTTCCAATCCTCAAATGGATAAGAAGCAAATGCTTAATCCTCACAATAACACACATTTCTCAAATTTTTGTAACTTCTAGGTTACATTCTAAAATTTGGTATTCCCTTATGAAGAATATCATTTTCTATTATACTTAGGAATGATACTGTCTTCCTTCAAATATTTTTTTCTTTGAAATATTTATTTGGTTTTCCAGTGCTTAAATTGTCACTAGATTAATTTTTTTTTATTTTTCATCCAACATATTCAAAAAATTCAAACCTAGATCGTAAAACAAAACAAATGTGTAAACTTAAGGAAAAAATACTAAAATTTTAGAGTTGATGACCTCATTTAAAAGGCCATTAAGATGCTATCTACCATCAAACAATTTGCACTAGAAAAGTATATTTGTATTTTAATTTGGACAATTATTAAATGACTCCTCTGACTTATCTTAAACATGAAAAGTATCACTTTAGTTTCAAGGTTTCTTTTTTTTCTTAGTGTTATTCAATTTTTTAAAAAATCATTTAATCAGTTTTATTAGTTACATACCAATTCTTAGAAAGGACATTCCCTTCAATCGCTAATTTAAAACCCAAGCAAATAACTCTAATTGAATTTATTTACCTCCTAAAATGGCTTTCTCAATCCCAAGTTTTTTGTACTATTATGCTTTTTAATTGGAATTATCTTGGCAATTTGAATACAATATTTTCTTTATTTTTTCTAAAAAATGAATTCATACAATTGCATGAATTTAATGGCTTGTACCATTACTTTTTAGAGATTGATCACCACTTTCCTTGTAGGTATTAGCAAGTAAGCTTTTACCAAATTTTTTTTAATTTTTTTCAAATAAAAATTTTTGAAACTGTTATACAAATGCAAGTGAATAGTTTCCCGAATTTATTGGCGAGTGAAAAGGTGAACAGGACGGAAAATTAGAATAGTCAAATAATTAAATTTGTGATAGGTTACGTATTAAATAAGAAGGTTAAGAAGTAAGTGAGCAATACCTTTAAGTAATAATGTGGGTTTTGAACATGTTAAAATAGTTCAAGTGCATTGTAAATGCATGAAGATAAATAATCATACAAAGTTGGACAAATGGCAAACATTTGATGTGTTAATTCATTCGTAGGTGGTGAGTACAAATTCTTCTCTTTATATTTCCCCCCAAAAAATAAAATAAACGTTTTCACAATTTTTCCTTTCCCTCCCTTTCCTTCTTTCCTTCAAAACACCATACAGTGACATTTTTATGCCTTGCCCTGTCTCCGGGATGAAATTTCCTACCTAAAGTCATGGTATAATCCGCATGCAATTAAGGCTTTTTTTTAAGGGCCTTAATAAATAGAATTTCCTTAACATTGAATAGTCCTAAGAGGCCCGAAAGAATTAAAATGCACTGCTAAGGATTAAAATGCATTGCTAAGTTATGAATAGTATTTTCATATTTTTGTTTTCCTTTTTCTCCCTTTCCTTCTTTCCCTCAAAACACCGTACAGTAAAAAAATTTTCACTTGCCGGTCTCCGGGTTGAAATTTCCTGCCTAAAGTCAGGGTATAATCCATACGCAGTTCAGGCAATTTGTGAAGCGCCTTAATCAATAGAATTTCCTTAACATTGAATAGCCCTAAAAGGCCCGAAAGAATTAAAATGCATTGCAAAGTTGGCAGAAGATGCTACCTAAAACGGACCGGTTCTAAGTTGACTTGGGTGTGTGAATTTGAGTGCACATATAAAAAAATAAAAATAAAAACAAAAACAAAAACAAAAATGCCTTATAAAATAGAATTAATAAAGGATCCCAAAAAATCTGTATGCTTTAAGTGACCATGGGGGAAAATTTTCAAAAGACGCTTGTTCCACCTAAATAAACATGTGTCCAAAGAAAATAAAATAAAATAAAATTTTATCCAAAAACAAAAAAAAAAAAGATTAAGGGGGCATGGATTCGTGAAAGATATCCACTGGACTCTCCACTCCTTGGTTAGATTCTTTAACTTTGTACTTGTATGCATGTACATACAATAAGATGTATTGTAATGTGAATAAGAAAAATTTTAAAATAAAGACACAAGAGTAGTCTCTGTAAATACCCTTTTATATGATGGAACCCGGATAAATCGGCCACTTTTTTTAGGGCTATCTTCCACTCCTCTACCTTCTTGTCATCCTTGAATTTGGCTAATGCATATTTTACGCTATTAGCTTGTTTTCGTATATCCGATGGATCTATATGGTAAAACACAGGTAGAACCACTTGGCCCTTTTTTTCCTTGCATTCAATGATCTTTAACAATTCATTCAAACACCAGGAAGACGATGCATAGTTTGGCGAGAACACAACGATTGAAATCCTTGACCCTTCAATAGCCTTGAGAAGTTCTGGAGAAATTTCTTTTCCTTTTTGGAGCCTGTCATCGATGAAGGTATTGAATCCTTTTTGTTTCAAAGCAACGAAGGTGTCTCGAGTGTCTATGCCTCTAAAATTCAAGAATACATCATAAGTCCATGGATGGAAGGGAGAGAAAGAAAAAGAAGAAGAGGTTGCGTTAGAGGCCATGGAAGACGAAATAGTACTACAGGTGGAGAAGATTGTGAGATGTGTAGAAGCAATCTGACTCCCTACATAAAAAGAGCAAATGGTTGCCGCGTGGGATTAGAGAGAAAAGGTCGGGAAACAACGCGGCAACTACCTCACAAAGAAAAGAAGGTCGAGAAACTACGGGGCACTTACCTCGCAAAGAGAAGCCAGCAGTCAGCAGGAGAAATTACACATCGCCTTCTGAGAGCCCTAGAGATAACTTCAGCACAATAGAGTATATGCATATAGAAGCTGGTTCCGCGTTGCGAATTTAGTCGCTGTTCTTAAAAGGAAAAGAAAGTTGAGGGAACATGATTCAAAGCTTATGATTAAAGCAAGCCGTGTATTGATGTTCCGAATCTGCTTTTCATTTGAAAAGGAGAAAAAAAGAAGGCAATTAAAAAATAAAAAGAATGAATATGATTTTTCCTTTCCCCATATTTTACCTTTTTTTTTTTTTTCAAAGCTTCATAATTTCAAGTTTTTACTTATATGATTGCTAGGAAGGAAGACGAGAGTGACTATTAAAACAGACTAGAACCTATGGTTCTTTAAATTTTGACACGTTATTGATTTGGTTAGACTAACATTCTGAAAAGAAAATTTCTTGACTTATTATCAAAGATGAGTACTTAAATGATCGCAGATGTCGAGTTAGGGGCAACAGTGGTCTCCTTCATTCAGAGTGTAGCCCTGTGAACAAAAGGACTCCATCACAACTTTGATATTCTGCCGAAGGATTGCAAACCGACCAAAGACACGCATCCTATAAGGGAAATGTAAATGTCAGGTTCCGTTTTCAATTTGAAGGTAAACTTACCTCCTAAAAATAAGGAATATATGCAATAAAGGAGTCTCAAAGTACACGCAGTATACACAAGCAATTGAAAAAACCAAAGAATATCTGAATGAATACTCTGTTGGTCCGTTATTTCTCATTTTATTAAGCACGAGCATTAGAAGAAACGCTTCAACCTCCATGTTTTCTTCTGTGGTTTGCAGCAGAACCGTTCGCTCCTGCCACAGTGGTTTTTTTTTTCTAATTTTCTTGTCTTTTGCTTTTTGTATTTAATGTAAATTGTTTGTATACCTTTTGGATGCTTTTTATTTTTTTTAACATGGTATCAAAGTGGATTACGAACCTATCGCTCGTTTCTTTCAGTCTTTTGTTTGAGGCTTTGCCGTGCGAGACTCATTTTGTCTTGCTGTGTTTGGTGCCTACCCGTACTGTCTTCCGCGAATATTATCAGCCAGGCGTATTGATTTCTTGGGTGGCTTAAGATTTGATAAGAATCTAGTTCGGCAGTCAGAACTCACTGAAATCTATCCTGGTAGCCGGACGTGTGTACAAGATTCTGATTCCACATCTTGGCTAATTTATCACTACATGTGGCTGAAGAGCTCTCTAGTTTTTGATAGCCAGACACTGTTGGCTCTTTGCCTCTTCAGAACAACATTACTCATGTGATGTTATTTCCATCTAAGAAATACTCATCCTTTTCCAAACCAATCTCCACGCATGCTCACTTCCACCTTATCAACCTAAAAAAAGGTGGAGCAGCATAATAATTTAGTGCACAAACAACAACCACTTAAAGAAGTAAGCATCCACCAAGCCTCACTTGTCTTGTGTTCTACAACAAAATTAAAGATAGAAAAGGTAGCATAGATTACTATTATAGAAATTATACTTCCTACTACCCAAAAATATAACTTACGCTTTCAAAAGAAAAATCTCGTATACCGCATCTACTCTCAAAATTGCAACAGTAACAAGTAAAACAAATTATAATAGATAAAGTCAACTAATAAAATCACAATTGCAGATCTTTTCTCAAAGTTAATTTTTCCATTTATTGCATTAGCTCAGTGATAAGAGATATGCTCTCATGATGTGTAACAAGGACTCAAGCACTTGAATCAGGTGCAGACATTATATGTCATGTTATCCAACTCATCCAAAGTTCAAAACCTAGGGCAGAAAGACGAGGAAGTCCAAGTTGGCTAAATACGTTACGAAATAACAATAAAAATAGAAACAAAAAATGCGGCCTATGTGAATGGAATAAAATAAGGGTAAAGGAACAAACAAAAGAACAAAAGAGTTATGTAATATTCTCCATCCATTGGCTGCATTTATGGTGGTGACTACACACTGCTTTTGCAAATTAATCAATTACAGTGGAAAAACTTTCTAATCCAAGTGCAAAACTAAGAAAGAAAAAGAAAATGATAACTAGGATTTAGAGAAAACATGAAGTTTTCTCCATTAATCACATCCCCCAATAACAAGTTATGCTTAAAAGGATTACCATGATACGATTATAAGAACTATCAAACACACACTTCATAAATGTGGATAAAACTTGGTGTCCTGCACTTTCTTGTCCAATAACAGTATAAAGCACATTTTTAGTAGTAAAAGATTTGATATTAGAGCAACAACTGAGCATGATTAGTCAAGAATGAAAAAAATATGTAGTGAAACATACATGAAGCAAAGCTCCGTAGGTTTTGGAAGAGATCACTTAAATACAATTTGAATGGCTACAAGAACACATATTTTGCGTCCAAATAGAAGACTTATTTTTTTGCAACAAATCATACCTGACAACAAAAAATATAATTAAAACACATCCACACTCCCTTACCATGGAAAAAGTTTTCTTTTCAAGATTGGTTGGCACCAACTATAGAGTACAATGATAATGTAGATTTAAAAATTAGCTAATTCCATAAAAGCACTTCATTTAAAAGGAGCAAAAGATACATTAATATCCTACTAGCACATAAAACCAATAAACCCATTCTTTTCGATAGCCTTTTTTTTTTTTTTTCCTCCTTGGCAAGTTATATGCGTAGGGAAATGAAATTTAAACCCACAATGTCAACATCTATGTGATCAAAATTTGAGTTGAGTCATTGACGTTTTTAAATAGACATATGGTAGTATAAGAAGAAGAGAAGTAGAGAATCAAAAGAACATACAAGTATATTGGTTCGGACACAAGTACCATCACTTAAATCAGAAGCTTTAAAATGTAGTAGTAGCACATTTCTTTGCAATATTGGCACTTCACGTGCTTATAAACAATACTTAGTATCAGGCCAGTCCGGGAAAAAATGCTGAACCTCTTACGAGAGTTTCAAAGATGTAATATCGCCTATCTTCTTCGGTATACTTCCACTTATGTTGTTCCACATGAAATCTCTTTAATGGAGTAGTCAGAGAAAAATATATCAGTAGCATGAATAAGCCAAAGCCAACATGAGGTGGAGAATAACAATGTTTCAAAAGATAAGGAAAGAGGTATTCAAAAACTCTGGTTCAGATCAAGTGTTGGCAGCAACAAAAGCAGCTTTTAGGTACGCTTTTCCTTGCAATATTGTCATATACGATAAGCGGCCAAGCTCTGGTGATAAACTTCCTGACAAATTCATTTTCAGTAGTAGGCTGCAGAAAAGAGGTCCACAGGAAAATTATTAAACCTGAGTTCTCCATGAAGTGCTCACATTTATTAATACCCAAGTTTAATTATAGCTTGAAAGTCGTATATTTTAACTTTGGATTAGCATAAATTCCATATACAGTAGGCCTGAGATGGTGATGGAGTCTCTTGGCAATTAATTATATGATAAAGTATTGGCAGACATTTTGGTCTAAGTTGATATGAGCAGATACTGAGCTGGAATACTGGACATGACATCATGCAAGGTACAAAAAAAAAAAAAAAAAGAAGAAAAAACAGTGATTATAATTGATAGGAAATAGGACACTTTTGTTCCTAATAATGTTACCCAATACAAGTAAAAATCAGGAAAGGAAAGAAAAATATATATAATTCTCGAATATGTAGATATCCATCATCTAATGATGTATTGAAGCATAGAAAACCTCTCCAATGTGATGTGCATGGGTCTCCTCGATTCCAACTACTTAGATTCTTATTGGGATCTTTAAAACCTCTCTTGATGGCCCGCAATGCCCTTAGGGCAAATTAAGACAAATCTCGATCATTATTTTATAGAAGGAAAAGTTCAAAAGCTCACAAGCTTTGCGGCGGCTCCTTGTGTTTTTTTAAGTTCTAGTATCAGGTTCACAAGTTGAATGTAGAAGTTAATTAAAAAAGAAAAATGTAGACCAACAATGCTGGCAAATATACACTCAATTAAGAACTACAGCTGAACCATATGCAACATAATTCACATCCCAGTAGAGGAAAGTAGGGGGTGGAAACGGAATCAGAGTCACCTTCTACCGTTGGGTAGTAGGACCACGTGCTCCAGTAAAAGGGAAGACCACAAACGCAACTAAAGAAACAAGAAATAATCCATACGTCAAAACTCTTGAGAGATACATCCCAATAACGAAAAGAACGCCCCAACTCTCAAATTCTTCCGAGTACCCACCACCACCAATTGTTGTAATATGCAAGTACTCTGCATGATAACAAGTGTTAAAACTGGCCCACACTCAAAACACTTGAATTATTCCAAGTCATCAATAAGGTTATGGAATAGGTCATCCAAAACCGGTGTGGCATTACATAATTTCCAACATATCCCCTTCGGAATTCCCTACAGAAGGGCCATAAGAACTGAATGCAATTGAATCCCAAAGCAGCTCAATTAAACTTTGGAAAAGAAATACTAGCTTTTAACACTTTGAAAATGAACGACTGATGAAATAATCCATACCAAGTGCAGTTAAAAGCTCCAGCTAGTGGGCAACAGAGCAAGCAGAATCCATCCAACTTCAGAACAAATATACCAGAGGAATTGCGAGCGAATCAAGCAAATTTAGGCTGACTGGAAGGAAAAACGGAGAAATCCAAAGTAGGTAAGCATTGAATTGTAGAAACTAGGATCATCAAACTATATGTCTTTACGCTACCGTTGAAGATCACTTCCCTTATCGCTTCCAATTGAAAACTATTAAAAACAGATTCGCGTCTATTTCACACTCAAATCAAAATCAAAGGGACATTTCTACCTCTCGTCATTAGTCAATTTCAGGCTCTGGAAGAGGCGCGCGCACCTTCGACGTCTTCACTCACTGGTTCGACCAATCGGCCACTGGTTGAAGAGGTTGAACCAGAGACCGGAAAGATCGAACCGGTGCCTGAAGTTTTCATACTGGCGATTTTGCATCACCAAAAAGATTCCAAAGCCATTAAACGATACCTTGCATCCTTAACAACCAGGCATCTCTAAAAGCAAAGAAGGAATAGAATTAAATCTTAAAGAGACCTTGTTTGAATGATAAAACAATGGAGAGGGAGAGGCCGCGAGAGAGACATGCTCCTCCCCGTGGCGTGCAAATCTCCCTCTGCGGCCGCCACCCGAAGAGCTCTACGAAATGAGGAGAGCAAATGGGAGGCAGGGCGTTTATATACGGAGATGTAATTAGAAGCCCAAGGCGGTTCAAATACGTAATCCTAATTAGAAAATCTTAATGACCTGGATTCCTTCTTGGCCCCGCCTCTTCTTATTTTTTATGTCAACTTTTTCTTCTCCTCATAAAATACAAGAAATTTTTCTCATGCCTTTTACTTTTTATGTTTTTATTTTATTTTATTGTTGTTAATCCATTTGAAATTTATAAAATATTATTGCAGCCAATAGAAATATTATTACTAAAAACATGAGAGGATTAAAGATTAAATATAAATCTATAGATATTCTTTCCTTTGTAACTGTAGAAAATCTTCTGAGTATAGACAATATAGTTTAAAACTTATCATTTTAAAAATATTTAATAGATAAATTATTTTTTGTTAAAATAGATTTCAAAATATATAAAGAATTAATAAACTCTGTAAACTATATACACAAGCAACTAAAAGAACCGTAGAACATGTAACTGAATACTTTTTTTGTTCTTCATTCGTCAACTTGGAGAGCTCGAGAGCTTCCTCCTGATCTAAGGAATCAACTCGCCAATGCAAACCCATTTGACCGTTTGGATTACGGATGGAAGGACAGAAATCAACAGATTGCAACGAACAGCATCATTGAAGAGTGGGTTTTGAGCCAAATGCTGAAAACTTAACGTTATGAGAATGTGCAAACTCGATCGAATCACACTCGCAATAACAACCCCAAATCAAAATGACATCATTTTGTTTAGATGTGTAATAACAAAGATTTCTCCTTTTGATCATTTGAGCTCGTTGAAAGAGGGATTCTAGTAGAACTATTAGAATCATTATAAGATACATGTTCCTAAATTGGATCTTTAGTCATGGTCTCCTTTGCATGTGACGCTTTTCTTGAAATAGTTTTAGCAAATCCTCTTACTCTATTCTACTATGTTGTATCTAAATATGATGTTCCAAAATAGATTGAGCATGGACTAAGACTAGAGTCATGAAGCTGCATGTGTTGCAAGTTGGCTTTTGAACTGGAGGAAATGGTCAGTGACTTAATATAGCCCATATATTGGTCCATAACAAAGATAATCCTAGAATGGATGCACTTTGGCATGCATACAGTGCCATGACCAAACCCTTCCTTGACGCCCAACTTTGAACCCCAAAGTAACAAGTTATATACATTGGCACAATAGTACTCTTGGAGTGAACTGTCTCTCCAAGAGGCATGGACTATGGAGGGAAGGCCTCAATCTATTTCAGTCCAAAACCCAAACTGAATTAAAACAACGTAAATATGTTTGATGATGTTATACTCAAAAAGGTCCTCATAGCAGATTTTGGTAAACTATGTCTGAGACAAAGATACCTTGAGAAAAAAATTTCTTGTATACCAAAGAAAAGAAACGAAGGAGAAAAGTTTGCTTATCCTATATGTTACGATTCTGCCTAGTTATAGAACGCATAACGGGTCTTTCTAGTACAAAGTCTTCTCAGGGAGACTTACAGGTTTTTTTCTTGCTATAACCTATTATGGATGGAATTCTGATTCAAATGACATAATGCAGTGAACAGTTATTTTAGCATCAAAGAGGGAGTGCGCAGTAAGGTAAGAAAATGGTGGCTTTCATTTATATGAGGGGAAAGCCCCTTGGGTTACAACAAGATTGAATTAAGCCTACAGCCCTTGATTCGACTACCCTTATTTATAACCCCTTACCAGAATATCCCCACTCCCCTAGTGAATAGATATTCTTAGTTCCAGCAAGTACATCTATGTAATACCACTACACTGCACCTAGCACTTTAAAGAGAGGACATCCATACCTCCACTTCTTTGCAATGCCCAAGACTTGTTGGTCCTTAATGTTATGTTGCATAACGGCTTTTATTTCTACATGGTGTTGCAACACATATACTGCCCTTCAAAATACGTGGTCCTACTGGAGAGCAATGGCACCTACATGGCGCTACTTCATATCATCCCTTCCTATTGGGGAAAGACCTTGCCCATAAGGTCAGGAAAATGGGCAAATAAGTAATCGGATGCTTCCCAAGTTGCATCAGCTAGCAAAGCACCTTCCCAATGCAATAAAAATTCCAATTGGCCTTAGTGTGTGTGAGAATCAAGGACGGCCTGAGGTATGTGAAGGGCTAGGTTACCCTTTACAAACTTCGGTGGAATAGTAGGGAGACCCTAAGTGGGGTCGCCAACATGTTTCTTGAGAACTAAGACATGGAAAACAGGGTGCAGTCTAGCTTCTTCCGGAAGATCCAACTTATATGAGACTTGCCCAATTTTGTCCAAGATAGCGAATGGGCCAAAATAACGGGGTGATAACTTGCTATGGCATCTACTCATTAAAGATAGTTGTTTAGACGATTGGAGCTGTAGAACAACTTGATCTCCTTGGGCGAATTCCATATCCCAATGCTTGTTGTCATAGATTCTCTTTATGGTCTCCTAGGCCTTGAGGAGATGAAGATGTAGATCCTTGAGAATCTCATCTCGAGATTGCAACTCATAATCAACAGCTTCATTTCTTGCGGTGCCTGGAACATATGATAATATGAACGGTGGGGGTTTGCCATAAACTGCCTCATAAAGGGATAAACCTGTCACTAAATAAGTACGAGTGTTATAGCTAAATTCCACCCAGGAGAGCCATTTGGTCCAAGCTTTAGGCTTTGAACTAGTAAGCAACGTAAATACATTTCCACCGTTTGAGTAACGACCTCTATCTCACCATCGGTTTATGAATGGTAGGCACTAGAGAAATTAAACCTTATCCCTTGCAAATGAAAGAGTTCCTTCCAAAAATTTTCGATAAAAAAGGGATCTCGATTTGAAACAATACTCTTGGGAAGGCTGTATAACTTTTGAACATTGTTGAAGAAGGCTTGTGCCACCATGGTAGTAGAGTATGGGTGCTCGAGAGAAATAAAATTCCTAAACTTGGATAATCAATCTACCACCACTAGGATTGATGTTTTTCCTTCAAATAGAGGTAATCTATTAATGAAATGAAGGGAAATATCCTCCCAAATGCCCTCTGGTATTGGTAGGGCTTGCAGGAGTCCAATAGGTTTTGTGCTTACGACTTTATGTTGTTGATAGATATCATAGGATCTCACAACATCGATGACTAATTCTTGCATCTTATACCAGAAGGACACTTGCCTTAAATGTTGGAGGGTCTTGAACACCTTTTCATAAAACCCATTATGCGTTTCTCGGGCAATTTCACGGACTAGAGCTAACTTATGATCAAGGTATAGCCGACCTCGATAATAAATAAGGTCATCCTGAAGTTGCCACTAGTTATCCTCGTCCCCGCTTTGAATACATTTGGCAATGTCTCGCAAGATAGGATTACTCTTGGTGTCATCATGTATTGCGGACACCCATGTCGGAATTGGTGGGGAGATGGCCTCCAAAGTTGGCTCCCCTTGCGTTACTTCACTCCTACCATTGCTTGGAACATGGCACTTTTTGGTGGTATCCCTAATGTCTGACGGAAAGTGACCTAGAAACCATTCATTATCTTGGGATTTGATGTAAGTGGTGGATCCTAACTTTTGCATATTTCCAATGCTTATGGCAAAGAATGAGTATTCCGTTGGAGTCATTTCCAAACTTGGTGTAGTAAAGGCCATATGTCTTTGATGGAGTTAAAGTTGTTAACATCATTTCCTCCTTTTACGGGATGCTCTGGACATGAATGCATAGAATCACACTCAACCTTGGTCACAATCTCCATATTCTCCTTTTTCTCACCCACTTAATGAGTGGGGACATGTGTCAAGTCATTGGACTCCCTGATTTGTTGCCATGAAAAGGCATCAGCTGCAGAGTTATTATTCTCTAGAGTGCATTCTATAGAAAAGTTGAAACCCATAAGCTTCATCAACCAATGTTGTTAAGTACGAATGGTTAAACGTTGCTCTTATAAATATTTTAGGCTTCATTGGTCAGTTAAGATGGTGAAGCGATGTCCCAACAAATAATGCCTCTAGCGCTAAACGGCTAAAGCTAGAGCCATCAACTCGTTTTCATATATGGAGTAATGCAAGTGACAACCATGAATGGCCTTATTCTAGTACGCTATAGGCTAGCAATTTTGCTCAAAACTACTCCAACACCATTCCCAGAAGCATCACACATAATAGTGAAGGGAATAGAAAAGTTCGGGGGGGATAAGATTGGAGCCCTAGTAAGGGTGGTCTTAAGAAGTTGAAAGGTTGTTTGCCTAGATTCTTTTTAGTGAAATTCCACCTCTTTCGTTAAAAGATGGGTAAAAAGACTGGCTAACTTTCCATACCTTGCAATAAAACGACGATAATAGCCAAATAATCCCTAGAAAGCCATGAATTTCCTTGACTGAGTGTGGAATAGGCCATTCGGCCATGGCCTTAACTTTTTCTTTGTCCACTGAGATACTTGCCTTACTCACTTTATGGCCAAGAAATAAAACTTCCAATTTGCCAAAGTCACACTTTGATTCTTTCACAAAAAGTTCATGTTTTTTAAGCTCTCCTAAGATGATTAACAGATGTTGTTCATGTTCTTCCCAAGAGCGACTGTACACCAAAATATCATAAAAAAAAAAAAACAATACAAAAGATTGCAAGTAGGTACTAAATACCTTATTTATCATGGCTTGAAACGTTGAGGGAGCATTTGATAACCCAAAATACATTACATGGAATTCGTAATGGCCATTGTGAGTTCAGAAAGCTATTTTTTATAGATCTTCTGGTTGCATGCGGATATGGTAATAACCAGATTTGAGATCCATTTTGGAAAAAATTGTAGCACTATGTAACTCATCAAAGAGCTTGTCCATAATTGGCATAGGAAAGCTATCTTTGACGGTGCGCTTGTTAAGCTCACGATAGTCTACACACAAATGCTAGGATTCATCCTTTTTTTTTACCAATAACACTGGTGATGAGAAGGGATTTGAGCTTGGGCAAATAAGGCCAGATTCCAACAACTCCCGAAAAACACACTAAATCTCCATTTTGTGGGAGTAAGGATATCTATACAGGCAAAAAAACACAGGTCGTGATGGGTCCGTTAAAACAATATGATGATTATGAGAGTGAGCCAATGGCAACCCACAAGGCTCCTGAAAGACCTTTGGGAAGGTATCCAGTATTCTTTGAATTCTATTTGGTCAAGTCAGCTTCTTGTTCTTAGGATTAAGGGGTAGGACCCACTCAATCTATAAGAAAATGCCATGTTATTCTTAAGCCAATGCTTTCTGAATTTGTGGTCCCTCAACCAGATGATCTTCAGGACTCCCTTCCCTTCGGAGATGGATGTGTGATCCCTATAGAGTGAATTCTATAATCAACCGGTTAAAATCCTATAATATCAGCTCAACTATGCGAAACCATTGCATTCTTAAAACAACATTAACCCCTTAAAGTGGGAGAAGGAACAAGTCAATCCGGAATATGACTCCTTAGAGAAAGAATTGGACATTGGAGCACAACCCAAAACTAGTCATCTTTTCTCCATTGGCCATGGTTACAGAGAAACTAATGCTTTTGTCTAGTTAGAGGCCCATCCTCTTAGCAAGGCATGGGCTAATGAAACTATGGGAACTACTAGAGTCTATTAAGATTTGCATTTGGAATTCGCAGTCCCTAGTTTCTCCTAAGACTCGTATGGTTTACGATGGTGCACTAGTTCTAGCAATAGCATTTAGGGAGATTTTTAACTTCTCCCCCTCCTTTGACTCGACCTCCTCATGTTTTGGCAATGGGAGTGCCAAAATTATTTCATCGTCCCTCTCCGAATTGGAGAACCACAACCTTTCTAAGTTGAATAAATGTTTACACCAATGGCCTGGATGAAACAACTCATCACAATGGAAGCAAAGTCCCTTAGCCTTACGGTTGGCCAACTTTACTGGTGTCAAGCGTTGCACTAGCACACTCGTCTTAGTGAAACTCATTCCCTTGGCACTTACATTGGAAGTAGTAGTGGGCTCCCCCTTCCGATTTGCCATCGCTGACTTGTTAGGTTAGTATTTACTTTTAAACAGTTGAGCTAGCCCGACAACAGTTGATAGTGTGGAAGGTCTACATAATTGCACATCTACTCTAAGACTATCCCACAGCCCAATCGTGAAACACGACATCTGTTGATCTAATTAAAGATCCCTTGTTCCCAGCAGGAGTTTAAAGAAACAAGTGTTATACTCGTCAACAGTGCCTTGTTGTCACAGACGGATGAGGTCCCCAAAATGGGATTGGTAATTGGTGGGGCTAAAATGTGCCACAATCTCTCTCTTGAGGATGTCCCATGATAGATCTTGGCTAGAAAATTCCTTTTGGAGTTGCTAGAACCACACATGAGCATCATCTTCTAGGTTCCAAGCTGATACCTTTACCTTGTCATCTTTCGGAACTCCTTAATAAGAAAAAAACTAATTGGCATGACATAGCCAATCATAAGGGTCATCTACCCCTGCATAATAGGGAAAATCAAGCCGTAACAAGCAATTCCTCCATTTTGTATTGCCACATGTCTCTAGATTCCGAGTGGAGCTTGATAACTCTATTTTTATAGAGTTATTTTATCTATTTTAGGTAATAAATAACTTTAATAATTGTGAGAAAATATTTGAACTCCTCTTTATTTAGCTACATTTATCTTGTTTATGTAGCACAAGGAGGTAAGGAGAAAAGAAATGAACATGGAGAACTTGATGCTTATTGTGTGGCAAAATTGTAATATCAAGATCAAGAGAGTCAAGATGGGCTTGAGCTTTGGATGATTGTTATTAGATTTTCTATTGTTGTTGGGTTTTCTTAGAAAACCCAATTATGTTAGGAATTCAAGTCCCAATTAATTTAGGAGTTTAAAACTCAATTATTTTAGGTCTCTAAAACCCAGTTCTACTAGGATAGGAGATAAGTCTAAACCTAAACCCTATTTAAGATAAGAGAAGAGGCAAAAGGAGGTGGAGGAGGAAATTGAGCACAACTTAAGAAAGAGGCCAAGAATTCAAGGTTTTTTTGAAGAGAAGACAAAAGGGGTGACAAACTTTTTATTCTTGGATTCAGTATGCCTTTTTTATTTCTTATTACTATTCTTCCTCATTATTTCTTTATGTTTTAATTTATTTTTGTTAGAGTTACGATGTAACCTAATTATGATGGTATGAATCTTATGATTATTATGCTTTGTAAGATATTTTGTTTATGTGAAGTTACATATTACTATGTTTAATGCTTTTAAGTGATTAACTACCACTTGAATGATCTGATTTGCATGTTTGAGACCGACAGGAGATGATATGCAGTTGCTTCTTGTAATTTGTAACCATAAATTAAATATGGATAGACATATACCATATTATTTGTGTGGCTTTTGGTGTAAACTAGGAATGTTCATAGATCCTAATGCATTTGGTTTGTTTCAATTCACATATAGAGATATAGTGAATTAATGAATTAAGTAGGTTTGCTATACCTAAACATAGGATAGTAAATAAATTAAGAAATTCAGCTATCACATGGATATTATCTCTTTTGCAAGCATAAATAATCAATATTAATACCTAGTAATTATGGTGAAGTCATATGCTCTAACATATTTCTTTTATTAAGTTTTCTTATATTTAGTTAATTAATCTACCATCTATCATTGGATTTGTTAGATAAATTCTAGGAGTTATTCACCATTAGTAATTAGTTGGTCTAGTAATCACCAATCTCTGTGGGACGATATCTTTCTTATCATTACATTACTTGTTCGACATGTTCACTTGCATTTAGAATTTCACCAAACAGAGCTACCTTCTCCTTGGTAAGGTTCTTCCTTCTATTCCCCTGTACAGTGCCCACTATTGTTGTTGTGGGTGTTCAAGGATTGAGAAAGCTAATGCAGAACCTCAAAAAGCTCCTCCATTCTTTGATTAATTTCAATATCACGCCGATTCATTTTGGCTTCAAGCCTTTCCCACCTATTTTTTTGACATATTGAATACAAGATGAGGTGGCTTCGATGCCATTATGTTACAATTCTACTTAGTCACAAAACGCATAATGGGTCTTTCCAGCACAAAGTCTTTTGAGGGAGACTTATGGGTTTTCTTCTTGCTATAACCTATTATGGATAGAATTGGGTTCAGATGACACAATGTAGTGAATAGTTATTTTAGCAACAAAGAGGGAGTGCACAGTGAGGTAAGAAAATGGTGGCTTTCATTTATATGAGGGGAAAGCCCCTTAGGTTACAACGAAAAATTCTAGTCCACAAAAGAATATTCCATAAAATCTCTACACCATACTCTCTTTACCAAAATGGGTTTGCCGAATGTAAACATCAACATATTATAGAATCTGGACTTTCTATGCTATATCATGCTCACATTCCACTCAAATATTAGGACTATGCATTTGAAACCGCAGTCCATATCATCAATCACTTACCAAGCATAGTCATACAAAAAAAATCACCATGAGAACAACTTTATCATATTACTCCATCTATCTCCCATCTAAAAATATTTGGATGTCTAGTCTATCCTTACCTACGTCCCTATTCTAAACATAAATTAGAAAAATGGGCTACCCCATGTGTTTTTCTTAGATATCCCATGGGCTACAAAGGTTATTGATGGCTTTGTCCATTTATAAACAAATTATATATTGTCTTAAATGCCTTTTTTAATGAAGGTCAATTTCCATTTCATCAACAAGACATTATTCAACACTCATCTCCAATTATCACATTATTAACTCCACCTGCATTCCTCTCTATCCCAATGTTTCGCAATCATTCAAATGTGCAAGAACATTTGAATAATTCCTCTACTACAACATTTACAACAACCTAATCTCAAGGTGCAACTATGCAACCTCCTACCATACCAACAACACAACCTACTCATTCAATGGTTACACGCCAATGTGATGGTACAATTCCATGTTGTACTCTAACACGTCAACAAACATATGCATTAACTACTTCTGTAGATCCTTACAATGAACCATAAAATTTTATTGAAGCTTTAAAAAATTCCAATTGGCGAAAAGCAGTGGTTGACAAATATACTTCTCTTTTAAAAAATCCAACATAGGAATTGGTTCCTCCCCCAAATCACATCAAACCCATTGGATGCAAATGGGTTTACACAGTAAAACTCCACTCTGATGGTTCACTTGAACACTACAAGGCACATTTAGTTGCCAAAGGATTTCACCGACACCCTGGACTTGACTATATGGACACCTTTAATCCCGTTGCAAAACTTGTTATGATTTGCATTATTATTTCTTTTGCTTACACGTAAGACTAGATGATTAAACAACTTGATGTGAAAGATGTGTTCCTTAATGGTAATCTAGATGAAGAAATATACATGGTCCAACCACCTGGGTTTATTGACTCCTCTAATTCCCACTTTGTTTGTCATTTAAAAAAATCCTTATATAGCCTTAAACAAGCACCACGTCCTTGGAATCATAGACTTAGTGCCTTTCTTAAAAGGATTGGATTTTCACCCTTAGAGGCTGATTCCGCATTATTCATTTTACATAAACCAACCTACAATGTGTTCATTTTAGTCTATGTTAATGATATCATTTTTACTGGAAGTAAATATGCACCTCTCCACCACATTTTATCTTAATTACAAAATGAATTTGATATTAAAGATCTTGGTCATTTACATTATTTTCTTGGCATTGAAGCTTATACTACCACTAATGGTCTTTTCCTACACCAAGCCAAGTTCATACATGATATTCTCCAACGTGCAAATATGTCAAATGCATGAGGCATTGCTACTCCATGTGCTACATCCCATCCCTCATCTCTCATAGATGGGAAACCTCATCCTAACCCTACTATTATTGTAGCATCATTGGATCCCTTCAATATCTCACATTAACTAAACTAGACATATCATTTGCTATCAATACTGCATGCCAATTTATGCATGCCCCAACAATTGTCCATTGGACCTATGTTAAACGTATCTTGCGATTCCTCGCTAATACTCCACGTTATGGTATTCATTTTACTAAAACATCCATTTTTTCTCTCAATGCCTATTATGATGAAGGTTAGGCAAGTGATCGTAATGATTATCGCTCCATTGAGGGGTATTGTATTTTTCTCAAGTCCAACCTCATTTCATAGAGATCCCACAAACAAAAGATTGTTGCTCTATCAAGTACTGAAGCTGAATTCAAAAGTCTAGCAAATACAATGGCTAAGCTTATCAGGATTAAGGCTCTCCTAAACGATCTTCATGTTCCACTATCCAAACCATTAACACTTTGGTGTGACAATTTATTAGCATTATACCTCTCAACAAATCCTATTTTTCACTCCTGCACAAAGCATGTCGAGATAGATTTTCACTTCATTCAAGAGAGGATAAAGATGAAAAAGCTTGCCATCCAATTCATCTCTTCTGTTGATCAAGCAACTAACATTCTAACCAAGGGCCTCTCCTCTACATTGTTTAAACTACTTCAAACCAAGTTAATTGTTTGTACCGACCAATCAACTTGGGGGATGTTAAAGGAACAATCTCACCACATCAATCAAGCAAGATTCTTAGATCTCCATCAACCACCGAATCAAAATCTTCCAAAGAAACCTCGGCTACCAACCACCGGATCTATAAAGATGACAACAATTCAAATTCAAATCAAGTCAATGATTTCCAAGTTTAAAATTATCCTTATATTTCTGAAAATTTCAAATGTCTTCCTAATTTGTATTAGTCCCCTACCATTTATGTTTCTTATTTTTCCTTCCTAAGTTAGAGATGTTATTCACCTTATATATAGGGATTAGTCTTGTACATATTGATCATCGAATTCCAAATACCATTTTACACATTGTGTTTACGGATTTTACTTCGATTTAAGAATTACTCTACAAAATTTAATTATTTTGTAGAACTTATTCTTTTAATTCATACGAACACTTGGTTTTGAAGGGACACTTCCACCACGGCTTGGTTGATGGGGACATCACACAGCGCCCACTTCTGGCATAAGGTTTAAATTCACCACTTACTATTACTTTCAACATGGTCTGGCAAAATGTCCATATTTTGCTGCAAACGAAACATTTAGTCGCATCTCACTTCCTTATGAACTGCTTCTTGAAAAATCTAAATCTCTTTGCCATTTTTTCCTCTCCTTTCTTGTAGAAAGCACCATGTTTGCAAACAAAGTCGGCCTTTTTTTTTCATATTTGATCAGCAGGTCAGGTCACTGACGATCAGAACAAGTCTTCTCCCCTATGGATGACTGCAAACTATACACGTTCGCAATCCCTTCTCTGCCAGGACACCAGCCAATGTCTGCACAGCGTTGAACATGGATGACGGCAACTATACGCTTGTCATCTTCTCACTGTTTCTACGTCTCCCCACCCACCTTCCATTCGCTTAAACAGAAGCTGCCAGTAATTTCGGAGTTCCCTTCCTCAGCTTGGTTTTTCTTCAATTCTCACACCCACACATACCTGATGATATAGACGAAAGAGGGAGAGATACCAAGAGTGAATAGCGTTACGCATCAAAAATAATAATTGCCTTATATAACTAATATTTTATTAGTGCACAATATATATCTATTTGAATTTATAATATTCTTTTAATGATTTGTTTTTTAAAAAAATATTCTTGATTATAATATCAAGACTCAAGTTTAGTTTCACCACTAGCTTGCAACAGGGCTTTGATTTGATCTCAAACTATGTTCATGAATCGAGATTTGAATATCTCTTCACATTATAAGTGTTTAAGTCAAAACATAATTCTTTGAATTTTAGAATTTACTTCAGGATATGTCTTAAAAGATCTAAATAATTCCTCCACAATGTAACTCCATAAGCATGATCAAAAAACAACAAATGTGTACAAGTTAAATTGCAACTTTAGATACACCAATGTTATCGAGCCAAAACAATTGTTTGCATGCATCTAGGACTTCTCACTTCTGTTATTGAAATTTTTTTCATAGTCTCTATCAAGAACAATCCTATACAAGAACCATTCCCACCATGTAAAAAATCCACTTAGTTGATCTAAGCAGGAAAATTGTCACTTTATTAAAGTGTGTCCATTATAGGTTGCTATATCAAGTAATAGTACGCCATTGTCACCCCATAAATGCAATACAACTTAAGGGGGACTTTAAATATCAAGTGGTCCATATGGGAAATTATAACCCAAAGTTTCTTGCTAAAACCCTATAAGAAAAATAGAAAAACATTGTAATCTAATTGTTTTACATGCCTTTCAGTAAGAGTCAAAGCCCTAAACCAATCTATAATAAATAATTTCTAAGGAATGATTTAAAAGGACAAAAATAAGAATATACACCTAGGGCATCATAGTTGTTTGATGCTGCACTAGATTAGTCTTTCAAAATGCAAGACCTAATCATGGTGTCGATTGGATCCCTTAAGAGCATTTCCAAGCTTCTCATTGTTTGTTTATCATAGTTGTCAAATGGTATCCTAGGTTCATCAGCCAATTCGTGGAAATTTTGGTTTCAAGTAAAATTGCAATATCCAATCAATATTTAAATTTGCAAATTTTAGACAATAAGTACTTGACTCAGTAGGAGCAAGTGCTATTTGAAATCTCTTAGTTTTAAGTTTGATACCCTAGTTTGTGACTTTAGATACTTGCATTAAAAAAAATCCTAATGAAAATTCAAAAATAAATAGGAAAGATTTGGAGGTTTAGCTGCTATACATGTCTTCCAAAAGAGCCAAAACCTTGGATCACTTCAATGGAATCATTGGAAAAATATTTCTGTGATAATTTATTTTAAATCATATCTTGAATAGGTGGACTTATACAATGATATCATAAGTTAGATGCCTATAGAAAAATTATGATCCATCATCGCTAATTTTTGGAATTACATGGAAAGAGGGCTGAAAAAAATAAATATATGAAGGAAAAAATGTTGCCCAAAAAATTAAGAAAAGAATAAGTGAAGGAGGAAAAGAACGTAGAAACGAAATTTTATATATACAATTGCTTACCTAAGTGGTGAGTCAAATATCTTGTCAAGAAATGGAAAGAGGATTACTTTCCACATATTCTTCATTCACCTAAATGACAATAATTGACACACTTGATACACTTGATAGATTTCACAAATATTCCTGTATCTATTTGACACTCGCAATGAATTAATGCCATGAAAATAGCAAGCAAAAGCAGTAAAAAGCACGAAAGAAGACACTAAAAACAAGACCGTAATATAATCCAAGCTAGCGACTCTGTCCCAGATAGTTAACAGACCTGCAGAAACTTGCTCATGGCCAGATGCTGCAATTGTGACCGCATTCGCACATCAAACCCTTTCTTAATCGCACCAAGTGTACAAGAAAATGAAACTTGGATGATTTCATCATCCATGATTCAATGGGCACATCAAGAAACATTGTGGATCCTCAGAGGAATTAGTTAAAAGAAGTGACTGGTTTAGATCAAGGAGGCTTGATTGGTGTAATTGAGTTTTACCAAGTGGCACGTCCTCTACATTTGAAATGATGACACCTGACGCCAGAGATCGTCTTCTGTGTTGCAGGTGTCAATTGGATTTCAAGTTGTCATCCCCCAAGAATTCATCAACTTTCTTACCTTACTAAGTCCCACAATTAGGAAAAAAATTATTATAATTATTGTGCATGTTTTTTCTTCCATGATTAAAATTGTAGTCTATAAATATAGGCCAAATATTATACAGAATTTTTACAAAAATATAACATTTTTCTGCTCACTTGAAGGCTTTCTCCCTCCTTCTTCACCTTTTATCACTACATCATAACCCTCCTTCCAATGAATCATAAGATTCATGTTCCTAAATTGAATCATTAGTCGTGGTATCTTCACGCATCACTACACGGATCAAAATTTGGGACATTTCTAGTCAAAACTCACGTCTGAAGACCCGGCCCCCGTTGCGGGGCAAAAAACCTTTACTCTACGTGTGGTGCTTTTTGCTGAAATAGGTATTCAAATAATTCAATGGATTCTTCCTATACCATGAACAAAGTTTCAGAAAATAACACACATAAGCTACAAACTGCCAAAGAAAAACAATGAAAAATTAATTCAAAAATTAATTCTTTTTATGTATGATTTTCATATATTATTTAATGCTTTTTTAAAAAAAAATTATAAGAGAGGATTTGTAAATCCATTCTTGTATGTATTATTTTTGTTTTTTTTGTTTTTTAATATTTTTCAGGGAGTGGAAGCGGGAGGGGAGGGCCCACGAGCTATGCGTCCTCATTGCAGACTTTGTCCGAGACAAAGATATTTTGAGAAAAAATTCTTTTATATACATTTACATATAAATATATTTATTTATTTATATATCTTTCTCTTTTGGTTTGGTAGAGGAGGCAGGGTTAAAGATCGAACGAAGAATCTGACTAAGAAAATTACATTTACATATAAATATATTTATTTATTTATTTATATATATATCTTTCTCTTTTGGTTTGGTAGAGGAGGCAGGGTTGAAGATCGAACGAAGAATCTAACAAAGAAAATTAGGAAGCCATTGGTACTCGGTTTTGTAATCCATATGGATTTCCTGAATTTGTTAATTTGATGATCTGGCCTAAAAAGCGATGCTGTAGATTAAAAGTTTCACCAGAAACCTCGGTGAAAACTGTACAAAGGATAAACAAAAACAAACGGAGGAAAAAGAAGGCTAAGTCTACATATGCAACGTACGATGTCCAACTTCCAAGTGTGCTTTTTGGCAAAGAAATGTTCTGCTCACACGCGGCCCCTTTCGTTCAAAAACCAGAAAGAAGTCTTCCCTCTCCCTATGTTCATAAAAAGAAGAGAAAGTAGTGGGTCACACCGATCAAACATAATTCAAAGCATATGTTAAAAGCAAAGCGTGTTGATGATCGAAATTCACTTTTCATCTGAAAAAGGATGAAAAAAAGGGCAATTGGCGTATGATAGAAGCAAGCTGTGTTGAAAATCAGAATCCACTTTTCATTTGAAAAGGAGGAAAAAGAGGGTAATTAATGGATGGTAAAAGCAAGTCTTGTTGATGATCCAAATTCACTTTTCATTTGAAAAAAGAGAAAAAGGAAGGCAATTAACAATAAAAATAAAAATGAATGTGATTTAATCTTTCCTTATAATTTACCTATATAATTGCTAATAAGGAAAATGAATAGATGTTTACTTATATTGATAGTGATTTCAAAAAAGATTGAGTCTATGGTTCTTTAAATTGTGACATGTTATTAACTTGGTTAAACCAATATTTTGAAGAAAAAATGTTTTGACTGACCATTAGAGATGAGTAGTTAAATAAACGCAAACATTAAGTTTAGGTCCATCTAAGTGATTTTAATTTAGCCAAACCTTGATTGATAGTCTCAGTTCAAATTCTCTCTCCTTTCTCAGTGCATGCGTAACAAAAAAAAAAAAAAAAAAATCTGATTCAGGGTCTGCCCTATGAACAAAAAGAGTCCATCACAAGGATTTGCGTACTTACCAAAGACACGGATGCCAGCAGTGAAATGTAAATGTCAATCCCGATTTCATTTTGAAGGTAAACTTACCTTCAGAAAACAAGGAATATACGCAATACATGGAATTTCGAAGTGCATGCAATACACACAAGTAATTGAAAGAACCAAAGAATATTAAACAAATATTTTTTGGGTTCGTTATTCGTTTAACTTGAGAGCTCGAAAGCTTCTCCCTGATTTAGAAAATCAACTAGCCATCGCAAACCCATTTAGTAAAACCGTTTAGATTACAGATGAGAGGACAGAAATCAAAAAACTGCAAGGAAGAG
Organism: Casuarina glauca; assembly: GCA_028551395.1. Taxonomy (NCBI): domain Eukaryota; kingdom Viridiplantae; phylum Streptophyta; class Magnoliopsida; order Fagales; family Casuarinaceae; genus Casuarina; species Casuarina glauca. The sequence goes on along the minus strand of CM052352.1, from coordinate 28,104,422 downwards.
CATCGTTGAAGAGTGCGTCAGTAATATGGCTGCCGGGCTCTTTTAAGAGCCGGGTTTTGTGAGGAAAGGGTAGTTTTTGTAATATGAGAGACACAAAGTTTGTGTTTTTGCTTCAGTGAAAATAAGGTTATCAATTTTCTCTTAATGAACCAAATTTTCAGTATCTAAATAGTTTCTTAACACACCCAAAAACTCCAATTTTATCCCAAATAGATACGAATCAGCATTTTCAAGGACCAGTTACGTATTCCTTTGATCAGGCACGTAAAAGAGGTTTTGCGCCAAAGGGGTGAACCAAATCAAAATGACATCATTTTGTTTGGATGTGCAACAACAAAGGTTTCTCTTTCTTATCATTTGAGCTGAAAGAGGAATTTTAGTAGAAGCATTAGAATCATCACAAGACACATATTCCTAAGTTAGATCTTTAATCATGGTCTCCTCACGCATCACTGCACAAATCAAAATTTGTGACCTTTCTGATCAAAACTCAAATCAAAGACCCCTCCTTCCTTTTAGGACAGAAAACCCTTCCTCTACGTGTGATGCTTTTTATTTTTTATTTTTTTTTTCTGAAATAGATATAGTGATAATTCAATATACTTCCTCTCTATATGTGAAGAATAAGGTTTCAAAAAATAACACACAAGAATTGGGTGTATATGAACTACAAATTGCAAAAAGAAACAACGAAAACAAATTAACTTTTTTTACATATGATTTTCATATATCATTTAATTATTAGTTTTTAAACTTGTCAGAGAGGATATGTTATTATTTTTTGTACTTTGTTTTTATTTATCAGAAATAGAATGGGGGAGGGGGAAGGCCCACGAGCCATGTTTACCTATTGCAGACTTTGCCCGCTTGATTGATACGGATGGCGTCGTTCGAAATGAGCCCATGGGGTACTGAAACCACTTCTATAGCATTCAAGAAAGCGATTGAATTGCTGTAAGGGGTGAGAATCTAATCCTGTACTGGCCTCTGCTCCGGTCCTGGCTTATTACTTGTAAGTTATTATCATTCCTTCTTACGATTTATTCCTATTTAAGCGACACACTGGAAAAGCTTTGGTGTCACTTGCACATATATCATGATCATTTGAGAAAGAAAGCTCAGTCAAGAGAAATTCCAGATCAAGCCTATCTGCTGCAAGATTTTGATGCGGTCTGAATATTCCAAAATAGACCTCTAATGGTGACTTTTTAAATGCTCCAATCTTTGTATAGGTTGAAGAGAAGCCAAGGAAAACACACTGATTTTTGAGAAAAATTGTGATCTTGCATAGTTTTGTATTAAGTTAAGAAATCTATTGGTTGAAATTTTGTAACATTCTACTGTTACATTAAGTGCTGTAGAGTCAAATTGATAAAAAGGAAGAATGTGAGTCTAAAATTTTAAGACTTCTACTACATCAAAAAATGTCAATTTTCATGTTAACAAGGCATGATTAGGGATCCAATAAGAATCCCAAACATTCATATAAACTAAGCCACAAATGACTTACTATTAATTAGACTTGATGGAAAAAACAAAGTTTGTTCCAAGCAAATGAGTCAGAATATGAAATATTTTTATCTTGGCCAAGATATGTTTTCAATTATGAATGATCAAGATATTTGTATCAAATGTCATAATAATTCTAAAGTTAAAATGCCCAAGTTGTCTTGTTTCAACATACCTAAAGTAATTTTTACCGAAAACAAATAACGCTGAAAATTGGAACATAAGCCCTCGAGAGTAAGAAAGATATAATAAGTTTGTGGCTCTCTCACATTGATCATGTTTCAATACATTACATGATATTACACATAAGGGGTTTTCAAAACCTTATACCCACAGATTTAAAGAGAAATTCCCACTAAGAAAATTGCTCTACCCCGCTAGCTGTAAAATGAAAAGTAATCCGATAGGCTTTACTCTAGTAATTGAGCCTTCTTTGTCCTTGCCTCTTATCCTTGCCCACACTATTGTTCCAGGCGACCTGCTTGAATTCAAGACCACGGAGGCCAGCTTTCTCCTTCAGAGGCTGGCCTGCCCAATGCGGGAGACCAGTGCATCCAGAGATGATTTCTTGGGCCAGAAGGGTGAACCAGTCACTGAGGGGCCGTTGAGATTGTGGTTCTTTGATTGGTCAAATGAAAAACTCACTTGTTGGATTTTCCTATTGTTAGAACGATCAGTTTTTTCTTTTCTTTTTTTCTCCTTTCAAATCAGTAGTGTACACATAAATATATATAGATAAAACATCAAATAAATTAACGAAAATATAGATTAATCATTATTTGTAACATATATATTCACCCGAGCATAAAAAAATTACAATACCTTTGGTATATGAAAAATAATTACCGGTTGGTGAGGTAAAATTTCAGGAATCTAATCAATAAGGACTAGTTTTAGTCTTTCAATGACAGAATATCGCACGTGAAAGTAAACTTTAATATTTTATCAAAAAAATGTAATTTCTTTCTTTTAAGTTGATTGTTAAGAAATATAATTATTCAAATCAAATTATAATTGTGGAGTAATACAGATTTTGTATGGTTATTCAAATAAAAAATATATGGGAAATGGCAAATTTTAATGATTATTGAAGTTTTAATTCTCCTAACAATAAAGAATGGATCAAGAACAGGGAGGTAGAAATCGAAAGGGGGAGTTGGATTTTGTTAAGTAATTTAGAAGATTTTGTATTCTTTGGAGGAAGACATCCGTGGCCAACGATGGAGAAAACTCCACCGGTAAAAGAAATTCCATTCTCAAATGGTCAAGCAGTGTGAAATTAGGTTTGTTTCCTCAGAAATTACAAAATGTTTTGACACCAAAGGGATTAGTTTCCACATCATAATTATAGAACCTTAACTTTCAGCAATTTGGACCCAGTCCACTAAGCGAATGACACTTTCCCATGGCGCTCTCATCGTGGTCATGCCAAATGATTACACCATCTTGACAATTGGAACCTCTTGCCTAACCTCGTTCAAAGTTGACATTTAAGTAGGAATAATCACTTCATTTATTATCATTAAATGTTTTTTTTTTACCCACACATCCAGACATAAATATTTAAGTGTTGAAGTTAAGACTTCTTAGTTCTAAGCAACATTTCTTTTCAACTAAACTAAAAATTTATTGATAAGCCTTATAATCTCTTTATTTCTATCTAATGTGACGTGAGAAATGGATCGTAATGTGCATCATGATGAAACCTACCTCCTGCATATTTCCATTCTACAAGTGGAGAGTGAAAGGATGATGATCAGAGGGTTTTAAGGTTTCCCTTAAAAGCTGAATGACAGAGATAATGTAAATACTAATTTCCGCAATGGCAAGAAGATAAAATGGTGGAGGAGAAGAAAAAGAAAAGAACAGTTATGAATTATCACTTGAGAAAGGGAACGGATGTAGACCCAGTTGTATTAAAGAGGGTGGCAACCCATTCCACACTCCACCCACTATGGAGGAAGCCTTGACTGAGTGACAGTTTGGACGTTCATTCAACCGTCAACGTTCAAACAATGCAGTGTTCCCATCTTGCTTTTAATCAATTTCTTGGCCGGCCACCTTTGACCGTGAATGAAAAGGAATAGCCATGTAAAATAAGCTCCATCCCATGCTATTTGATTATTTTAGATAAATTATATTTTCACATAATAATAATTTCTTTTTTATTTTGAGAATTTTATATTCCAAAGAGATTGTTTTAGAATTTTTTATCCTCAGTGTTTCCTTTCTCTAACCACAACGACAGTTCACCCAATAACAAAACACATAAATTCTTTTAAAAGCTTATATTTATATGTAACTTGGAGGAAGCTTTAATTGAAAAAAATTAATATTTTATCCTTGTTCCTCATTTTAACTCCATAACTAACATAAATATATGTAAGTAAAATTAACCATAAACAACAAAGTAGTAAGGATCACAATAGAAATCACTTTAGAATAAAAACCATTATGACAATTTATTCAGTAGCTCAATAATAGAGTTTCTTAAACTATAACAACTAGCTAGTAACTTAGAAGAAACTTCAACCAAAATAATTGTTAATTTACTCTCATCATTCATTTTAACTCAATAACTAACATTAGAGTATGAAAATAAAATTGAACATACACAACGCAATAATAAGGATTACAAAAGAAATCGCCTAAGAAAAAAGTCATTGCATAACTAATATTAAACATAATTATTACCACATTTATTTATATTGTACAACTATGGTGAAACCGGCCTTTCTGAACAAATGCTTCACTCATTGATTGTTGAACTCCGACATAGCTAACTTGCTTGGATTTTCCAACTACCAATCCCACAAAACATAAACTATAAAAGGAAATACTTATCATCTCGCTAGGATAAAGCTTCTAATACAATTAGTGAATGGCGGTTACCTTGGAGGATAAAAGCATAAAAGTTTGCTCAAAAAGTAGCTGAAATTGTAGAGCGTTTGAGTAATGCCCTACTAACAGAATCACCTGAAAGATCATTCATGCTTGATGCTTTTAATTGCATTGCAGGAATACTTCCATTGCTATGACCCAAATTCTTCACATGGGGAGGAAGTTCACCGATCATAATTGTACCATTTTCTTTAAAATTTCCACCAACCTCTTGAAGTCGAAGAGCATATTCAAGATTCCAGAGGACATCTCCCATTAGGGCCTATTAGCACCAAAGTGAGCCAAGCATTTCTCAGCAGTCTCTCCATACTTACTCAACGAATCGGGTTTGATTTGTCCTACTAGAGTAGGGTCTATAACTTGCTCCAACTGCCCTCTTCTCTGCCATTTCATTGCCCATTCAGCCAAGCCCAATAAATCACTTGGAGATGGATTAGTTACAGACTTGGCACAAAGAACTTCAAACAAAACCACCCCAAATGAATATACATCTGGCTTCTCCGTTAATGGTTGCCTTCTAAAATATTCAGGATCAAGATATTCAAAAGTTCCTTTTACCTTAGTAGTCACATGGGTTTGATCAATTTCTGGCCCTGGTCTCGAGAGCCCAAAATCAGCAACTTTGGCCATGAAATTCTCATCCAGCAAGATGTTAGCAGACTTCACATCGCAATGGATGATTGCTTTCTGCTGTCCTGTGTGAAGATAATGGAGATCTTTCGCAGCTCCAATGCATATTTCAAGCCTTTGTTTCCAACTCAAGCTAGGAAGACCACAATGATAGAGATGACACTTCAGTGTTCCATTTTCCATGTATTCATAAATCAAGATCATCTCGTTCTCTTCGTCACAGTACCCAACTAATGAAACAAGATGACGATGGTGGAATTGGGAAAGCATCACGAGCTCAGTTTGAAACTCTGTAATTCCTTGTTGGGACTGGGGATTACTCCTCTTCACTGCCACTTTCGTACCATTTAGAACTCCCTTGTACACTTTCCCGAAACCGCCAACCCCAATTACCCAACTGAAGTCAAAGTTGTTTGTAGATTCTTGAACTGCTGCAAAAGGAACGTGATAGCGGTAGATGGGGTCCGAGTATTTAATTCCCATGATCGGTGAGTTTCCTCCATTGATGGATAATGGAATCCACATCCTTGAATGTCCTTGGGGAGGCAGCCTGCTTGTCTTTCTGCACCAAAGACACAGAATGCCAGCCAACATAGTAGCAAGTACAGGCCCGACAATCACACCCACCGTTAAACCGACGTTCTTCTTGGAACTCAAACCTTGGGAAACAGTCGGAGCGCCGGAACTCAGGCTACCGACGGTATTGTTCATCTTCATGATCTCTAGGCCATTCAGAATGCCGTTGGTACAAGGACACCGATCAACATACGAGCCAACGCTGATATGAAGCTTATCGGCGACGGTCAACTTTGTAACAAAATCAATATAAAATGCAGCGGCCAAGATGTTTGGTACTGGAACAGAACTCCGATTAACAGTCTTCACCAGCAAGGAATTGACGAAAACATTGAAGGATAGCTCGTTAGCACTTTTACTCACTATATCACATATATGAAACCGAAGAAGGCTTTGAAATCCTGGAACAACATCAAATTCCCAGGCCAAACTTAAATTCACACCATAATAATCATCAGGAACACCTGTTGTGTTCATACCTCTGGCCGTTCCATAGACAGTGTTTGGAGCTGAATCTTGCGTTGCCCCACCTCGAACGTACTTCACCGCTGTAAGACTTAGTAGCTTGCGATCAAGTTAGCCTGTATTAGGAAACGTTGATCGGGAATCCAGGTTCGCCAAAGCGTATCATTATCCGCCATCACCATTGGCCTGCCCATGTTCACCCTTCAAACCGTCTCAAGTGCCACCGGCAACAAGTCTCCAGAATTCCCCGCCTGGCTAACGCCGATGGCGTCGTTCGAAATGAGCCCATTGGGTACTGAAGCCACTTCTATAGCATTCAAGAAAGCGGTGGAATTGCCTGAAGGGGTGAAGGTAATTACGATATTTTTGTGTTGAGTTAAGAGAATCTCTTGGTTGAAATTTGTATTATTTTGTTGCTATATTGAGCGGACATATATGGACAAAAACAAGAAGGAATGTTAGCCTAAAACATTAAGGTTCCTACCACACATCAAGAAAATGTCAATGTTTGTGTTAACAAAGCATGATTTTTTTTTTTTTTAAATGCACACACATGGATAGGGGAGTTGGTTTTAAACCCTTGACTTAGTAGACTAGTAGGTCAAGGACTCCTTGACCATTTGCCATTAAGCTAGGAAGACACTCCTTTAACAAAGCATGATTAGGGATCTAATTAAAACCCTGAACATTCATATAAAACTAAGGCACAAAAAGACATACCATTGATTAGAATTGACGGAAAAAATATGTTTATTTGGCTAGTAGACAAACATGACAAGCAAATGAGTTAGAATAGGAGATGTTTTATCATGAGAAAAATATTTTTCAACTATGAATGATCGAGATAATTGTATCAAATATCATACTTATTATTAAAGTTAAAATGCCCATAAGCTTTATTCTTTAGTTTAGTAACTGAGCCTTCCTTTGTCTTATTTCTTATCCATCCCCACTTTTGTTCGGGGCGACCCGGTGGATTTAAACATGCTTGAATTCAGGGCCCTAGGGACAACTTTCTCATTCAAAGGCTGGCCTGCCTAATGCACGGCCCATTGCATCCAGAGATTATTTCTTGGGCAAGAAGGCTGGACTAGTCACGGAGGGGCCGTCCTTGATATTGTAGTTCTCCTTCCCTCAAATCAGCAGTGACCACATAAATATTTAGACAAAATATCAAATAAAATTAACAAAAATATAGAATAATTATTATTTTTAACACATATATTAACCCGAACATAAAGAAATCACAAAAATTTAGTCTATGAAAAATAGTTAACGATTAGTGAGGTCAAATTGCAAGAATCTATCCAAAAGGACTAGTTTTAGCCTTTTAATGATAGAATGTGGCAAGTGAATGTAAAATTTAATATTGCCTCAAAAACAAAATTCTTTCTTCTAAGTTGATTGTTAAGAAAAATAATTATTAAAATCAAAGCATAAATTTGAAGTAAACCTATTTTGTATGGTTATTCAATTCAATTATATTGGAAATGGTAAATTTTTATTATCATTGAAAATTTTAATTTTCCTGACAATGAAGGATGGATCAAGAACAGGTTGTAGACATCGAAAAGCGGAGTTGGATTTTGTTAAGTAATTTAGATGACTTTGTATTCTTTGAAGGAAGACATCCATGGCCCACGATGGAGAAAACTCTCCACTGATGAAAGGAATTCCACGCTCTAATGGTCAAGAAGTGTGGGAGTAGGTTCGTTTCTTCAGCAAATTACAAAATGATTTGACATAAATGGGAGTAGTTTCCTTATCATAATTACAGAACCTTAACTTTCGGCAACTTGGACCCATCACAGAGTTTGAACTTCAAAAGTTCCCCTATTCCCTACTGAAAATCATCCAAGACGTGATTACTTTTCTACATATCTAACATATAAGTCCAAAAGGTTGGGAGACTAATAAGGCTCTGTCCAAGTTTTTGAAAGAATCTATGGATCTAGTAAACACGTAACACGTATTACTTTTCTACATATCTAACATATAAGTCCAAAAGGTTGGGAGACTAATGAGGCCCTGTCCTAGTTTTTGTTGGAATCTATGGATCTAGTAAACATGTACACATCAAACACCGGGAATATTAAAAAAAATTATTTGATTAAAAATAAGACTTTGCCATTCTCCACAAGAAGTGATGGGAGGTAAAATTGGAGGCAGTCTGTAGGGATGGTGGCGGCGGAAGGGTTTGATTTACAGGAGGAGGAGGAGGTGGTGGAGAGGAAGGACCACTGGCTGAGAGATTTGGAATCGGGTGACAAAGGGCACTGATCTTTGTGAAACAAAAGCTGAGGTTTCTTTATAGTGTGTTTATTGTCGTTCTGCTTGATGAGAGAGAGGGAGGCAGGAGGTCGGCCTCCTGCATGTTAACTTTCGTGAGAAATGTCATGGGCTTCGATTCCCGATCAGGGAAGGTTGACTGAGTGGCAGCTTTGGACATTGATTCAACGGTCAACGGTCAACGGTCAACGAATTCAATGTTTCCAGCAATTTCTTATCCGTTAGCTTTCACCCATCAATCAAGAGGAATAGCCATGCAAGACAAACGGTCTTTGTTAGGTATCTATATACCATGTCATTTAATTTCTGTTTATGTGATTTGGGATAAATTATAATTTCACATAGCAATAATTTATTTTTTATATACTAAAGAAAATGTTGTAAAATTTTTTGCTTAACATTTCAAATTTATGTATATATTAACCCCACATACTTAATATTGAATTTGGGATTAAGAGGTTTCAAATAATATTTGTTCTTCATGTTTCACTTTTATTGACTATTATGATAATTCATTTAATGTTGATGTGTATAAAGCTTTTTAAAACCTTTAAGTAATTTTGAAGAAACTTTAAAGAAGAAAACTACTATTTATCCTTATCTTTCATTTTAACTCCATAGTTAACATAAAAGTACAATGACCATACACAATAAATGAGTAACAAACACTAAAAATTACCTCAAGATAAAAATCATAATGATAGTTTATCTAATAACTCAATACACCGAGTTTCTTAAAATCTAATAAATAGCCAACAACTTAATAGAAACTTTATTTGAAATAGTTACTACTTTATTCTTGTCTCTTATTTTGACTACGTAGCTAACATAATAGTTTAAGAGTGAGATTGAACATACAAACATATAGCAGTAAGGATTATAGTCAAAATCACCTAAAAATAAAACATTGCAGAACTAATAATAAACAGTCGTTATCATGTTTATTTATATTGTACATGCAACTAAGGTGAAACCAACCTTTCTAAAATCCAATTAAGCAGACTTCTTTGGATTTTCCAAGAACTAATCAAACTAGACATATGTTGTACACGGAGATGCTTATTGTTTCACCAAGGTAAGGCTTTTGCTACAATAAGAGAACGGTGGTTACCTTAGAGGATAAAAGCACAGAAGTTTTTGCAGAAAGCAGCTGAGACCGTAGAGCATGTGGGAATCACCCTATTCATGGAATCACTTGAAAGATCATTCATGCTTGATGCTTTTAATTGCGTAGTAGAAGCACTAGCATTGCAGTCGCCCAAATTGTTTAGATGGGGAGGAAGTTCACTAATCATAATTATACTATTTTCTTCAAAATTACCATCAAAGCTTGCCTCTTGAAGTTGAAGAGCATGTTCAAGATTCTTAAGGACATCTCCCATTGAGGGCCTATTAGCACCAAAGTGAGCCAAGCATTTCTCGGCAGTCTCTACATACTTCCTCAGGGAGTTTGATTTGATTTTTCCCACCAAAGAAGGGTCTAAGACTTGCTCCAACTGCCCTCTCCTTTGCCATTTCATTGCCCATTCAGCTAAGCCCACTAAATCACTTGGAGATGGATCTGTAACTGACCGGGCACAAAGAACTTCATACAATACCACTCCGAATGAGTATATATCTGACTTCTCTGTTAATCTTTGACTTCTGAAATATTCAGGATCAAGATATCCAAAAGTTCCTTTTACCTTAGTGCTTACGTGAGTTTGATCAATTTCAGGCCCTGGTCTTGATAGTCCAAAATCAGCAACTTTGGCCATGAAATTCTTGTCGAGCAAGATGTTAGCAGACTTCACATCACGACGGATAATTGCTTTCTTATGTCCTGTGTGAAGATAATGGAGTCCTCTCGCGGCTCCAATGCATATTTCAAGCCTCTGTTTCCAGCTCAAGCTGGGAAGATCAGAGCCGTAGAGATGACTCTCGAGTGTTCCATTCTCCACGTATTCATAAATCAACATCATTTGGTTATCTTCGTCACAGTACCCAATTAACGAAACAAGATGGCGATGGCGGAATTGGGAAAGCATCACAAGCTCAGTTTGAAACTCTGTAAGTCCTTGTTGGGACCGCGGATTACTCCTCTTCACTGCCACTTTTTGCCCATTTAGAACTCCTCTGTACACTTTTCCGAAACCCCCAACCCCGATTACGCAACTCTCATCGAAATTGTTTGTAGATTCTTGAACTTCAGCAAAAGGAATGCGGTAGCGATAGATGGAGTTCACGTATTTTCTTCCCATGAACGGCGAGTTTCCTCCATCGGTCGATGGTGGAATCAAAGTCTTCGAATGTCCTTGGAGGGGCAGTCTTCTTCTATTTCTGCACCATAGACAAAGAATTACCAACATCGCTGCAACCATGGCCCCGATGGTGACACCTCCGATCAAGATTTTGCACTTTCTAACTAAACCGTGATTTCTCTTCGAGCTCAAACCTGGGGAAATATTCATAGTGCCGGAACTCAGGCTGCCCCAGATGTTGCTCATCTTCATGATCTCTAGCCCATTCAGGATGCCATCTGGACCAATGCTGATACGAAGCTTATCAGTGGCGATCAACTCCGAAACAAAATCACTGTAAAATGCAGCGCCCAAGATTTGTAAACCAGAAGAACTCGGATCAACAGAGTCCGCCAGCAAGGACTCGACGTAAACACTGAAATGAAGCTGGTTAAGGCTTTTACTTACTATATCACAAATGTAAAACCTAAGAAGGTACTGAAATCCGGGATCGACATCAAATTCCCAGGTCATATTGGAATAATGGGTTGCGTTCAACCTTCTGGCTGTTCCATAGACAATATTTGGAGCTGAATCTTCCATTGCCTTGCCTCCAACATGCTTCACCGCTGTAATATTTGAGTAGCTCACGGTCGAGTTAGCTAGTATTAGAAACCTTTGATCGGGGATCCAAGTTCGCCAAAGCGTATCTTTATCCGCTGTCACCAACGGCCCGCCCATATTCACCCTCCAAACCGTCTCAAGTGCCGGGGAGTTCGCCACTTGATTAACGCCGGTGGATTCGTCCGAAATGAGATCAATGGGGACTGAAACTACTTCTATCGCATTCAAGAAAGCAAATGAGTTGCTGGAAGGGGTGAAGGTGATTACAAGGTCGTTTGAGGTCAAAGTTACACAAAATTCCTTAACAACAGATCCGTTTTTCACACTGAAATTGCTCAAAAGGACATGAACTGGAGTCGAAACAGCAAACTTTGCGGAACTCATATCGTAACCATTATATGAAAATGGGTAGAAATAGAGACGGATCCAGTGTCTCCCCCTTTGTTTGATTAAATAGGTGTATCTCGAAGATGCAGTAAATACTCTTGCTGTCTGAAGCAGAGCCGAATGCTCGGAGGAGGGGACAGATTTCAAAGTGGTTTTGGCAAGAACATCTTGAGAGGTTGAAAGAAAATTCGAAGCCAAGCTATCGGCAACGAATATACGATTTCCAACAGAAGAATTGGTGGATGCTCCACAGTCTATAAGGTAATTATCCACAGGATTAAATCCAGCAGAGAAGCTCGCCAGGAACAAAATCCAAAAAACCCAGACAATTAAGTCAGGTTTTCTACGACCCATCATCATATAGACTGGAGATTTATCGAAGAACAAGAAGATGAATGTTAGCCAGGAACCGTAGGAGATTGAGCAAAAAGTAAGAGAGACCAGAGTCAAAGCAAGTTAAAATCATTCAACTTTCCAACATGCCAAGAGAGTAAAGAGTATTGACTTTGGTCATTGTTCGCGACTCTCTTGTTTGGGGTCTGGCTTGTGAACAGTGAAGACAGCGCAGCGAGAGATGATTTCTCTGGCCTGGCGGGCAGATCTGTCGGTGAGGTGATGTTCTCAAGATTTGTTGAATTTTCATATTGTGAAAGGATTTATTTATATATTAAATTGATTGTTAAAAAATTTATATTTTCACTATATCTCCTTGCTAAAAATTTGAAAAAATCACAATAATTCAGTCCACAAATAATAATTACTGAACAATAAAAATAAATTTCTCCCCTTAGTTCACTGGTAACCAAAGTGAGGCTCCTGACCTGCACTTCCAAAGCCCCACCTCGTCCCTCTTTTCTTTTCTGATAAATCAAACAATAAAAAACAAAAAATTGCAAGAATTAAATTCAGGAGTACAGTTCCATCTTCCACAAGGCTGAAAAGTAGAAATGAAAATAAAACGATGTGCGAAAGCCTAATGGACCTACAAACACTTGCTTTTGTAGGTACAATTTGACCAGCTAGGCTGGTTGATGCAAAGATCACCATGTGCCCAATTCTGTCAAAGGGATTGTGTTCTCTACCCATTATTAAACTTCCATTTTCTACGTTCCCCATCCTTTCTTTGCCATGACACCTCCGAATCCCTGCACAGCGTTGAACATAGATGATGGCAACATTACGCTTGTCTCGTTTGCATTCCTACGATATCTCACCATAGGCAAGAAAGAAGATGATTTACTTGGAAGATATGTTCACTTAGAAATAGAAAATTAGTTAGTTTATGAAGGAAAGAGTCAAATAAATACGTATGCAAGCATTTGGCTCAATGATGAGTAAATACTACTTGAAATCTCTTAATTCTATGTTAATACCTCAAGGGCACATTAATATGTAAGAGAGTATTAAAAAAAAAAGAGTCAAATAAGTATAGAAAAACACCAGATTTAAATAGTTTATCATATGGCTTGCTTACATCTATGGACAAAACAGAGGAGGGAGCTATTCTTTTTGTATTTTGATTTACATTGTTGGAATTGTGACTTGATTCCTCCAAATAAAGTGTTTCTCTGTCTTAATTACTAGTTTTAAAAGAGAATATGAGATTTTCTAATAAAAATTTTGTTCTATACCACCTTCGATAGGAATTTTATCAACCAACTTGAAATATTTCATAATTTGTTTGGATATAGAAATGCAGTATAAGAATTTGAGATTCTATGAGTTAAAAGTGATTATACTCTACATGACTTTTATCAAAGAGAATCTAAATTTATAGGTATATATGAAGTGTTTTTATCTCTTAACAATCAATTTTAGAAGAGAATGTGAGACTTTTTAACAAAAAGATTCTTTTGTACCACCTTTTATATAGATTTCATCTACCAAGTTGAAATATGTCATAATTTGTTTTAGGTTGTATAAATACAGTCTAAAAGTTTGTGATTTTGTGTTAAAAGTAATTATACTCTACATTATTCTTGCCAAAGAGAATCAAAATTTATAATTATATATCACATGTTTTTATCTCCTAACAATGAGTTTTAAAAGAATATGAGGTATTTTAATAAAAATATATTTCACGCCACCTTTGATATGAATTTTATACCAACTCGAAATATTCCATATCCTATTGATCTAGTAGGGCGGGAGTAGGTAGGTTAGTTTCTTTCAGCCAATTGCATAATTATTTGACGCCACAAAGGGAGAAGTTTCCTCCATAATTATGGAAACTTACCTTTCGTGCAATCTGGACCTATTAGAAACTTTCAAGCTTCAAAAGTTCTGTTATTCCCCAGTTACTACAACCTTTATTATCATCCAAGACATAATTACTTGTTTATAGATAGAAACATACAGAGAAAGTGTAGAAAAGAATGACCAACCTTAGGTCCAAAATTTTGGGAGAATAACAAGGTTCTTATTCTAGTTGTGAAAGAATGTGTAGATGGTTTAGTAAACACATTCCCTACTAATATAGAAAATATTAAAAATTTCAAATAATTGAAGATAACCCTTTTACATACCAAGGAGGCCATTAGAGAATTTGTGTTCTGATAGTTGTTTCTTTGATCACTACAACTATTTCTTAAAGAAGTGCAAACTCGGCCTTACAATGCCAAGTTTGGGGGAAGATTCTTAAACTCATTGGTCTAAACATTATTTTTTTACAGATCTTTTCTCTTAAGCCTCTTCCAGTGTCTTCCATGGTGAACCACGCATTAGTGACTCCAAGATAAGCCTTGACGGAGTTTCCTTATCTAACCGTCCTTGTGTCCAACTTCGTTTATTGTCAGATTTTAAGCGCCTCATGCAAGTGGCTGCCGATGCTTTATGTTTTGAATGGCATCCAACTTTTTGGTGAGATTTTTGGTTAGAATCGTTTAAAAATATTTATATAATGTAACAATAGGCTTGTTTTGTTTGTGTAAAGAAAGTAGCTTTTGTATAATGTTTGTGTGAATTTTAGCGAGGCGTTTGGCCCTGTATTCATAGAAGTTCTTTTTATTCCTCTTCTTTCTTTATCCCTGTTTCACTTCTGCATTTACTCTTTTATTAATGCTATTTTTTAAATGGAAGCTATTTTATTTATGGAATCACGCTCGTTTTAGCCAAAATTTTGTATGGCAAATTTTCCAAATGACATAGAACACATTACAAAGCCTCATATCTATAAGCAATTTTGGAGAGACTAAATGGAATTTGTTATTTCAACCTCAACCCCAACTCTAAGTCCACAACACACAAAAACATGAAAGTAACATTGAACATAAATAACAAATTAGTAAGGACCTAAAAATCACCTCACAACAAAAACCACGGCAAAAGTAATAGTAAACATAATTATTGCCATATTTCTTAATATAATATATTCAAGAGAGAGAGAAAGACATACATTAGATGCAACTCTAAGATGGAACATCCTTTGTAAATTGCTAAACTTCTCTTGAACAACTAGACTTTGTATATAAAATAGAATGCAAAATTAGTGAACAGTGGTCCCCCTCAAGGATAGAAGTACAAAAGTTTTGTCACAAAGTAGGTAATATTGTAAAAGGTGCATGTATTGCCCAACTTATGGAATTACTTGAACCATCATTCATGCTTGATGTTTTAACTATATTACAGAAACAGTGGTGTTTCAGTTGCCCAAATTTTTCACATAAGGAGAAAGTTCACCAATCTTAACTATACCATTTCCTTTAGAATTACCATCAAAGATTGCCTCCTGAAGTTGAAGAGCACATTCAAGATTTTGTAAGACTTCTCCCATTGAGGGCCTATTAGCACCAAAGTAAGCCAAGCATTTCTCAGCAGTCTCTCCATACTTCCTTAGGGAATCTAGTTTGATTTGTCCCACCAAAGTTGAGTCTATAATTTGCTCCAATTGCCCTTGCTTATGCCATTGCATTGCCCATTGAGCCAAACCCACCAAGTCATTTGGAGATGGATCGGTAACAGGCCTAGCACAAAGAACTTCAAATAGAACTACTCCAAATGAATATACATCTGACTTTTCTGTTAGTCGTTGTGTTTTAAAATATTCAGGATCTAAGTATCCAAAACTTCCTTTGACAGTGGTACTTACATGAGTTTGATCAATTTCAGGCCCTGTTCTCGAGACCCTGAAATCAGCAACTTTGGCCATGAGATTCTCATCAAGCAAGATATTGGCAGACTTCACGTTGCGATGGATGATTGCTTTTTGATGTCCTGTGTGAAGATAATGGAGTCCTCTTGCGGCTCCAATGCATATTTCAAGCCTCTGTTTCCAACTCAAGCTGGGAAGATCAGAGCCGTAGAGATGACTCTTGAGGGTTCCATTCTCCATGTATTCGTAAATCAAGATCATCTCGTTCTCTTCATCACAGTACCCAACCAATGAAACAAGATGACGATGGCGGAATTGGGAAAGCATCACGATTTCAGTTTGAAACTCCGTAATTGCCTGTTGGGACCGAGGATTACTCCTCTTAACTGCCACTTTCGTACCATTTAGACCTCCCTTGTACACTTTCCCGAAACCCCCAATCTCAATGATCCAACTATCGTCGAAGTTGTTCGTAGATTCTTGAACTGCTGCAAAAGGAATGCAATAGCTATAGATGGAGTTCAAGTTTTTACTTCCCATGAACGGCGAGTTTCCACCATTGATCGATAAAGGTGTGCACGTCATTGAATCCCCATGAAGAAGTCTTCTTCTATTTCTGCACCACAGACACAGAATTCCGGCCAACATCGCAGCAGCCACGGACCCGACAATTACACCCACTATCAAACCGACGTTTTTCTTGGAGCTCAAACCTGGGGAAACAGTCACAGTGGCAGAACTCAAGCTGCCCATGGAATTGTTCATCTTCATGATCTCCAGCCCATTAAGGATTGCTTCCTGTAAAGTACCCTCAACAACATATGGGCCAAAATACGGGCCAACGTCGATTCGAAGCTTATTGGCAACGGTCGACGCGGTAACAAAATCAACATAATATGCAGCGGCCAAGGCGTTGGAAGTATCAAAACTTGGATCACCAGTTATCACCAGCAACGAATCGACAAAAACATTGAAGTAAAGCTGGTTAAGACATGTACTCACTATATCACAAATGAAAAACCGGATAAGGTACTGAAATCCTGGATCAACATCGAATTCCCAGGTCACGTTGAAATTACTAGAACGATCACCCGTCGTATTCATCCCAGTGGCTGTTCCGTAGACAGTGTTTGGAGCTGAATCTTCTGTTGCCCCGTCTTTCGGATACTTCACCGCTGCAATATTTGAGTAGTTAGCGATCGAGTTAGCCACTTTTAGAAATCTTTGATCGGGAATCCAAGTTCGCCAAAGCGTATCATTATCCGCCGTCACCAACGGCCCGCCCATGTTCACCCTCCAAACCGTCTCAAGTGCCGTCGGCAACAAGTCCAGGGAGGTCACCGCTTGATCAACGCCTGTGGCGTCGTCCGAAATGAGGCCATCGGGCATTGAAACCACTTCCATAGCATTCAAGAAAGCAATTGAATTGCTGGAAGGGGTGAAGGTGATTACAAGGTTCTCTGAGGTCTCATTTACAGAAAATTCTTTAACAATAGATGAGTTTTGCACACTGAAATTGCTCAGAAGGACATGGTCCGGAGTCGAAACAGCAAATTTTGCGGAACTCATATCGTAACTATTATATGAAAATGGGTAGAAATAGAGGCGGATCCAGTGTCTCCCACTCCTTTTGATCGGAAAGGTGTATTTCGAGGATTCAGTAAAGACTCTGGCTGTCTGGAGTAGCACCGAATGTCCGGAAGAAGGGAAAGATTTCAAAGTGGTTTTGGCAAGAACATCTTGAGAGGTTGAAAGAAAATTCGAAGCCAAGTTATCGGCAACGAATACACGATTTCCAACAGAAGAACTAGTGGATGCTCCACAGTCAATAAGGTAATTGTCCACAGGATTAAATCCAGCAGAGAAGCTTGCCACAAACAAAATCGAAAAAATCCAGACAATTAATTTAGCTTTTCTACTACCCATCATCATAAAGATTGGAGATAAATGGAAGAACAAGAAGGTGGATTTTTGTCACGAACCGTAGGAGAAAGAGAAGAATATCTAGATTGGTTGAGCAGAAAGTAAGAAACCAGAGTGAAAGCAAGTTAAAAACATTCGACTCTTCAACATGCCATCAGAGGGAAAGAGTACATACTTTGGTCATTGTTATTAGTCATCAAAGATGAGTCAAAGACGAGTAGCTAAATAATTGCGGAGGCTTGAGTCTGGGGCCACTAGAGGCGACTCTCTCATTCGGAGTTTGCCCTGTAAACAATCCAAACAGTGCATCTAGAGATGGTTTCTCAGGCTAGAAGGGTAGGCCAATCTGAAAGGGCCATCCTTAAGATTTTGGTTCTTTGATTAAACAAATGAAAAGCTCGTCAGATTTTCATATTGAAAGGACTTGGCCTTTTTTTTTTTTTTTTTTCTAAGAGAAGAAATAAATGTACCCTGATTATAATATATCCAATTTTAATACCAATTACAATATTTATAATATAAGGACAAAAGTCATATGTAGACATTTGAGTCTGGTAGTGCATAGGTTTCTGACTTGTCTCTCGTAGGACAAAGACTTCTTTTTCTTTGGTAGACAGAAGTAACCAAGAGCCGCTGTGTTTGACTGTTAAAGAATGAAACAATGATTTATTTAATTGCCCTTGTGAATCGTAATGGATCGAATTAATTGAGAAGAATTACGTCCAACAACTACCAAGTACGAGCAGTGGATGTCTTTTGCCATTGTGGACAATAAGTAGATGCCAATATCCCTCCCCTTGTCCCTTGTTGGGAGATTACTAGATTATATAGCAAATACAAATATATTAAAAGTTGCATGATTCATGATAGATCAATTTTTATTAAAAGTTGCTAAAAGGACAATGAATGGACATTTTATTTAGATTGATAGTGATTAGGTGTAAACTTAATTATTAAGGATAATTAGAGTCTCCAATTCTTTAAATTGTGATATTTTATTGATTTGGTTAAACCAATATTTTGTTCTAAACAACCTGGTGATTTTAGGACAAGCTTTAATTTGGGGCCACCAAGGGTGACTCTATCAATCAAGATAATGCATCTAGAGATGATTTCTCAAGGAAGGGTAAACCAACTTGTCAGGAGCATCCTTAAGATTGTGGTTTTTTGATTGGTCAATTGAAAAAACTCACTTATTGGATTTGCATATTGTTAGAAGGATTTAGTTATTATTATTATTATTATTATTATTATTAAATGAATTGTTAAAAAAATTAAACTTATAAATGTATAAAGTTGATATTAGATAAGAGTAATAAAAAAATAATTATTATATTTAACATATCTCCTCATTTCAAACTCAAAAAATTACAATGATGTATTCAATAAGTAAAAATTACTAGACAATAAGATAAAATTACAAGATTTTAATAAATGAGCAAGAGTTCCAATCTTCCACAGGCCAAAAAGTAGGACTTGAAAAAAAGAAGAAAAAAAAGTGCCAAAGTCCAAGGAAGCTACAAGGACTTGCTTTTGTAGGTACATTTTGATCATTACTAGGCTGGTTGATGCAAAGATTATTGTGTGCTCCCTTCTAGTATAAAGTCTATGTTTATTAAAATATTTAAGGTTCAATTTAAAAGTTAGTTCAAAGATTAGATGATCTTGTTTGCATTTAAGATTTACCTCACAAATACTATCTTTTAATGTGGAAATGTTGTCCTAAGCATCCTTTCCTTTACACCAAGTATCATTGTTAAAATTGCATAAAGTAAAACAAAGTTAACCTAAGTTTTGATACCATGTTAGAAGGCTTAAAGATCAAATCCAAAAAACCCTTTAAAAATTAAAAGATCTTATTTTTATTTAAACTTTACTTTAGAGATTTTGTTTTCAAAGTAAAATTATCATCCTACACTCATTCTCTACCCATTATTAAACTTCTTATTCTCTATGTTCCCGATCATTTCTCTGCCAAGACATTAGCCAATCTTTGCACCACATTGAACATTTGTTTCCCTTGCATTGCTCCACATCTCACTGCAGGCAACGAAGAGAAGGCTGCCATGAAGTGGCAGGATATTTCGTGCAACAATATTTCTTAATCATCAAAAACATGATTACCTTTTTTACATATATAAGATTTAATTCTAGAAATCTCTTAGCTATATTTTTAACTAAACTTAAGCATGTTTTAGTACGAGCATTACTTCTCAGTTTAAGCTATTAAATAAAACTTGGTGGGGTCTTGGGTCATCCAAAATAATAATAATAATAATAATTCTAGGAGGTTGGAAGATTAATGAAGCTCTCATATTGGTGTTGAAATAATACATGAATTCAGTAAGTGCGTACACATTAATTCCAAATACACTATTTTTAGTTGATTAAATATGTGGCTTTTCCATTCTCCACAAGAAGCACCGGAAGCAAAAACGAAGCCGAAGTATGCAGGCTGGCGTTGGTAGCAAGGTCTCTCAAAAAAGAGGTGGTGGAGAAGGAGTGAAAGGCACGGTCATAAAAGGGAGTTGAAGTTTCTTACTAGGGATGGTGAACTGTGGTGGTGGGTGTTGTATGGCCGGGACCATGGTCTGGGGTTAGTAGGATGGGACTCTTGGAATGGGAATCGGGTGCCGAAGGCCGTATCATCCTTCCGAAATCTCGGTTCGAGGTTTGTTCCCAGTATGTTTTTAGGCAATCCCAATTTTCAAGGAAGAGGACGGACGTTGGTCCAGTTGTATTAAAGAGGGCGGCGATCCATTCAACACTCCACCGATTGGGGAAGCTTGTCTGAATGAGGGCTTGGACATTCAATCAACGATCTACGTTGAAACATCCCATCGTGCTTTTAACTAATTTCTTTACCTGCTAGTTTTGACCCATCATTGAAAAGTAATAGCCATGCAAAACAAACGTCTTTGTTGGATAGCTCCATGCCGTGTTATTTGATTTCTGGTTATATGATTTGACATGAATTATTTTTTCACGTAACAATAATTTATTTGTATTTCAATATTTTGATATACCAAAGAAATTGTCCGAATTTTTCCCTTAAGTTTTTCACTTTCTTTGACTACTATGATAGTTCATTTTGCAATAGCGCACAAAAGTTCCTTAAAACCTTCTATTTTGCAGAAACTGTAATTGAAAATTTTACTATTTATCCTTATCCCTCAAATCATAAGAATATGAAAGTAAAATTACCATAAACAACAAAGTAGTAAAAATTGCAATAGAAATTGCCTCAGAACAAAAACTAATATGACAATTTATCTAATAATGTAATAAATAGAATTTCTTAAGATCTATTAAACAACTAGCAACTTTGGAGAAACTTTAACTCAAATAATAATTATTTTACTCTTATTCCTCATTTTAACTCCTTTAACTAACATTAAAGCATGAAAGTGAAATTAAACATTCACAATATAGCATTAAGGATTGCAGTAAAATCACCTTAGAACAAATACTAAACATAGTGATTACCATGTTTATTTATATTGCACATGCAACCAAGGTAAAACCAGCCTTCCTAAATAAATGCTTCACTCATTGACAGTTGAACCGTGATTGAGCAGACTCCTTCGAATTTTCCAGCAACTAATCCAACAAGACATACATTGTTTAGAGAGATGTTCATTGCTTCACTAGGACAAGACTTCTGCTCTAATTAGTTAATGGTGGTTATCCAGAGGATGAAAGCACCAAAGTTTTGTCAAAAAGTAGTTGAGGATATAGAACGTGTGAGTAATGCCCTACTCATGGAATCAACTGAAAGATTATTCATGCTTGATGCTTTAAATTGCTTGGCAGAAACGCTTCCATCGTTAACATTGGGAGGAAGTTCACCAATCATAATTGTACCATTTTCTTTAGGATTACCATAAATGGCTGCCTCCTGAAGCTGAAGAGCATGTTCAAGATTCCATAGGACTTCTACCATTGAGGGCCTATCAGCACCAAATTCAGCCAAGCATTTCTCAGCAGTCTCTCCATACTTAGGGAATCTAAGTTGATTTTTCCCTTCAAAGTAGCGTCTATGATTTGCTCCAACTGCCCTCTCTTTTGCCATTTTATTGCCCATTCAGACAAGCCCACCAAATCACTTGGAAGGGATGTATCAATAACAGGCCTACCACAAACAACTTCAAGTAAAACTACTCCAAATGAATACATATATGACTTTGCTGTCAATTGTTGCCTTTTGAAATATTGAGGATCAAGATATCCAAAACTTCCTTTTACAACAGTACTTACATGGCTTTGGCCAATTTCGGGCCCTATTTTTGATAGCCCGAAATCAGCAACTTTGGCCACGAGATTCTCATCAAGCAAGATGTTGGCAGACTTCACATCACGATGGATGACTACTCTCTCATGTCCTGTGTGAAGATAATGAAGGCCTCTTGCAGCTTCAATGCATATTTGAAGTCTCTGCTTCCAACTCAAACTAGGAAGACCAGAGCCATAGAGATGGCTCCTGAGTGTTCCATTCTCCATGTATTCATAAACCAAGATCATCTCGTTCCCTTTATCACAGTATCCAATCAATGAAACAAGATGGCGATGGTAGAACTGGGAAAGCATCTCGAGCTCAGTTCGAAACTCTGTAGGTCCCTGTTGGGACCGGGGATTACTCCTCTTCACTGCCACTTTCGTACCATTTAGAATTCCCTTGTAAACTTTCCCAAAACCTCCAATCCCGATTACCCAACTCTCATCGAAGTTTGTAGATTCTTGAACTACTGCAAAAGGAACTCGATAGCGGAAGATGGGGTCCGAGCTTTTAATTCCCATGAATTGTGAGTTTCCTCCATTGATGGATAATGGAATCCATGGGGCCAGTCTGCTTCTGTTTTTGCACAAAAGACATAGAATGCCAGCCAACATAGCAGCAACTAGGGGCCCCACGATCACACTCACCATCAGACCGACGTTTTTCTTGGAGCTTGAACCTGGGGAAACAGTCAGCAGAGCACTGGAGCTTAGGCTACCGACGGTATTGTTCATCTTCATGATCTCCAGACCATTCAGAATGCCATTAGGACAAGGAGAACCCAGACCAACATACGAGCCAACGCTGATAAGAAGCTTATCGGCGACGGTCAACTCCGTAACAAAATCAATATAAAATGCAGCAGCCAAGATGTCTGGCACCGGAACAGAACTCCGATTAACAGTCTTCACCAACGTGGAATTGACGAGAGCATTGAAGTAGAGCTCGTTAGCACTTTTACTTACTATATCACATATATGAAACCGAAGAAGGTATTGAAATCCTGGAACAACATCAAATTCCCAGGCCAAACTTAAATTCACACCGTAACAATCATCAGGAACACCCGTTGTGTTCATACCTCTGGCAGTTCCATAGACAGTATTTGGAGCTGAATCTTGCGTTGCCCCACCTCGAACGTACTTCACGGCTGTAATATTTGAGTAGCTTGTGATTAAGTTAGGCTGTATTAGAAAACCTTGATCGGGAATCCAGGTTCGCAAGAGCGTATCATTATCCGCCATCACCGTTGGCCCTCCCATGTTCACTCTCCAAACCGTCTCAAGTGCCACCGGCAACAAATCCACGGAGTTTGCCGCATGACTAACACCGATACCGTCGTTGGAAATCAGCTCATCGGGAACTGAAACCACTTCTATAGCATTCAAGAATGCGATTGAATTGCCGAAAGGGGTGAAGGTGATTACAAGGTTCTTTGAAGTCACATTTACTGAAAATTCTTTAACAATGGATGTTTTGTCCACACTGAAATCGCTCAGAAGAACGTGGTCCGGAGTCGAAACAGCAAACTTTGCCAGACTCATATTATAAATATTATATGAAAACGGACAGAAATAGAGGCGGATCCAGTGTCTCCCACTCCGTTTGATCGAAAAGTTGTATTTCGAGGATTCAGTAAAGACTCTGGCTGTTTGAAGCAGCACTGAGTATTCGGTGGAAGGGACAGATTTCAAAGTGGTTTTGGCAAGAACATCATGAGAGGTTGAAAGCAAATTCGAAACCATGTTGTCGGCAAGGAATACACGATTTCCAACAGAAGAACTAGTGGATGCTCCACAGTCTATAAGATAATTATCCACACGGTTAAATCCTGAAGAGAAGCTTGCCAAGAACAAAATCGGGAAACCCCAGATAACAATTCGGGTGTTCCACGACACATCATCCTTAACACTAGTGATTTATCGAAGAACAAGAAGATGAATTTTTGTGACGAACCATGAAAGAGAGATGAATGTCTGGACTAGTAGAGGAGACAGAAAGAGAAGACTAGAAAAGTAAGTCAAGCGAAAGAAGACAATCAAAGTACGTTAGGATCAACCAACTAGTATCTTCTCCACATTCTTAATTTTAATTGCCAGCTCACATCTCTCCTTCCATTCTTTTCATCCAAATGAGGAAAAAAAAGAAGGCAACCAATAAAGGAAAGAATGAACATGATCTTGCCTTTAGTTATATTTTACTATGATTGCTCAAAAAGAAGATAAATGAATATTCTATTTAGAATCAGGTTGACTTGATTAGGCTTACATTTAGAAGATAACTTTTTGACTAACCATTAATGATGAGTAGTTAAATAGTTGCAAAGGCTCAAGTTGAGGGCCACAAAGGACAACTCTCTTATTCGAAGTCTAGTTTGTAAAAAATTAAGACAGTGCATCTATTTTATACTCTTAACTCTGTGCTATGTAAATACTTTGACATCTCATTAAAAGCATTAAAAAAAAAAAAGGGAAACAGAGCATTTAGAGATTATTTATTAGTTTGTAGCAACACGGGTAAATCTGTATCAAACTTTAGAAAAACCTACATCAGACCTCAAGCGTCCAGGGTGCTTCCATCTTTCCGGTGCTGTCTCTCATACAGCGGCAGCAGAAAGAGTATTTCTGCACGTTCCAAATCGAGGACTTTGATGCTTCATGCGACTTTGCGGCACCTAGCAAAATGCTAACACAACATTGAGAGCACAAATAGGGGGAACACTGCGAGCAACTGCTATACCCAACTAAGTTGAAGTTTAAGAACCTGAAATTTGAGAGAAGGTTCACCTTAGCGGGCATTGTGGATGGATCATGCTTGATAAAATCTAGTGCAACTCCCCTGGAGATAACATTGCCATGACTCACACTGTTTTTATGCATTACCCCATATAACTTGTTAGCAACTTTCACAAGCTCTGGCCTAAACGTTGTTGTTATAAATTGAGTATTTGACATGTCTGCCAGACGACATATGATATCTACCAAACAAGTGATTTAAGGATCTACCAGCATTACAATTTACAACAACAAAGTTCATTTGCCAAAACCAGGATGAAAACAGTAGGCCTAATGCATATGCAATAGTACAGACTATATCTAGTCTAAATGCAAGATAATTTGTGAATTGAAGAAACAAATGGATCGATTGCAGAAATAAATGACAACAAGAGCAACTAAATGCAATCAGAAAATGTGTAGGGTTTTAACAGCATACTCGAAACCCATAGAGAAACATAATGTGTCAATTACTGTCAATGAAATTACGGTTTCATCCTCACAATCTGAAGTTTATTTAGCCCCTTCTGTACATAAAGGCCACTGAAAGTAGACAACCTAGACCAGACCATTCGAAAACCAAGTCAGTTTTGAAACCAATCACCATAGAACCACTAAATTTAAGTAGGAACCTAAACCAATAATAACCAATAATGTCCTAATTAAACAACCATCAAAAAACTAATTTACCTAGGAGTTAGTGTATATTATACCACAAGTAAGACATATTATTCATGTAATCCTAATTAAAACACAACAATCATTATTTGTTTTCAAATTTCATCTTTATTTTTCTAACATTTCTAATTGAAGTTGCAATTATCAATACAAGTTAATTTTTGTTTAATTAATCCTGAAAAATCTCCCTCTACATTCTCTATAGAAAATAATATAAGAGATATTATATATCCTATGTTCATGAATATGTTGTATCCACACACGTGTATGTAGTTATGAATCTCCAATAAGCCATGATGGCACACAAGATGGATTGGATAACAACAGTATGAAAAGAGGATAAATCCAACAACAGCTCTATACTGAGGATCCAGAGTTGCATCCATCTCATCAAAAAGATAGAATGGAGCAGGATCACATCACTGTATGGCAAATATAAGTGCAAGGGCAACTACTATTTTCTGACCCTCGGACAATTGCTTCATGGATTGTGTCCTAGTAAAAGAAACGTACGATGCCAAAAGGCACTATTAAAAGTTGTACATCTAAAAGCTCCCTTGTAAGATGAAAACAAAGATGAAATCGATTGTGGTTTGAGAGCTTAGCAGTTGAAGAACACAATGCCGGAATTGAAGTTGGCTGACTCACTAGGGAAACAAAGATCTATTTTACAAGCTTTTACTCCCCCCATTCAGTAGTGCCAAACCCTTCCCCACTCCTTCCCCCTTCCTTCATGGCAGGGAAAAGAAAAGGAAGAGAACAGAAATCAACAATTTAATTCCGTTACTTGTAGTGTTACATCATAATACCTCTTGCTACAAGAGCTTACTTCCCATCGAAGTTTAGATAATTCACCCATGAAATTGAATAACCTAGCTCATTCAAGTCTCCAACAGCTTTAGTGCAATCAATAGCTACCACTCCTCCTATAATAAGTCACCAAACAACATATCAAACTTGACACAAATTCAAAACTGAACGATATTCCTCATAGTGATCTCTTTACAATGCTTAATAGATTTATGTAATTATATTATAGTAACCTTACTAGACTTTGTAGTCTTTTTCACCAATAATGGCTACAAGAACACATATTTTAAGTCCAAATATAAGTATGATTTTCTTCCAATGAATCATAAGTGACAAATATAAAAATGTAAGTAAAATAGATACACACTCCCTTACCATGGAAAAAAAGTTTGTTTTTTCTAAATCCATTGATACAACTCTAGAGCACAATGACAATGTAGATTTAATAATTAGCGAATACCACAAAAACACTTTATTTAATAGGAGCAAAAGATACATTAATATCTCAATAGCATATAAGACTGATAAACACATTCTTTTAGATAGCTCCCTCCTGCACTCCTTTTTTTTCTCCTTGGTAGGTTATATGCATAGGCAAATGAGTTCTAGACCCATAACCTCATCATCTATGTGATCAAAATGAGTTCTAACCTTTTTAAGTAGACATATGCTAGTATAAAAAGAAGAAAAGTAGATGATCAAAAGCACATTAAAGGATGGACAAAGCAATCACTTTATGCTTTAAAATGTTTTTTGAAACTCCATGGTGTAAAGGTTCACCTAGAAGTCAGATAATCAATATTGACAAGAATTGAAATGTTTAAAATTCTTCTCAACATGCTTCAATTGTATCCTAAAAATTTGTTAGCCACTAATAATCAATACTAAGAACTTAGCCTTTGAAGAGCAACTTTAGAGCAACTCTCTATCTCAGAGATCATGCATATATAGAATCTAATGCTAGATCTTCAAATGCTAACAAATGAATTATTTAACCTAGATGATTTAATTGTGAAAAATAATGCTTTTCTTCTAGAAACAAACCTAAATTCATATTAGAAAGAACAAGACAAACCTTAAAAATATAGAAACTTAGAGCTTCTCTTGTTGATTCATCAACAATAAAGTTGAAAGATATAGGAAACTTAACATAGCTAAGGAACAACACTATTAGCAACACAATTAATTTTTGGACCAAAGGGCTTAGTTACGATTTGTTCTCTAAAGCTCCTAAATCCATCAATGAGAACCTAAATTGGAAGCCCATATATCAAAATAGAATGCAACAAACAATAGAAAAATAAACTGAAAGTAGTAGAAGAAAAAATAATATAGAAATTAACATTACCTGCCTTATGTACATGGTAAGACTACCAGATCATCCAACTTTTGTTCAAGAATGCAAAAGGATAACTATCAGACAACTTTTAATGTGAATAACAACTCAAAAGCATTGCTCAACTCTCGTAAACCATAAAACTAGCATTCTTTACCATGATACTAGTTAAGGCCATTCCAAATGTGTTTAACTCGCTACTTTAGCATTAAAAACATCAACGAACATCCTAAATGCTCACCAGCCAAGATTCAAGATGAAGAGTCAGAGAATTATTAGTCTGCAGGTACTTTACATCCCATTTGACCGCAATTGGCTTTAAAGACAAAGGAGTACTTCAATAAAATAACAAGCACAAACGGTTAACTAATTGAGAAAAATGTCCATATTTGTTGTAAACGAAACATTTAGTCGCATCTCACTTCCTTATGAACTGCTTCTTGAAAAATCTATATAGCTTTGCCATTTCTTCTTCTGTTTTATAGAAAGCACCATGTTTGCAAACAAAGTCAGGTCATCGAACATCAGAACAAGTCTTCTTTCACATGGATGACGGCAACTATACACGTTCCCAATCCTTTCTGCCAAAACACCAGCCAATATCTGCACAGCGTTGAACACGGATGACGGCAACAATACACTTTTCCTCCTCATTGTTTCTACGTCTCCCCATCCTTCTTCTTCTATTCGCTCAAACAGAACCTGCTAATAAATTCAGAGTTCCCTTCCTAACCTTGGTTTCTTGTAAAACCCTACAAGAAAAATAGAAAAACATTGTAATCTAGTTGCTTTACGTATTTTTAGCAAGGGCCAAAGCCTTGAACCAATATATAATAAATAATTTTTGAGGAATGATTTAAAAAGGACAAAAATAAAAATATGCACATGGTGCATCATAGTTGTATGATGTTGCAGTAGATCAATCTTTCAAAATGCAAGACCTAATCACAGCGTGATTGGATTCCTTAGGAGCATTTCCAAGCTTCTCATTGTTTGTTTCTCATAGTTGTCTAATGCTATACTATAAGAAACTTCCTAGTAAAAATTCAAAAACAAAAAAAATAAATAAATAAGATTTTGAGGTTTAACTAGTATACATATCTTTCAAAAAGAGCCAAAAGCTTAAATCACTTCAACGCAATCATTTATTTTGAATCATACCTGGAATAGGTGGACTTATATATTAATATCATAAGTTGGATGCCTGCAGCAAAATTATGACCCATTATGGCTAATTTCTGAATTAAATGGAAAGAAGGAATGGAAAAATAGAAATAAAAATAAAATGAAAGAAAAAATGTTGACCAGAAAATTAAGAAAAGCATAAGTGGTGTAAAAGAACGTAGAAATTAAATTTTATATATGCAATTGCTTACCCGAGTGTTGAGTCACATACCTTGTCAAGAAATGGAAAGAGGATTACTTTCCACATATTCTTCATTCACCTAAATGACAATAATTGACACACCTGATACACTTGCTAGAGTTTACAATATTCCAGCAAAACATAGACCACCAGCTAATAATACTTCCAAAACAGTTGGAGGCTGAGTTGGCAGATGGTATGTTTAGGTTGAATTCGTGGAAACAATCCTGCATTTCCATGTCAGCCAGCTGGGCTGCCTCATGAGAGAGAGATGCAAAGTGCTCTGTTTCACTTTCATGGAACAGAGGAAGTTCATTGAGTTCGTCTTGCTCTTCCTCCTCATTGAGATCAATGAGCATTGGAGTCGGGCTAGCTGAGTTTCTGCTAGAACTACGGCTGAGGCCTTCAGTCACAGTGTGATCTTCTCCAGTCCAGTTATATCCATGGAAGGCTGAGAATGGGGTTATCGACTGTGCAGGGAGAGTGGATACCGGTTGAGCTGGAATTGGTTGGGAGCTGTCAAGTCCAATTCCTCCAACAAGATCAAAGAGGCTTGATTGGTGTAATTGAGTTTCACCAAGTGGCACTCCTTTGCATCTGAAATGATGACACCTTACGCCAGAGAACGTCTTCCTTTTTGGGGGTGCCAATTGGATTTCAAGTTGTCATCACCCTCGTCATCGCGACGTCTCTTGCCAAGTTGAGTACCATCGACTGAATCTACTAAGTTTTCACCAGCTAATTTCGTTAGGCACTTCCAAATGTTCTCCTGACGCTCTCTTACTTCTGGAGATTTCAAATTAAAATATTCGTAATGAACAAATTCCTCACGGGGGACATACTTATTGCTGAGTAAAACATACCGATCAAGAAGGGTACACCGATTTGTTGAGTTCTGTTCACGACTGTATAGAAAATGGACTCCACAACTAAGCAAGGACATGTCCTCTGACTCAAACCGAAAACGAACTTTAATATCATCCCACTTCATCTCAAATTCCTTCCATGCGTTTAAACCTTCTGGAAGGACGGTTGAGAACAACACATGATTCGAGTAATACTGCGCATACGACTCGGTTGCAATTTTTACACCACCACTGATGAGATCAATATACAAGGTTGCAACTAACCTGCCTTCTGCACTTTCACTATCCTTAATTCTATAGGTAGTACAGAAAGCGAATCCTCTGAATTTTTCATCAAAATTTGCAAGCTTGTTAATTACTATTTTGCATGAATTATTGCTTGACGCTTTTTTCCGATAGCTGAACCAATATGGAATTTTATTTCCTGGATATGTAATGTCAAACCTTGGGGCCACTAGATATTTTTGCTGACACATCTGTTAAATTTTCATCAATAAAACCAACAAATCAAGATCCACACAAACATGCCCTAGGATAAAAAATAGGAGAAGGAAAAACTCGAACATAAATGTAAAAGAGAAAGGAAAAGAGACATACTGCACTCAATATGAAATTATCCACATCATTCCTTGGTTTTTTACACAAACGACGGCAGTTCGTGAAATTGGCCACTTCAAGACATGGTAAATCACGTGCATTAACTGAGAATCTTTCTAATGATTCACACCCGTTTGCAAATAACACTCGCAAAAACCGCGGAAGTATAAGAATTTCTTGAAGTTTCACGCAACCTTCTAGAAAAATCCAAGAAACGCAAAGAAAATTTTGAATGCATGTTGGAAGGGTAACTATTCTGGTTCTTTCTAGACTTAAACTGACGTCTCGATATAGGAACTCCAGTGTTTGTAGTGGCAATGGAAGTGGCTCTGTACTCGATGAAGTTTCAAATTCTCTCATGGATTCAATATACTGTCCATTATCTGCCACTTTATTTGAAAGCTTTTCGCGTTCTGAACAATCACTGTGTGACCCGTGGTATTCAAATTGCGGCGGAACAATGCCACTAGGGAAATGCGTAAGCCCTTCGCAACCATCTAGAGTCACAGTAACACTAACCCCAACGAAGTTTTGAAGTGATGAAGGTAGATGTTCTATACCGGTGTTCTCAAGTGCAAGCTGTTCTAAACTTTCCATTGGACACTGAAATTTAGGAAACCTATCCAGACTTGAGCAGCCGGAAAGATAAAGTAGTTGTAGAGATCTCATTTTAAGTACTCTTGGGAACCTCCTCAGGTTAAAGCATCCATCAAGAAATAATTCAAGCAACTTTTCCAGGCAACCAACTGAAGGGTGAAGGGAAACTAAATTTTCACAGCCGCTCATATACAATCCCTTTAAATTTGGGATACCTGAAAAATCTGGAATTTCTTTTAAGAATCCCCCTTTTGAGAAATCCATTCTCGTGAGGTTTTGGCAATTCTGTGAAATAAAATAAAACAAAATAAGAGATGGGATATAGGTTGGCTTTCAAGAAAATAAACAATAATTAATGATACCTTGAAACTTTTTAAACTCTTGAGTTGACTCCATGGCATTTGCACATCTACAAGTTTAGTTCCACGAAAATTAGATGGCATAGATTCTCCCGGATATTCAAACCATTTAAGCAAATTTAGCTTATTGCTGAGATATTGAGGTACTCCAAAAATTCTTGCATTTTGGTTTACAAAAATTCTAAGCTCTTTCATCTCATTAAATGCCTGGATATCCATGTGTATTTTAGCTTGCTTGGGCAAATCTAACAAAATGCTTTTAATTTTGCTTGTTCCCTATCAAAGTAAATACATAAAACTTGTCAACAAAATCCAAGCATAAAGTTCATTATTAATTAGCATATACAAGGTTACAATTTTTGCTATGATGAGATCTATCAATACACACGTGTGTGATAATCGTTTTTGTCACAAAGACATTTCTTTTTAAACTCGTGAATTCAAATACAGCAAGAACCCTTTAAACTTGGACTTTATTTGTTCGCTAGCAAGACAATACATTAGTAGTTTTTCAATGAAATCCAAACACAGTTTTCTACATTTTACTACTTGCTACTATTATAAGTGATAATAATGTATATAAGTCAAGCTTTATAAGTGATAATTTTAGAAATTTTTTACAGATGAATTATTCTTGATGCAATGCTTACCCAAAAAGAAATTAACTCATACTCTATCTAGTCAAGTTTTATGCAAAAGCCTCATCATAAAAAAAGACAGCAAAATTGGTTTGTAAGTTCCTTTTCCAATTTAGAAATAACCCTTACTTTGATATTTACAAAACAAATAGTAATTGGAGTGTCATAAGGCGATCATGAGATTTAAGATATAATATTTTTTTAATTTCATATTAAAGAAAATTATATATGATGGTGTTATTTATTGATTTGATTCAAATGATTTATTTTTTTAATTCTTTTATGTGTATATATTAAGGCAAATGACATATCCACATGTATATGCATACATAAAAGTGGGTATTATATGTGTGAGTATTTAGAACTTGTATGGTGCATGCACATAAGTCCAAATGTGTAAGAGGGCATAAGCACATGGGTGTTTGTATACTTGTGCAAATATGTTTATGTAAGCTTTATAACTTAACTCTTACCGCATTTTCTTCTAGTACAAAACAAACATCTTTATAAAACTACAATCTACTACGTTCCCCAACTATGGATGATTCTTTTCGAACTATTTCTTTACCCATGTCTTGTACTAGATCATGCATTTGCAATCGACCAGTCTTAGCCTTTATAAGAGACTTATCTTCTAGCTCTTCAACACAAAACTTTAGAGAAAGACCATCACTTAGTATTTGTTCAACATCTTTTATAAGCATTCCCTTGAAGAAACATGCAATGTCAAGAAAAACATCTTTTAATGATTCCTCCAAATTATTATAACTGAATTCAAGGATTGTTTGAATATCTTTATTAGGAATTCTTCTATATTCCTTGAATTTCTCTTTTTGAAAATCTAAATCTTTACCATAAAGAGTTGAACCTAGCACTATCAAAGCCAAGGGAAGGCCTCCAACATAAGATATTACCTCATTGGCAAGCTCCAAAGATTCATTGTCAGGTTTGTTGGTTTTGAAAGCATTCATACTAAACAATTGAAGAGCTTCATTATTATCCAATTTCTTAACCTCATATATAAAATTTTCTTCAAACTTGCACATATGTCTAGTTAGCAGACTTTTGTCTCTAGTGGTTATGATGATTACACTACCTAAACCAAACCAATCACTTTTTCCAGCTAATTTTTTCAATTGTTCTAAGTGATTCACATCATCTAGTATTAGAAGAATCTTTTTAAAGTAAAGACTCCTCTGTATTTCAGCAATTCCTTCGTCAATGTTGTCACTCCTCAAAGTATCATTTCCTAAGATCTTAGAAAGAATTTTATTTTGAAGCTTTATCAAACCATGCTTTGATGGGGCTTTTGAACCATCTCTTTTTGTAGTTTCTCTAACATTTGCAAGAAAACATGCACTTTCAAAAACATGAGCAATGGAATTATAAATTGCTTTGGCAATAGTTGTCTTCCCAATTCCACAATCTCCCCAAATTCCTACCATATGAGTAATATTCTTCTTCTTCCCCATGTCTAACCGTTTTAAGAAGTCTTCCACATGACTTTCTATCCCAATTGGATTCTCACCAACATCCAAGTATGGAAATTGTACTAATTTTGAGACTTGTTGAAGGACTCTTTTTTGAATCAACATGTATTCATTCCTACAAACCAAAAAATAAAAGATAAGAGGAAATAAGCACACAAATATGATATGATTCCAATTTATTTATCATCAACAATTGACTTGGCATTTCAAGAATTAGGAGATTCTTTTTTTCTATTACAATTCCAATCCTCAAATGGATAAGAAGCAAATGCTTAATCCTCACAATAACATACATTTCTCATTGTTCATAAATGTGTTCTTAAATTTTTGTAACTTCGATATTACAGTCTAGAAATTGGTATTCCTTTATTAAAAGTATCATAATGATATTGCCTTTTTTCAATATGTTTTCCTTTGAAATATTTATTTGGTTCTCTGATGCTCAGGTTGTCACTAGATTAACTTTTTTCTTTTCATCCCAACAATTGACAAAATTCAAAATTAGATGGTAGAAAAACAAAACATGTAAACTTAAGGACAAAATACTAATAGTTTAGAGTTTATTATTTCATTTAAAAGGCCATTATGATGCTATCTACCATCTAACAATTTATGCTAGAGAAGTACATCTATATTTTGATTCGGAAAAATATTAAATAACTACTCTAACTTACCTCAAAGATGAGAAGTATGACTTTGGTTTCAAGGTTTCTTTTTTGTCTTAATGCTATAAAATATTTTAAAAAAAAGTTCATTTAATCAATTTTACTAGTTACATACCAATTCCTTGGAGGGACATTCAATGGAATAACTGATTCAAAACCCAAGCACATAACTTGAATTGAATTTCTTTACCTTCTAAAATGGCTTTCTCAAACCCAAATTATTTGTACTATTATGCTCTGTAATTGGAATTATCTTGATAACTTGAATACAATATTTTCCTTTGTTTTTTTATAGAAAAATGAATTCATACAATTGCATGAATTTAATGAGTTGTACCATTGCTTTCTAGAGAGATTAATCAAGACTTTCTTTCTAGGTATTAGTAAGTAAGCTTTTACCAAAATGTTTTACTTTTTTTCAAATTAAAAATTTTGAAACTCTTATACGAATGCAAATGAATAGTTTCCTGAATTTATTGGGGAGTTAAGGTGAACAGGACGGAAAATTAAAATAGTCAAATAATTAAATTTGTGATAGGTTATGTATCAAATAAGAAGGTTAAGAAGTAAGTGAGCAGAACGTTTAAGTAATAATGTTGGTTTTAAACATGCAAAAATAGTTCAAGTGCATTGTAAATGCATGACGATAGATAATCATACAAAGTTGGACAAATGGCCAACATTTGATTTGTTAATTCATCCGTAGGTGGTGAGTGCAAGCTCTTCTCTTTATATTACCCAAAAAAGTATATTTTCATAATTTTTTTTTCCTTTTTTCTCCCTTTTTTTCTTTCCTTGAAAACATCATACGGTGACATTTCTATCCCTTGCCCTCTCTCCCCGGGATGAAATTTCCTACCTAAAGTCAAGGGTATAATCCGTGCGCAACTCAGGCAATTTTTTAAGGGCCTTAATAAATAAAATTTCCTTAACACTGAATAGTCCTAAAAGGCCCGAAAGAATTAAAAATGCATTGCTAAGTTATAAATAGTATTTTCATAACTTTCTTTTTTTTTCCCTTTTTCTCCCTTTCCTTCTTTCCCTCAAAACACCATACAGTGAAATTTTTATCCCTTGCGGGTCTCCAGGATGAAATTTCCTGCCCAAAGTCAGGGTATAATCCATACGCAATTCAGGCAATTTCTGAAAGGCCTTAATAAATAGAATTTCCTCAACATTTGAGAGTCCTAAAAGGCCCGGAAGAATTAAAATGCATTGTTAAGTTGAGAGAAGGTGCTACCTCAAATGTGTTGGCTCTAGGTTTGAATTGAGTATGTAAATTTGGATGCATGTATAAAAAAATAAAAATAAAAATTCCTTATAAAATAGAATAAAGGATACTAAAAAATCTGTATGCTTTAAGTGACCATGGGGAAAAAAATCAAAAGACGTTTTTTCCACCTAAATAGACGTGTGTCCAAATAAAATAAAATAAAATAAAATATTACCCAAAAAAGATCAAGGGAGGATGGATCCGTCAAATATATCCACCGGACTCTCTACTCCCTAATTAGATTCTTTAAGTTTGTACTTATATGCATGTACGTACAGTAAGATGTAGTGAAATATGAATAAGAAAAATTCTAAAATGAAGGCACAAGAGTAGTCTTTGTAAATACCCTTTATATGATGGAACCCGGATAAATCGGCCACTTTTTTTAGAGCTATCTTCCACTCTTCCACCTTCTTGTCATCCTCAAATCTGGCTAATGCATCTCCAATGCTATTTGCATGTTTTCGTATATCCGATGGATCTATATGGTAAAACACAGGTAGAATCACTTGATCCTTTTCTTCCTTGCATTCAATGATCTTTAACAATTCATTCAAACACCAGGAGGATGATGCATAGTTAGCCGAGAACACAACTATTGAAATCCTTGACCCTTCAATAGCTTTGAGAAGTTCTAGAGAAATTTCTTCTCCTTTTTGGAGCTTGTCATCGATGAAGGTATGAAATCCTTTTTGTTTCAAAGCAGCGTGTAGATGGGCAACAAAAGTGTCTCGTGTGTCTGTGCCTCTAAAATTCAAGAATACATCATAAATCCATGGATGGAAGGATGAGAAACAAAAAGCAGAAGAGGTTGCGTTGGAAGCCATGGAAGAGGATGTGGTACTACAAGTGGAGAAGATTGTGAAAGGTGAAGAAGTAATCCGACTCCCTACATTAAAAAGAGAAAATGGATGCCGCGTGGGATTAGAAAAAGAAGGTCGAGAAACTTGAGGGAAACTACCTCACAAAGAAAAGAAGATCAAGAAACGACAGAGCAACAACCTCATAAAGAAAAGAAGGTCGAGAAATTACGAGGCAACTACCTCACAGAGAAAATTCAGCGGGAGAAGTTACACATCGCCTTCCCGGAACCCTTGAGAGTAACTTCAGCACAACAGAGAATGCATATAGAAGTCGGTACTGCGTAGCAAATTCAATCGATGATCATGAAAAGAAGAGAAAGTCGTGTGTCACACCCATAAAAGATGATTCAAAGCATATGAAAAAAAAAAAAAAAAAGCAAGCCGAATCTATTTTTCATTTGAAAAGGAGAAAAATAAGAGAATTAAAAAATAAAAAGAATGAATGTGACTTTACCTTTTTCTATATTTTACTCATGATTGCTATAAAAGAAGATGATTGGATATCTTGTTTAAAATAAGAGTGGTTATTAAAAAGACTAGAGTCTATGATTCTTTAAATTGTCACTCCGTTCGGCCAAAATTTTAAAGAAATAATTTTTTGACTAACCATCACAGATGAATAGTTAAATTCTCGCAAAGGTTGAGTTCAAGACCACAAAGGGCGACCCTCTCCTTTGGCGCCTGGCCTGCGAACAACAGTCAAGACAGCGTTTGTCACGGACTAAATTTTAACCTAAAAAATTACTTTATTAGATAGAGTTATTTAAATTCTTATAAACCTAAGTTTACCTTTCTAATATGAATAACGTCTTCTATATTCTTTCTTTTAGAGTGTTTCATTATGGAATATAATATTTTCTCTTACCTAAATTCACATAATCCTAATGTACATCTCATGGGTTGTCTTTGATACCATTTTATCATAAATTTGAAATTTTAGCCCAAAAAATTAATCTATTAAATAGAGTTACCTAGACTCCTATAAACCCAAAACCTCCATCTACTTTTAATGTGGGATAATATCTTTTACATCCTCTCTCTATATTCTTTCTTTTTGAATGTTCCATTATGGAACATGACAACATCTAAAGATGATTTCTTGGGTAGAAGGATGGACTAATCAATGAGGAAGCAGACCGTAAAATTGTGGTTCTTGGATTTTTCAAACGAAGAATAAATAATAATTTGTAGAATTTTCGTATTGTGACAAGGATTTATTTATTTTTTACATTAAATTGATTTTTAATAAATTCTTACCAAAAAGTCCTTATTTGCTGCAAACGCATGTCAATTCCTTATGGACTGCTTCCTGAAAAATCTAAATAGCTTTGCCATTTTTTCTTCTTTTTTGTAGAAAGCACCATGTTTGCAAACATGGTCAATCATCGAATAGCAGAACAAGTCTTCTTTCCCATGGATGATGGCAACTACTACAAGTTCCCAATCCTTTAACTGCCAAGACACCGGCCAATGTCTGCACAGCGTTGAACATGGATGACGGCAGCTATACACTTTTCTTATTCTCATTGTTTCTCCGTCTCCCCACCCATCTTCTTCTATTTGCTCAAACAGAAGCTGCTATTAATTTAAGAGGAGTTCCCTTGCTTACCTTGGCTTCTCTTCAATTCTCCACACTGTTACGTGCAAATGGGTTTGAACACGAGACTGGCTCACAAACAAACAGATTAATGCTCATAGGGAACCGATTCGGGGTGTTTGAATGATTCTGGAGTGTTAGCCTCGTTAGAGGGATGCCAAGGACCTCTGTTTTCAGAAGGGAAAACACACGTCAAACCTTGGAAGAATGGGTATTACTTAGTGTATACGCCAAGACAAGAGAAGTCGTCGTAGAAAAGCCATTGCCCAAAGTCACTGCCTTGTAGAATGGTTGGATTCCATGGATTTAATCTACACCTTCCAACCACCAGCCCATAAGTCAAACCATAGAAAAATGGGTATTACTTGATGTAAGACAAGAGAAGCCGCCATAGAAAAGCCACTGCCTTGTAGAATGGGTGGATTCCATAGATCTAATCTACACGGTCCAATTATCATACTAGTAGTCTATAAAAAGGATTGAGAGAAATCAACTGGGTTCTTTGATTTCGAAAGCTAGATTTGTCTTTACGCGGCGAGCTCCTTGTAAGAAATTCCTGTCCTAACGGTTAAGACCGTTTTGCCCCCTTCCCTCCTTTCCTAGTTGCAGACAACCCAATTCCCTGTTACACAGTTTTTTAGCAAAAAGTCACATCCTTCACAGAAAATAGAAATATTTTGTAATTTAATCACTTTACATGTCTTCTAGCAAGAGTCAAAGCCCTGAACCAATTTGTAATAAATAATTTTTGAGGAACAATTTAAACATGGTAAAGATAAAAATATGCACCTAGGGCATCATAGTTATCCATTGCTACACCAAATCGATCTCTCAAAAGGCAAGACCTAATCAAGGTGTCAATTGGATCCCTTAGGAACATTTCCAAGCTTTTCATAGTTTCTTTATTATACTTGTTTGATGTTGTACCAAATTCATCAGCCAATTAGGGCAAATTTTGTTTTCAAGTAGGACTTGCAATACCCTATCAATATTCAACATGTTACCCAAGGCTTAGGTGAAAATCCAATAAAAAATGGAAAAGATTTGGAAGTTTAACTATTATACATATCTTTCAAAATCAGTCAAAAGCTTGAACTACTTCAATGGAAAGAATTTGTCCACAATAATTTGTTTTGAGTCATAACTTGAATACGTGGACTTATGCATTGATGTAGTAAGTTAGATGCTTGTTGCAAAATTATGCCCCATCATTGCTAATTTCGGGAACTACATTCAATCACTCCAATGGGATCAATGAAAAGAATATTTCTGTGATAATTTATTTTGAATCATACCTTGAATAGGTGAACTTATACATTGATATCATAAGTTAGATGCCTCCAGCAAAATTATCACCCATCATTGGTAATTTCTGGAATTACATGGAAAGAAGGGTTGAAAAAAGATGAAAGAAAAAATGTTGAAAATTAAGAAAATCATAAATGAAGGAGTCAAAGAACATATAAACGAAATTTTATATATGCAATTGCTTGCCTAAGTAGCGAGTCACATACATTGTCAAGAAATGGAAAGAGGATTACTTCCACATATTCTTCATTCACCTAAATGAAAATAATTGACACACTTGATACACTTGCTAGATTTCACAAATATTCCAGCAAAACATAGACCACCAGCAAATAATACTTCCAAATCCAGTATCTATTTGACACTCGCAATGAATTAATGCCATGAAAATAGCAAGAAAAAGCTGTAAAAAGCACGAAAGAAGACACTAAAAATAATTCCGTAATATAATCCAAGCTAGCGACTCTGTCCCGGACAGTTCACAGACCTGCAGAAACTTGCTCTTGGTCAGATGCTGCAATTGTGAACCGCATTTGCACATCAAACCCTTTCTTAATCGCACCAAGTGTACAAGAAAATGAAACTTGGATGATTTCATCATCCATGATTCAATGGGCACATCAAGAAGCATTGTGGATCCTCAGAGGAATTAGTTCAAAGAAGGTAGCTGGTTCAGATCAAGGAGGTTTCATTGGTGTAATTGAGATTCACCAAGTGGCACGTCCTCTGCATCTGAAATGATGACACCTGACGCTAGAGATCGTCTTCTGTGCTGCGGGTGCCAATTGGATTCAAGTTGTCATCACCCTCGTCATCGCGACGTCTCTTGCCAAGTTGAGTACCATCGATTGAATCTGCTAACTTTTCAGCAGCTAATTTCATTAGGCACTTATGAATGTGCATCTGACGCTCTCTTACTTCTGGAGATTTCCAATTAAAATCTTCGCAAAGAACAAACTCCTCACGTGGAACATACTTATTATTGTTGTGTAAAACATACCGATCAAGAAGGGTACACCGATTTGTTGAGTTCTCTTCATGACTGCGTAGCAAATGGACTCCACAACTTAGCAAGGACACGTGCTCTGACGCATACCGAAACTGAACTTTAATATCATTCCACTTCAGTACGAATTCCTCCGAACTTCTCCAGAATTGATTTAAACCTTCTGGAAGGACGGTTGAGAACAACACATGATTCGAGTAATACTGCGCATACGACTGTGTTGCAATTTTTACACCACCACTGATGAGATCAATACGCAATGAAGCCACTGGCCCGTCCTTCGCACTTTCACTGTCCTTAATTCCATAGGTAGTACAGAAAGCGAATCCTCTGAATTTTTCATCAAAATTTGCCAGCTCGTTAATTACTATTTCACATGAATTGTCTCTTGAAGCTTCTTTCCGATGGATGAACCAATCTGGAATTTCATTTCCTGGATATCTAATTTCAAACCTTGGGCACATCAGTAACTTCTGCTCACACATCTGTTAAATTCTCATTAATAAAACCAACAAATCAAGACCCAAACAAACTTGCCCCAAGAAAAACAATAGGAAAAGGACAAACTCAAATATGTATATAAAAGAGAAAGTAAAAGAGACATATTGCACTCAATATGAAATTATCCACATCATTCATTGGATTTTTACATTTTTACACAGACAATGGCAGTTCTCGAAGCTGACCCACTCAAGACATGGTAAATCGCATGCATTAACTGATACACGTTACCTGGCAGTGGCTGTAATACGGTAGGTGATTGCGCAGGTTGGGTGCTGATTTTTAAAAGAAAGAGTAGTTCTCAAATCTCATATTGCAATTTGGGCCTAAAATACGCCACCCTTCTTTACCTTCACAGCATGCCTTGGCCTCATTCAATGTAGCATTCAAACATTTGAAGCACAAAGGACTTAGACCCTGAGTAGACTGCACAAACCCATACACACGCTTATTATTTTCCTCAAGTGGTCAACTACCTGCGCTGTAAAACTCCTTTGATTCTGAAGCGCTAGCAATTAAGATGCTCATCAGACCTGGTGCTTCGTAATCAGATATATCCAGTGAGGTTACATTGTTAACATTCACCATAACGACAAACAGAGACATCTGTAGCTGTCCAAAGAAATTGGTTTTCAGTATCATAACATGCACGCACTGATCAAACCATATTGACAAGAAAGAGAGAGGAAGCAATGAATGAGAGGCAAAGCTTGGGGAAATTGTGTTGTATTGCTTAAAGAAAAATAGATACAAGAGCCCTACTTATAATACAATGAAGTAGGCTAAGAAAGGAAGAATAATTACACAAAATAATTTCCCTATACAAAAGAGATCTATACCATAACTGGAATAACTTGAATATGGAAATAGTCGATACTAGGGCAATAAAGTAGATACTAGGGCAACCGAATCTCCAATAGTCCCCCTCAAGCTGGTGGCTAATAAATGTTAAGAGCACCAAGCTTTCTTAATAGATACACGTGTTGCCTACGACACAAAGGCTAGGTAAAAATGTTTGTAGGTTGTTCGGTAGTCTTAATTCCTCTTGTTGTGATGATACCTTCTTGAATCTTGTCCCTTGTGAAATGACCGTAACTTCAATGTGCTTCGTTCTTTCATGGACTATCGGATTTCCTG
This sequence comes from Casuarina glauca, assembly GCA_028551395.1. Classification (NCBI taxonomy): domain Eukaryota; kingdom Viridiplantae; phylum Streptophyta; class Magnoliopsida; order Fagales; family Casuarinaceae; genus Casuarina; species Casuarina glauca. Next base: position 28,062,672 of record CM052352.1, on the reverse strand, counting down.
CAAGTTTGAGGTTGTAGGTCCTTTCACCCGAATGCCAAGGTCTCGAAGTAGTCCTCGCATCCAAACTATCTCACAAACTGTTTTTGCCATAGCTCGATACTCTGATTCTACAGAGGATAATGAGACAGTAGGTTGTTCTTCGTTTTCCATGATAACAAAGAATTTCCTAATTTAATGCAAAATCCTATTATTGATCTATGACTCATAGGACATGTGGCATAATCGGTGTCACAATAAGCCGTCATTTGCATGTTACAATCGCAGGATAACAAAATACCCAAACCTGCTTCCATGTGTGATTGTTTTGGGTCGTGCATGAATTGAGTATTTGCACTACATAACATATGTTAGGTCGGGTTATATTAAGGTAAATAAGTTTGCCAACTAATCACTGGTAAACGGATGGATCGTTGAGAAGAGGGTCCTTTTCCAATGGAGATACAGCAGTGTCGTAAGTTGTTGTTATCAACTTTACGCTCTGTTCAATGGGAATGACGGCAGGCTTGCATCTTGATTACCCGGCATCAGAAATAATTTCAAGGACAAATTTCCTTTGACTGAGATAGATACCTTATTGAGAACGAGCGATTTCTATTCCCAAAAAATACTTAGGTGGACCCAAATCCTTGATGCGAAAGGTGGAGTGGAGGTATCTCTTGAAATCACGAATGGCATGTGCATTATTGCCCAAAATGAGAATATCAGGAGAAATTGGGTGCAGCAATGGTGCTATTTAATGGCGCAATACTGGCAAAAAGTATCCTCAGGGCCTTAAAGCGGTTCCTCCATGAGATCAAGTTCATTCCACAGAGCCGAGAGGCGAATGAAACAGATGGCAACTACAAGATTGCCCTGTCTCAAGTCGCTGAGAGACTGGTGAAAGGAGAAGAGTTTTGCCCGATTGATCTTCTCGAACATCTCTGTGATGTGCGACCATAACATGCAAGTGTCTTTAGTCGGCGGTAAAGCAGCAGCAATGTTGAGTTTAATGCAATTGCCAAACCAAGAACGGACCAGTTGATTACATTTCCGCCATTGGTGAGCCAATCGGGGGTCCGTCGGAATGGGGATGGAGCCGTCGAGAAAGCCTTCTTTATCCTTGGTGATCAACGCACAATGGAATTCACGGGCCTAAATAGCATAGTCGTTGGCGCCGGTGAGAAATTGGGCGACAAGGCGAAGTTCTGGACTGTCGGAGCCACTAGTGTACAGCGGATCACCGAGTTCTGGCTGGCCGAGGTGAATTGACCGAGTTGGAGAACCGGGTAGGGATTGACACCTGAACCCGAGGAAGCCGGGTTGGGTGCCTAACCTGCCAAGAGGCCTGTTGGGAGGGGCGGGTAGGGATTAGGACCCGAACCCAGGCAAGCTGGGTTGGGTGCCTGACCCACAATATACCAACCCGAGTCGAAAGTCAGGTTGGATTTGAGATGAGTGGGGGCAGAGTTCGCCGAGGCTGAACCAGGCGCCCTCAATCCAAGTGAGGGCTAGCTGGGAATCTAGAAGACAGGAGGTTGGGCAGAGAGAGGCCCAACGGGCTGGGCCACAAAAGGCCCAAAAGGGTGAAAGCCCCCGTCAGACAAATCTGAAGGCTGGGAATCTACACCAAATGCCTGCATGATGGGAGCCTGAAGGCTCGGCTCAAACACGATGGAAGGAGGCAATTCAGTGTCTAAAGCATCTTCAACAATGGGGGCATCTGAAAGAATGGGCTTGAAAGTAGCCATTGAAAGTAGCCATTGGAGAGAAGTAGCCAAAAAAAAAGATAGGAAGGGGCAAAAAAAAAAAATTGAAAAGAGTAGAAGCTAAAGTTAGTGAATTGTATTGGCTTTTGATACCATTACAGGAAAGAGAGAGGAAGCAATGAATGAGAGGCAAAGCTTGGGGAAATTGTGTTGTATTGCTTAAAGAAAAATAGATACAAGAGCCCTACTTATAATACAATGAAGTAGGCTAAGAAAGGAAGAATAATTACACAAAATAATTTCCCTATACAAAAGAGATCTATACCATAACTGGAATAACTCGAATATGGAAATAGTTGATACTAGGGCAATAGAGTAGATACTAGGGCAACAGAGTAAATACTAGGGCAACCGTATCTCCAACACATATAATAGCACTTTTATTAGATGAACACATATTTCTTGGCATGTACTACTATTATCATCACCAAATGAGTTCATGCGAGTTAAAAGAATCTCTTGGTTGAAATTTGTATTATTCTGTTGGTATATTGAGCGGACATATATTGACAAAAACAAGAAGGAATATTAGCCTAAAACATTAAGGTTCCTACCACACGAATTGTTAAAAGCTGATGAAGTGATGTATACAAGTATGAGTTGGTGATTAGATATTTTTATGAGTTGGTGATTACGATATAATTGGTGATTACGATATTTTTGCATTGAGTTAAAAGAATCTCTTGGTTGAAATTTGTATTATTCTGTTGGTATATTGAGAGGACATATATTGACAAAAACAAGAAGGAATATTAGCCTAAAACATTAAGGTTCCTACCACACGTCAAGAAAATGTCAATGTTTATGGTAACAAAGCATGATTTTCTTTTTTTTTTTAATGCACACACATGGATAGGGGAGGTGGTTTTTAACCCTTGACTTAATAGACTTGTAGGTCAGGGACTCCTTGACCTTTTGCCATTAAGCTTGGAAGACACTCCTTTAACAAAGCACGATTAGGGATCTAATTAAAACCCTGAACACTCATATAAAACTAAGCCACAAAAAGACATACCATTGATTAGAATTGATGGAAAAAATATGTTTATTTGACTAGTAGACAAACATGACAAGCAAATGAGTTAGAATAGGAGATGTTATATCATGAGAAAAATATGTTTCAACTATGAATGATCGAGATAATTGTATCAAATATCATAATTATTATTAAAGTTAAAATGCCCATAAGCTTTACTCTTTACTTTAGTAATTGAGCGTTCCTTTGTCTTATTTCTTATCCATCCCCACTTTTGTTCGAGGCGACCTGGTGGATTTAAACATGCTTGAATTCAGGGCCCTAGGGACAACTTTCTCATCCGAAGGCTGGCCTGCCTAATGCACGGCCCATTGCATCCAGAGATTATTTCTTGGGCAAGAAGGCTGGACTAGTCACGGAGGGTCCGTCCTTAATATTGTAGTTCTCCTTCCCTCAAATCATCAGTGAACACATAAATATTTAGACAAAATATCAAATAAAATTAACAAAAATATAGAATAATTATTATTTTTAACGCATATATTAAACCGAACATAAAGAAATCACAAACATTTAGTATATGAAAAATAGTTAACGATTAGTGAGGTAAAATTGCAAGAATCTATCCAAAAGGACTAGTTTTAGCCTTTTAATGATAGAATGTGGCAAGTGAATGTAAAATTTAATATTGTCTCAAAAAAAAAAAATTCTTTCTTTTAAGTTGATTGTTAAGAAAAATAATTATTAAAATCAAAGCATAAATTTGAAGTAAACCTATTTTGTATGGTTATTCAATTCAATTATATATTGGAAATGGTAAATTTTATTATCATTGAAAATTTTAATTTTCCTTACAATGAAGGATGGATCAAGAACGGGGTGTAGACATCGAAAAGCGGAGTTGGATTTTGTTAAGTAATTTAGATGATTTTGTATTCTTTGAAGGAAGACATCCATGGCCCACGATGGAGAAAATTCTCCACTGATGAAAGGAATTCCATGTTCTAATGGTCAAGAAGTGTGGGAGTAGGTTTGTTTCTTAAGCAAATTACAAAATGATTTGACATCGATGGGAGTAGTTTCCTTATCGTAATTATAGAACCTTAATTTTCGGCAAATTGGACCCATCACAGAGTTTGAAAAGGTTCCGCTAGACGTGATTACTTTTTCTACGTATCTAACATATAAGTCCAAAAGGTTGGGGGACTAATAAGGCTCTGTTCAAGTTTTTGAAAGAATCTATGGATCTAGTAAACACGTATCAAGGCGTGATTACTTTTCTACATATGTAACATATAAGTCCAAAAGGTTGGGAGACTAATGAGGCCCTGTCCTAGTTTTTGTTAGAATCTATGGATCTAGTAAACATGTACACATCAAACACCGGGAATATTACAAAAATTTAATTGATTAAATATAAGACTTTGCCATTCTCCACAAGAAGTGCTGGGAGGTAAAAGTGGAGGCAGAGTCTGTAGGGATGGTGGCGGCGGAAGGGTTTGATTTACAGGAGGAGGAGGAGGTGGTGGAAAGGAAGGACCACTGGCTGAGAGATTTGGAATCGGGTGCCAAAGGGCAGTGATCTTTGTGGAACAAAGGCTGAGGTTTCTTTACAGTATGTTTTTCGTCGTTCTTCTTGTTGAGAGAGAGAGAGAGAGAGAGAGAGAGAGAGAGAGGAGGTTGGCCTTCTGCATGTTTACTGTCGTGAGAAATGTCATGGGCTTCGATTCCCCACCAGGGAAGCTTGACTGAGTGACAGCTTTGGACATTGATTTAACGGTCAACGTTCAACCAATGCAATGTTTCCGCCAATTTCTTATCGGTTAGCTTTGACCCATCAGTCTTTGTTAGATAGCTATATACCATGTCATTTAATTTCTATTTATTATACCAGATAGTAATAATTTATTTTTTATATACCAAAAAAATGTTAAGGAAAACATTTCTTAACATTTTATCATTTTTTATGCATGCATCAAACTCACACCTTTAATGTTAAATTTAGGATTAAGATCTTAAACAATATTTGTTCTTACCTTTCACTTTTATTTACTATTATGACAATTCATTCAATGTTAATGTGCATAAAGTTTTTTAAAACCTTTAAGTAATTTTGAAGAAACTTTAAATGAAGAAAATTATATCTATCCTTATCTTTCATTTTAACTCCATAGTTAACATAAAAACATGAAAGTATAATGACGATATACAATAAATGAGTAACAAACATTAGAAATCACCTTAAAATAAAAACCATCATAACAGTTTATCTAATAACTCGATATAGAGTTTCTTAAATGTAATAAATAGCCAACAACTTAGAAGAAACTTTATTTGAAATAGTTATTGCTTTATTGTTGTCTCTCATTTTGACTCCGTAGCTAACATAAAAGTTTAAAAGTGAGATTGAAAATACAAACATATAGCAGTAAGGATTATAGTCAAAATCACCTATAAAAGCAAACCATTGAAAAACTAATAATAAACAATCGTTACCATGTTTATATATATTGTACATGCAACTGAGATGAAACCACCCTTTCTGAAATCCAATTGACCAGACTTCTTTGGGTTTTTCAAGAACTAATCAAACTAGACATATGTTGTACACGGAGATGCTCATTGTTTCACCAAGGTAAGGCTTTTGCTACAATAAGAGAACGGTGGTTACCTAAGTGGATAAAAGCACAGAAGTTTTTTCAGAAAGTAGCTGAGACCGTAGAGCAGGTGGATATCACCCTATTCATGGAATCACTTGAAAGATCATTCATGCTTGATGCTTTTAATTGCGTAGCAGAAATACTAGCATTGCAGTGGCCCAAATTGTTCACATGGGGAGGAAGTTCACTAATCGTGATTGTACCATTTTCTTCAAAATTACCATCAACGCTTGCCTCTTGAAGTTGAAGAGCATGTTCAAGATTCTTAAGGACATCTCCCATTGAGGGCCTATTAGCACCAAAGTGAGCCAAGCATTTCTCAGCAGTCTCTACATACTTCCTCAAGGAGTTTGATTTGATTTTTCCCACCAAAGAAGGGTCTAAGACTTGCTCCAACTGCCCTCTCCTTTGCCATTTCGTTGCCCATTCAGCTAAGCCAACTAAATCACTTGGAGATGGATCCGTAACTGACCGGGCACAAAGAACTTCATACAATACCACTCCGAATGAGTATATATCTGACTTTTCTGTTAATCGTTGACTTCTAAAATATTCAGGATCAAGATACCCAAAAGTTCCTTTTACCTTAGTGCTCACGTGAGTTTGATCAATTTCAGGCCCTGGTCTTGATAGGCCGAAATCAGCAACTTTGGCCATGAAATTCTCGTCGAGCAAGATGTTAGCAGACTTCACATCACGATGGATAATTGCTTTCTTATGTCCTGTGTGAAGATAATGGAGTCCTCTCGCGGCTCCAATGCATATTTCAAGCCTCTGTTTCCAACTCAAGCTGGGAAGATCAGAGCCGAAGAGATGACTCTTGAGTGTTCCATTCTCCACGTATTCATAAATCAACATCATTTGGTTATCTTCGTCACAGTACCCAATTAACGAAACAAGATGGCGATGGCGGAATTGGGAAAGCATCACGAGCTCAGTTTGAAACTCTGTAAGTCCTTGTTGGGACCGCGGATTACTCCTCTTCACTGCCACTTTTTGCCCATTTAGAACTCCTCTGTACACTTTTCCGAAACCCCCAACCCCGATTACCCAACTCTCATCGAAATTGTTTGTAGATTCTTGAACTTCAACAAAAGGAATGCGATAGCGATAGATGGAGTTCACGTATTTTCTTCCCATGAACGGCGAGTTTCCTCCATCGGTCGATGGTGGAATCAGCATCTTCGAATGTCCTTGGAGGGGCAGTCTTCTTCTATTTCTACACCATAGACAAAGAATTACCAACATCGCTGCAACCATGGTCCCGATGGTAACACCTCCGATCAAGATTTTGCGTTTTCTAACTAAACTTAGATTTCTCTTCGAGCTCAAACCTGGGGAAATATTCATAGCGGCGGAACTCAGGCTGCCCCGGAAATTGCTCAACTTCATGATCTCCAGCCCATTCAGGATGCCGTCCGGACCAATGCTGATACGAAGCTTATCAGTGACGATCAACTCCGAAACAAAATCACTATAAGATGCAGCGCCCAAGATGTGTAAACTAGAAAAACTCAGATCAACAGAGTCCACCTGCAAGGACTCGACGTAAACATTGAAATGAAGCTGGTGAAGGCTTTTACTTACTATATCACAAATGTAAAACCTAAGAAGGTACTGAAATCCGGGATCGACATCAAATTCCCAGGTCATATTGAAATAACTTCCAAAATAATCTGTTGCGTTCAACCTTCTGGCTGTTCCATAGACAATATTTGGAGCTGAATCTTCCATTGCCTTGCCTCCAACATGCTTCACCGCTGTAATATTTGAGTAGCTAACGGTCGAGTTAGCCAGTATCAGAAATCTTTGATCGGAGATCCAAGTTCGCCAAAGCGTATCATTATCCGCCGTCACCAACGGCCCGCCCATATTCACCCTCCAAACCGTCTCAAGTGCCCCCGGCAACGAGTCCACGTTCACCTCTTGATTAACGCCGGTGGCTTGGTACGAAATGAGATCAATGGGGACTGAAACCACTTCTATCGCATTCAAGAAAGCAAATGAGTTGCTGGAAGGGGTGAAGGTGATTACAAGGTCGTTTGAGGTCAAAGTTACACAAAATTCCTTAACAACAGATGTGTTTTTCACGCTGAAATCGCTCAAAAGGACATGAACTGGAGTCGAAACAGCAAACTTTGCGGAACTCATATCGTAACCATTATATGAAAATGGGTAGAAATAGAGACGGATCCAGTGTCTCCCCCTTTGTTTGATTAAAAAGGTGTATCTCGAAGATGCAGTAAATACTCTGGCTGTCTGAAGCAGAACCGAATGCTCGGAGGAGGGGATAGATTTCAAAGTGGTTTTGGCAAGAACATCTTGAGAGGTTGAAAGAAAATTCGAAGCCAAGCTATCGGCAACGAATATACGATTTCCAACAGAAGAATTGGTGGATGCTCCACAGTCTATAAGGTAATTATCCACAGGATTAAATCCAGCAGAGAAGCTCGCCAGGAACAAAATCCAAAAAACCCAGACAATTAAGTCAGGTTTTCTACGACCCATCATTATATAGACTGGAGATTTATCGAAGAACAAGAAGATGAATGTTAGCCAGGAACCGTGGGAGATTGGTTGAGCAAAAAGTAAGAGAGACCAGAGCCAAAGCAAGTTAAAATCATTCAACTCTCGAACATGCCAAGACAGTAGAGTATTGGTTTTGGTCATTGTTGGTGACTCTGTTGTTTGGACTCTGGCTTGTGAACAATCAAGACAGTGCATCTAGAGATGATTTCTCCGGCCTGGTGGGCGGATCAGTCAGTGAGGGACGTTCTTAAGATTGCGTTCTTTGACTAGTCAAATGGAAAACGAATAATAATTTGTTGAATTTTCATATTGTTTGAAGGATATATATATATATATATATTTAAAATTGATTTTTAAAAAAATTTTATTTTTAACATACCTCCTTGCTAAAAACTTGAAAAAAAGCACAATAATTCAGTCCACAAATAATAATTACTGAACAATAAAAATAAGTTTCTCCCCTTAATTCACTGGAAACCAAAGTGAGGCCCCTGACCTGCACTTCCAAAGCCCCACCTCGTCCCTCTTTTCTTTTCAGATAAATCAAAAAATAAAAAACAAAAAATTGCAAGAATTAAATTCTGGAATAAAGTTCCATCTTTCACAAGGCTGAAAAGTAGAAATGAAAATAAAACGATGCGTGAAAGCCTAATGGACCTACAAACACTTGGCTTTGTAGGTACAATTTGACCAGCGATAGGCTGGTTGATGCAAAGATCACCATGTGCCCAATTCTGTCAAAGGGATTGTGTTCTCTACCCATTATTAAACTTCCATTTTTTACGTGCTCCATCCTTTATCTGCCATGACACCACCGAAATCCTGCACAGCGTTGAACATAGATAATGGCAACATTACGCTTGTCTCGTTTGCATTGCTTCAATATCTCACCATAGGCAACAAAGAAGATGATTTACTTGGAAGATATGTTCACTTAGAGATAGAAAATTAGTTAGTTTATGAAGGAAAGAGTCAAATAAATACGTATGCAAGCATTTGGTTCAATGGTGGTAAATACTACTTGAAATCTCTTAATTCTATGTTTATTACCTCAAGTGTACATTAATATATAAGAGAGTATTAAAAAAAAAGAGTCAAATAAGTATAGAAAAAAACCAGATTTAAATAGTTTATCATATGGTTTGCTTACATCTATGGACAAAATAGAGGAGGGAGATATTCTTTTTGTATTTTGATTTACATTGTTAGGATTGTGACTTGATTCCTCCAAACAAAGTCTTTCTCTGTCTTAACTACTAGTTTTAAAAGAGAATATGAGATTTTCCAATAAAATTTTTGTTCTATACCACCTTTTATAGGAATTTTATCTACCAACTTGAAATATTTCATAATTTGTTTGGGTATATAAATGCAATCTAAGAATTTGAGATTCTATGAGTTGAAAGTGATTATACTCTACATCATTTTTATCAAAGAGAATCTAAATTTATAAGTATATATGAAGTGTTTTTATCTCTTACAATCAATTTAGAAGATAATATGAGACTTTTTAATAAAAAGATTTTTTTATACCACCTTTTATATAGATTTCATCTACCAACTTGAAATATGTCATAATTTTTTTTAGGTTGTACAAATACAGTCTAAATGTATGAAATTTTGTGTTAAAAGTAATTATACTCTACATTATTCTTGCCAAAGAGAATCAAAATTTATAATTATGTAGCACATGTTTTTATCTCCTAACAATGAGTTTTTAAAGAATATGAGGTATTTAAATAAAAATATATTTCATGCCACCTTTGATATGAATTTTATACCAACTCGAAATATTCCATATCCTATTGATCTAGTAGGGCGGGAGTAGGTAGGTTAGTTTCTTTTAGCCAATTGCATAATGATTTGACGCCACAAAGGGAGAGGTTTCCTCCATAATTATGGAAACTTACCTTCCGTGCAATCTGGACCTATTAGATGCTTTCAAGCTTCAAAAGTTATGTTATTCCCCAGTTACTACAACCTTTATTATCATCCAAGACATAATTACTTGTTTACATATAGAAACATATAGAGAAAGTGTAGAAAAGAATGACCAACCTTATGTCCAAAATTTGGGGAGAATAACAAGGTTCTCATTCTAGTTATTGAAAGAATGTGTAGATGGTTTAGTAAACACATTCCCTACTAATCTAGAAAATACTAAAAATTTCACATAATCTAAGATAAACTTTTTACATACCAAGGAGGCTGTTAGAGAATTTGTGTTCTAATAGTTTTTTCTTTGATCACTACAACTATTTCTTAAAGAAGTGCAAACGTGGCATAATGCAAACTCGGCCTTATTATGCCAAGTTTGGGGGGAGACTCTTAAAGTCATTGGTCTAAACATTATTTTTTTACAGATCTTTTCTCTTAAGCCTCTTCTAGTGTCTTCCATGGTTTTCCACACATTAGTGTCTCCTTATCTAACCGTCCTTGTGTCCAACTGCATTTATTGTCAGATTTTAAGCGCTTCATGCAAGTGGCTGCCTATGCTTTGTGTTTGAATGGCACCCGACTTTTTGGTTAGAATCGTTTAAAAATACTTAAATAATGTAACAATAGGCTTGTTTTGTTTGTGTAAAGAAAGTAGCTTTTGTATAATGTTTATGTGAATTTTAGCTAGGCGTTTGGCCCTATATTTATAGAAGTTCTTTTTATTCCTCTTTTTCCTTTATCCCTATTTACTTCTGAATTTACTTTTTTATTAATGCTATTCTTTTAATCGAAGCTATTTTAGTGATGGAGTCACACTCATTTGAGCCGAAATTTTGTATGGCTACTTTTCCAAATGACATAGAACACATTCCAAAGCCTCATACCTATAAGTAATTTCGGAGAGACTAAATAAAATTTGTTATTTCAACCTCACCCCTAACTTTAAGCCCACAACACACAAAAATATGAAAGTAACATTGAACATAAATAACAAATTATTAAGGACCTAGAAATCACCTCACAACAAAAACCACTGCAAAAGTAATAGTAAACATAATTATTGCCATATTTCTTCACATAATATATTCAAGAGAGAGAGAAAGACATACATTATATGTAACTCTAAGATGGAACATTCTTTGTAAATTGCTAAACTTCTCTTGAACAACTAGATATTGTACATAAAATAGAGCGCAAAATTAATGAATAGTGGTCCCCTCAAGGATAGAAACACAAAAGTTTTGTCACAAAATAGGTAATATTATAAAAGGTGAATGTATCACCCAACTTATGGAATTACTTGAAAGATCATTCATGCATGATGTTTGAACTATATTACAGAAACATTGGCATTTTTGTCGCCCAAATTTTTCACATAGGGAGAAAGTTCACCAATCTTAACTGTACCATTTCCTTTAGAATTACCATCAAAGACTGCCTCCTGAAGTTGAAGAGCACATTCAAGATTTTGTAACACTTCTCCCATTGAGGGCCTATTAGCACCAAAGTAAACCAAGCATTTCTCAGCAGTCTCTCCATACTTCCTTAGGGAATCTAGTCTGATTTGTCCCACCAAAGTTGAGTCTATGATTTGCTCCAATTGCCCTTGCTTCTGCCATTGCATTGCCCATTGGGCCAAACCCACCAAGTCATTTGGAGATGGATTGGTAACCGGCATGGCACAAAGAACTTCAAATAGAACTACTCCAAATGAATATACATCTGACTTATCCGTCAGTCGTTGTGTTTTGAAATATTCAGGATCTAAGTATCCAAAACTTCCTTTGATAGTGATACTTACATGGGTTTGATCAATTTCAGGCCCTGCTCTCGATACCCCGAAATCAGCAACTTTGGCCATGAGATTCTCATCAAGCAAGATATTGGTAGACTTCACGTTGCGATGGATGATTGCTTTTTGATGTCTTGTGTGAAGATAATGGAGTCCTCTTGCGGCTCCAATGCATATTTCAAGCCTCTGTTTCCAACTCAAGCTGGGAAGATCAGAGCTGTAAAGATGACTCTTGAGGGTTCCATTCTCCATGTATTCGTAAATCAAGATCATCTCGTTCTCTTCATCACAGTACCCAACCAATGAAACAAGATGACGATGGCGGAATTGGGAAAGCATCACGATTTCAGTTTGAAACTCCGTAATTGCCTGTTGGGACCGACGATTACTCCTCTTAACTGCCACTTTCGTGCCATTTAGAACTCCCTTGTACACTTTCCCGAAACCGCCAATCTCAATGATCCAACTATCGTCGAAGTTGTTCGTAGATTCTTGAACTGCTGCAAAAGGAATGCGATAGTTATAGATGTTGTTCCAGTTTTTACTTCCCATGAACGGCGAGTTTCCACCATTGATCGATAACGGTGTCCATGTCGAATCTCCTTGGAGGAGAAGTCTTTTTCTATTCCTGCACCACAAACACAGAATTCCGGCCAACATCGCAGCAGCCACGGACCCGACAATTTCCCCCACTATCAAACTGACGTTTTTCTTGGAGCTCAAACCTGGGGAAAAAGTCACAGTGGCAGAACTCAAGCAGCCCACGGAATTGTTCATCTTCATGATCTCCAGCCCATTCAAGATTGCTTCCTGAAAAGTACCCTCAACCACATATGGGCCAAAATTCAGGCCAACATCGATTCGAAGCTTATTGGCAATGGTCGCCGCGGTAACAAAATCAACATAATATGCAGCGGCCAAGGAGTTGTAAGTATCAGCACTTGGATCAGCAGTCATCACTAGCAACGAATCGACAAAAACATTGAAGTAAAGCTGGTTAAGACATGTACTCACTATATCACAAATGAAAAACTGGATAAGGTACTGAAATCCTGGATCAACATCGAATTCCCAGGTCACGTTGAAATTACTAGAACGATCACCCGTCGTATTCATCCCAGTGGCTGTTCTGTAGACAGTATTTGGAGCTGAATCTTCTGTTGCCCCGTCTTTAAGATACTTCACCGCTGCAATATTTGAGTAGTTAGCAATCAAGTTAGCCACTTTTAGAAATCTTTGATCGGGAATCCAAGTTCGCCAAAGCATATCATTATCCGCCGTCACCAACGGCCCACCCATGTTCACCCTCCAAACCATCTCAAGTGCCGTCGGCAACAAGTCCAGGGAGGTCACCGCTTGATCAACGCCTGTGGCGTCGTCCGAAATGAGCCCATCGGGCATTGAAACCACTCCCATAGCATTCAAGAAAGCAAATGAATTGCTGAAAGGGGTGAAGGTGATTACAAGGTTGTTTGAGGTCTCATTTACAGAAAATTCTTTAAGAATAGATGAGTTTTGCACACTGAAATTGCTTAGAAGGACATGGTCTAGAGTCGAAACAGCAAATTTTGTAGAACTCATATCGTAACTATTATATGAAAATGGGTAGAAATAGAGGCGGATCTAGTGTCTCCCACTCCGTTTGATAGGAAAGGTGTATTTCGAGGATTCTGTAAAGACTCTGGTTGTCTGGAGTAGCACCGAATGTCCAGAAGAAGGGAAAGATTTCAAAGTGGTTTTGGCAAGAACATCTTGAGAGGTTGAAAGAAAATTCGAGGCCAAGTTATCGGCAACGAATACACGATTTCCAACAGAAGAATTAGTGGATGCTCCACAGTTAATAAGGTAATTGTCCACAGGATTAAATCCAGCAGAGAAGCTTGCCACAAACAATATCGAAAAAATCCAAACTGTTGAATATTGAGTACACCGTGGGTTGCATAATAACTCAGCAAAGGTGTGTTGATAATCGGTAAAACAGGAGAATACAAATATGTTTGATACTAGATACAACTTGAATGAATGAATCGTATGAAGACAATGAACAGTTAAAAGATATCTATTGCTGTACAGTACAGCTACATGAGGAGTTCCCATATTGCCCTTATCTACTTTATACACGTCACACACACACTTTTAACAACCCCCCTCAAGCTGGTTCTTCATATAAGTCGTATGTTCCCAGCTTGCCAAGAAGAAAGTGGTGTTGTCGTATTCCTAAAGCCTTGGTGAAGATATCTGCTGGTTGATCCTTGGTTGAAATGTGAGAAGTCCGAATGATGCCTCTTGCAATCTTTTCATGAATAAAATGGCAATCAATCTCTATATGCTTTGTCTTCTCATGGACTATAGGGTTCGCAGCTATCTTCATTGCAACTTCATTGTCACAAAATAAAGAGACAGGTCTTGGGCATGGCACTCGCAGATCATTTAATAAGCCTAATAGCCAAATTACCTCACAAGAAGTGGTGGCCATCGCTCGGTATTCAGCTTCTATGGATGATCGCGAGACAGTGTTCTATTTTTTGCATCGCCAAGAAATAGGGGAATCTCCAAGTTTGATACAGAAACCAGTCACAGATCTCCTACTCATAGGGCATCTCCCATAATCGGAATCACAATAAGCTTGTAAGTCTAGCTTACTATCAAATTGCATGAGTAGTCCCTGACCTGGAGAACGTTTAAGATACTTAACTATTCGAAGAGCTGCCTCTTGATGAGAAACCTTTGGAGTGTGCATGAACTGACTAAGGATCTGAACGGCATAGCAAATATCATGTCTAGTAATGGTGAGGTAGATTAGTTTCCCAATGAGGCGTTGGTAACTAGTGACATCTGTGATGGGAGGATCACTGTTATCTTCAAGTGTTGCATCATATTCTGGAGTAGTTAGTTTATAATTCTCCTCCATCGGTGTATCTGCAGGCTTGCATCCAGATAGTCCACATCCTGAAATGATTTCTAGAGTGTATTTCCTCTGATTAATTAAGATTCCAGGTTTGGAGTGAGCAAACTCAATTCCCAGAAAATATTTAACTAAACCAAGGTCCTTCATGTTGAACTTGGAGCGCAAATGATCTTTTAATTCTAATATCATGGCCTCATCTCCACCAGTAATAATCATGTCATCAACATATAAGAAAACTATAAGCAAATGTTTACCTACAGTCTTGATGAAAAGGGAATAATCATGGTAGGAGTGTTGAAAGCCACTGTTGATCAGTACCTCTATGAACTTGTGATACCATTGTCTGGAAGCTTGCTTCAGACCATAAAGTGATTTTCTCAATCTTCACACTTTGTTACCAGCTCTCTGACGAATCCCTTCTAGAACTCTCATATAAACCTCAGTGTCAAGATCACCTTGTAAGAAGGCATTTTGAACATCCATTTGGTGTAATTGCCAACCATGTCTAGCAGCAAGGATGGTCAAGATACGGACAGTGACCATTTTTCCAACAGGGGCAAAAGTTTCTTGATAGTCAATACCTTCACGTTGGCTGTAACCCTTTGCTACCAAGCGTGCCTTATAACGTTCCACACTCCCATCAACATTATACTTGATCTTATATATCCATTTGCAGCCAATTGGGCGCCGACCTGCAGGCAAAGGAACTAGATCCCATGTATGGTTAGACTCTAATGCCCTAATCTCCTCAGTCATGGCAGCACGCCATTTTGGGTCTTGTGCGGCTTCTTTATAGGTTTCAGGCTCAGTAGTGACTGATATGGCAGCAATGAATTGTGTGTATTGAGGAGATAGTCGATGGTATGATAGGACATGGGAAATAGAATGGGCTGTGTGAGTATCTTGTGCAGATGAGATGTAATCTGTTGTCCAGATAGGAGGTCTATGTGTTTGGGTGGAACGACGTGGTGAAGTAGGAGGTGGTGGTCTGGGCACAAATGGTATAATGGTTGTGGTAGGATCAAAGGATATAGGTTCAACAGAAGATGGTGAACTAGGACTCGACATCCCAATGTCATGTGATAAAAGTGATGCATGTGTGTTTTGGTCGACTGGATTAGAAGCAATTTGTGCAAATGGAAAAGTAGTTTCATGAAAAACAACATCACGACTAGTGAGGAATTTACCCCCCTCTATGTCATAGAGTCGATATCCTTTCTGTGTGAAGGGATACCCCATGAATATGCATGCAATTGCCTTAGGACCAAATTTGTCACGTTGAGTGAGGTCAGTGGCATAACACAAACAACCGAAAACTCTAAGGTGATCTAGGGATGGAGGCCGACCAAATAATATCTCAAAAGGAGTTTTTCCTTTAAGCACCTGAGTGGGTGTTCTATTAATGAGATATGTGGCAGTAAGAACACATTCACCCCAAAAACGAATAGGTAAATGTGCTTGGAATTTTAATGCATGTGCCACATTAAAAATATGACGATGTTTCTGTTCCACCACCCCATTCTGTTGAGGGGTGTACGGACAAGAACTCTCATGAATAATGCCAAGGGAGGCAAGAAATGATGTACATTCAGAATTAAAAAAATCCAAGGCATTGTTAGTACGAATGCGGCGGATTTTGGTATGAAATTGAGTGGAAACCATAACTGAAAATAATTTCAAGGTGTCTAATGTCTCAGTTTTGGCCTTCATAAGGAAGGTCCAAGTGCCTCGAGAGAAATCATCAACAATGGTTAAGCAATATCGGGCACCTGAACGGGTAGGGGCCTTGTAAGGCCCCCATATGTCCACATGAATCAACTCAAAAATGGCTTGAGTTGTAGTAGTACTAGAAGGAAAAAACGAACGGGTTTGTTTCGCCAATGGACATATGGAACATGCTTTAATTGAGTCCAAAGAGTCTACATCAAGGTGATTAAACAACATACGCAAAGCAAAAATAGATGGGTGTCCCAAACGTTGATGCAAAATATTACAATCCATGGAAGTTTGAATTTTGTTACATGAATTGTGAGAATCAAAAGATATTGCACTATCTATTACATGATCATGCCGAGGATGCGCCTTAAGGGACTCTAAGATGTAAATGCCATGCTTCACACTACTCACTCCCGTCACACTCCCAATCCATAGGTCCTGAAAGATACATTGATCAGGTAAAAGGATGATGCGACTGTGATTATCATGAGTATATTTTCTAGCAGCCAACAGGTTAGTAGAAAAAATGGGAGAATATAAAACATCATTCAAATGATAATTGTTGTGGATAGTGACATGGCCAGTATGTGTTATAGGAATGATTGTATCATTAGGTAACTGCACAGTTCTATGTTCATGCTCAATTGACCGAGGAGACTCTAAGTAGTTAAAGTTACCAGTTATATGATCACTAGCGCCTGAGTCTACAAGCCAAATAAAATTGGGAGAGTGTTTAGGAGAGTTACCGTGAGCATTGACCAACTTGTTGTATTGATCCGAAGTCAAACTAGAACCACTGAAGTCATAGTCGCCACTGAAGTCTCCATTGCCACTAAGTTGATGTGCAGTTGCTTGCCGAGGACCTTTAGGCTTGCCCTTCTCTTTGGGTGGAAAACCGATAATGCGGAAGCACTTTTCCTTTTTGTGACCCAAGACACCACAATGGGAGCATTTAGTAAGAAAAAGGCAATCCTCCATTTTATGCCCAATTTTGTTGCAGTGGGAGCAGATTTCACGTCGCTCTCCCGTGGATCTAGACCCAGAAATAGCAGCTGCAGAGGTCTGATGGGTGTTGCTGTTTGGATATATGACTGGCGGGCCAAAATAAGTGCCAGGTGGATAAAAAAGGGGCGCTGGGCTAGCATAGTTAGGTGCTAGCCCTGGGCCTGCAAAGTAGCCATGTGCGGAGCCCACTCCTGGGCTCACTTGATAATCATGAGGGGAGCCCGCATGTAGCTCAGGCAGGGCTTGCCCGATAGGATGGGGAGCGGGTAGGGATCCGAGGCCAAACCCGGGTGCGCGACCCACGGGTACTCCTAAGTTGTGCGTCGTTGCCCCCTTCGCAGAACGGACAGAAAAGCCAAAGGCACCGCCGGCAGGGGGAGTTGCGCCGGACTTTCGGTGTTGCTTCTCTTCTCGGCGGACCATTTTAATGGCTTCATCCAAAGTGGGTTTAGGACGCATGTGGGAGATCTGTGAGCAAAGAGCATGGTAGGATTCATGGAGACCAAGGAGGAACTCCGTAAGCTGGCCTTCGTTCATATAGCGCCGAAATTCATCTTGGGGCAACAAAGTGGGATAGCAGAGAACAGTGTATGCCGACAAACGATCCCAAAGTTGTTCCAAGCGTAAGAGATACCCATCCACAGAATCAGATCCTTGAACAGTGGCATTAATTTGGCGTTTCACCTCAAGAATTTCATCATTGGTTGCAGAAGAGAAACGAGCAGTGTCGTGTTTCCAAACTTCTCTGGCACGAGTAGCATATGTAAAGCGTCGATAAAGATCCGGGGCAAGTGAAGTCAGTAGCCAGGAGAGAACAACGCCGTTGCATCTCTCCCAGTGAGGATAGAAGGGAGAGGCTTCCGGTGGTTCCTCCATACTACCGTCAACAAGTTGGAATTTGTTTTTGCCGAGGAGTGCCATTTTCATGTCATGAGACCAGGAGGCGTAGTTGTCTTCCCCAACAAGTTTCTCGGGAACCAGTAAAATGCCAGTAGTCTCATTGGGTGCAAGGTATAAGGGATCACCGGGTTCCACTAAGGCCACATTGTGGCCTGGAGTGGGAGCACTAGAACGGCGACCACCACGGGGGGGTCTGCCAAATCGATTTCCTCGAGGGTGGGGTTCATCATCACTGCTGTTGTTGGCCATTGTAGGGTGAGAGAAGGTGCAGGACAGGTGTTTGGTAAAATGTCCAAGTGGCAGAAAGACACAAGGAAAGGAGATAATGTGTAGAAATAAGCTAAATCAGATAATGGGTTGAAACGAGCTGAATCAGGTGAATAATCGGGTTCAGATCAAGAGAAGAACTGAAGCCAGAAAAGAAAAAATAATGCAGCGGAAGAAAGATAATGAAGGCCGAACACAGGAATCAGGATTTTGGGCTTTGATACCATGTTGAATATTGAGTACACCGTGGGTTGCATAATAACTCTGCAAAGGTGTATTGATAATCGGTAAAACAGGAGAATACAGATCTGTTTGATACCAGATACAACTTGAATGAATGAATCGTATGAAGACAATGAACAGTTAAAAGATATCTATTGCTGTACAGTACAGCTACATGAGGAGTTCCCATATTACCCTTATCTACTTTATACACGTCACACACACACTTTTAACACAGACAATTAACTTAGCTTTTCTACTACCCATCATCATAAAGATTGGAGATAAATGGAAGAACAAAAAGGTGGATTTTTGTCACGAACCGTATGAGAAAGAGAAGAATATCAGAGGAAAGAGTACATACTTTGGTTATTGTTATTAGTCATCAAAGATGAGTCAAAGACGAGTAGCTAAATAATTGCGGAGGCTTGAGTCGGGGGCCACTAGAGGCGACTCTCTCATTCGGAGTTTGCCCTGTAAACAATCCAAACAGTGCATCTAGAGATGATTTCTCAGGCTAGAAGGGTAGGCCAATCTGAAAGGGCCATCGTTAAGATTTTGGTTCTTTGATTAAACAAATGAAGAACTCGTCAGATTTCCATATTGAAAGGATTTAGCCTGTTTTTTTAAGAGAAAAATAAATGTACCCTGATTATAGCATATTCAATTTTAATACCAATTACAATATTTATAATATAAGGACAAAAGTCATATGTAGACATTTGAGTCTGGTAGTGCATAGGTTTCTGACTTGTCTCTTGTAGGACAAAGACTTCTTTGGTGGACAGAAGTAACAAAGAGCCGCTGTGTTGGACTTTTAAAGAATGAAAGAATGATTTATTTAATTGTCCTTGTGAATCGTAATGGATCGAATTAATTGGGAAGAGTTACATCCAACTAACAAGTACAAGCAGTGGATGTCTTTGGCCATTATGGACAATAAGTAGATGCCAATATCCTTCCCCTTGTCTCCTGTTGGGGGGATTAGTAGATTATATAGCAAATACTAATATATTAAAAGTTGCATCATTCATAATAGATCAATTTTTATTAAAAGTTGCTAAAAAGGACAATGAATGGACTTTTTATTTAGATTGATAGTGATTAGGTGTAAAATTAATTATTAAGAATAATTAGAGTCTCCAATTCTTTAAATTGTGGTATTTTATTGATTTGGTTAAACCAATATTTTGTTCTAAACAACCTGGTGATTTTAGGACAAGCTTGAGTTCAGGGCCACCAAGGGCGACTCTCTCAGTCAAGATAATGCATCTAGAGATGATTTCTCAAGGAAGGGTAAACCAACTTGTGAGGAGCATCCTTAAGATTGTGGTTTTTTGATTGGTCAATTGAAAAAACTCACTTGTTGGATTTTCATATTGTTAGAAGGATTCAGTTATTATTATTATTATTATTATTAAATTAGTTGTTAAAAAAATTAAACTTATAAATATATAAAGTTGATATTAGATAAGAGTAATAAAAAATAATTATTATATTTAACATATCTCCTCATTTCAAACTCAAAAAATTACAATGATGTATTCAATAAGTAACAATTACTAGACAATAAGATAAAATTACAAGATTTTAATCAATGAGCAAGAGTTCCAATCTTCCACAGGCCAAAAAGTAGGAATTGAAAAAAAAAAAAAAAAAGTGCCAAAGCCCAAGGAAGCTACAAGGACTTGCTTTTGATGGTACATTTTGATCATTACTAGGCTAGTTGATGCAAAGATAATTGTGTACTCCCTTCTCCTATAAAGTCTATGTTCACTATTAAAAGATTTAAGGTTAAATTCAAAAGTTAGTTCAAAGATTAGAGGATCTTATTTACATTTAAAATTTACCTCACAAATACTATCTTTTAATGTGGAACTGTTGTCATAGCATCCTTTCCTTTACTCCAAGCATCATTGTTAAAGTTGCATAAAGTAAAATAATTTTAACCTAAATTTTGATACCATGTTAGAAGGCCTAAAGACCAAATCTAAAAAATAATTTAAAAATTAAAGGATCTTATTTTTATTTAAACTTTACTTTAGAAAATTTGTTTTCAAAGTAAAATTATCATCCTATACTCATTCTCTACTCATTATTAAACTTCTCATTCTCTATGTTCCCCCATCATTTCTCTACCAAGACATTAACCAATCTTTTTACCACGTTGAACATTTGTTTCCCTTGCATTGCACCACATCTCACTGCAGGCAACGAAGAGAAGGCTGCCATGAAGTGGCACGATATTTTCGTGCAACAATATTTTTTAATCATCAAAAACATAATTTTTTTTAAAAAAATATAAGATTTAATTCTAGAAATCCCCTTAACTATATTTTTAATAAAACTTAAACATGTTTTAGGACGGGCACTACTTCTTAGTTTAAACTATTAAATAAAATTTGGTGGGGTCTTTGGTCATCCAAAAAAAAATAAGTCAAGGAGGTTGGGAGATTAATGAGGCTTTCATATTGGTGTTGAAAGAATACATGAACACAGTAAGTGCGTACACATGAATTCCAAATACACTATTTTTAGTTGATTAAATATGTGGCTTTTCCATTCTCCACAAGAAGCACCGGAAGCAAAAGCGAAGCCGAAGTATGCAGGCTGGCGGTGGTAGCAAGGTCTCTCAAGGAAGAGGTGGTGGAGAGGGAGGAGGAGTACTGAGGGATTTGGAGGTGGAGTGAAAGGCATGGTCATAAAAGGGAGTCGACGTTTCTTACTAGGGATGGTGAACTGGTGGCAGTGGTGGTGTTGTATGGCTGGGACCATGGTCTGGGGTTAGTAGGATGGGACTCTTGGAATGGGAATCGGGTGCCGAAGGCCGTATCATCCTTCCGAAATCTAGGTTCGAGGTTTGTTCCCAGTATGTTTTTAGGCAATCCCAATTTTCAAGGAAGAGGACGGACGTAGGTCCAGTTGTATTAAAGAGAGCGGCGACCCATTCAACACTCCACCGATTGGGGAAGCTTGTCTGAATGAGGGCTTGGACATTCAATCAACGATCTACGTTGAAACATCCCATCGTGCTTTTAACTAATTTCTTTACCTGCTAGTTTTGACCCATCATTGAAAAGTAATAGCCATGCAAAACAAACGTCTTTGTTGGATAGCTCCGTGCCGTGTTATTTGATTTCTGGTTATATGATTTGACATGAATTATTTTTGCACGTAACAATAATTTATTTTTATTTCAATATTTTGATATACCAAAGAAATTGTCCGAATTTTTCCCTTAAGTTTTTCACTTTCTTTGACTACTATGATAGTTCATTTTGCAATAGCGCACAAAAGTTCCTTAAAACCTTATATTTTGCAGAAACTGTAATTGAAAATTTTACTATTTATCCTTATCCCTCAAATCATAAGAATATGAAAGTAAAATTACCATACAAAACAAAGTAGTAAAAATTGCAATAGAAATTGCCTTAGAACAAAAACTATTATGACAATTTATCTAATAATGTAATAAATAGAATTTCTTAAGATCTATTAAACAACTAGCAACTTTGGAGAAACTTTAACTCAAATAATAATTATTTTACTCTTATTCCTCATTTTAATTCCTTAAACTAATATTAAAGCATGAAAGTGAAATTGAACATTCACAATATAGCATTAAGGATTGCAGTAAAATCACCTTAGAACAAATACTAAACATAGTGATTACCATGTTTATTTATATTGCACATGCAACCAAGGTAAAACCAGCCTTCCTAAATAAATGCTTCACTCATTGACAGTTGAACCGTGATTGAGCAGACTCCTTCGAATTTTCCAGCAACTAATCCAACAAGACATACATTGTATAGAGAGATGTTCATTGCTTCACTAGGACAAGACTTCAGCTGTAATTAGTTAATGGTGGTTATCCAGAGGAAAAGTTTTGTCAAAAAGTAGTTGAGGATATAGACCGTGTGAGTAATGCCCTACTCATGGAATCAGTTGAAAGATTATTCATGCTTGATGCTTTAAATTGCTTGGCAGAAACACTTCCATCGTTAACATTGGGAGGAAGTTCACCAATCAGAATTGTACCATTTTCTTTAGGATTACCATAAATGGCTGCCTCCTGAAGCTGAAGAGCATGTTCAAGATTCCATAGGATTTCTACCATTGAGGGCCTATCAGCACCAAATTCAGCCAAGCATTTCTCAGCAGTCTCTCCGTACTTCCTTAGGGAATCTAAGTTGATTTTTCCCTTCAAAGTAGCGTCTATGATTTGCTCCAACTGCCCTCTCTTTTGCCATTTCATTGCCCATTCAGACAAGCCCACCAAATCACTTGTAAGGGATGTATCAATAACAGGCCTACCACAAACAACTTCAAGTAAAACTACTCCAAATGAATACACATCTGACTTTGCTGTCAATTGTTGTCTTTTGAAATATTGAGGATCAAGATATCCAAAACTTCCTTTTACAACGGTACTTACATGGCTTTGGCCAATTTCAGGCCCTATTTTTGATAGCCCGAAATCAGCAACTTTGGCCACGAGATTCTCATCAAGCAAGATGTTGGCAGACTTCACATCACGATGGATGACTACTCTCTCATGTCCTGTGTGAAGATAATGAAGTCCTCTTGCAGCTTCAATGCATATTTGAAGTCTCTGCTTCCAACTCAAACTAAGAAGACCAGAGCCATAGAGATGGCTCCTGAGTGTTCCATTCTCCATGTATTCATAAACCAAGATCATCTCGTTCCCTTCATCACAGTATCCAATCAATGAAACAAGATGGCGATGGTAGAACTGGGAAAGCATCTCGAGCTCAGTTCGAAACTCTGTAGGTCCCTGTTGGGACCGGGGATTACTCCTCTTCACTGCCACTTTCGTACCATTTAGAATTCCCTTGTAAACTTTCCCAAAACCTCCAATCCCGATTACCCAACTCTCATCGAAGTTGTTTGTAGATTCTTGAACTACTGCAAAAGGAACTCGATAGCGGAAGATGGGGTCCGAGTTTTTAATTCCCATGGATGGTGAGTTTCCTCCATTGATGGATAATGGAATCCATGGGGGCAGTCTGCTTCTGTTTCTGCACAAAAGACATAGAATGCCAGCCAACATAGCAGCAACTACGGGCCCCACGATCACACTCACCATCAAACCGACGTTTTTCTTGGAGCTTGAACCTGGGGAAACAGTCAGCAGAGCACTGGAGCTTAGGCTACCGACGGTATTGTTCATCTTCATGATCTCCAGGCCATTCAGAATGCCATTAGGACAAGGAGAACCCAGACCGACAATCGAGCCAACGCTGATAAGAAGCTTATCGGCGACGGTCAACTCCGTAACAAAATCAATATAAAGTGCAGCAACCAAGATGTCTGGTACCGGAAAAGAACTCCGATTAACAGTCTTCACCAACGTGGAATTGACGAGAACATTGAAGTAGAGCTCGTTAGCACTTTTACTTACTATATCACATATATGAAACCGAAGAAGGTATTGAAATCCTGGAACAACATCAAATTCCCAGGCCAAACTTAAATTCACACCGTAACAATCATCAGGAACACCCGTTGTGTTCATACCTCTGGCAGTTCCATAGACAGTATTTGGAGCTGAATCTTGCGTTGCCCCACCTCGAACGTACTTCACGGCTGTAATATTTGAGTAGCTTGTGATTAAGTTAGGCTGTATTAGAAAACCTTGATCGGGAATCCAGGTTCGCAAGAGTGTATCATTATCCGCCATCACCGTTGGCCCTCCCATGTTCACTCTCCAAACCGTCTCAAGTGCCACCGGCAACAAATCCACGGAGTTTGCCGCATGACTAACACCGATACCGTCGTTGGAAATCAGCTCATCGGGAACTGAAACCACTTCTATAGCATTCAAGAACGCGATTGAATTGCCGAAAGGGGTGAACGTGATTACAAGGTTCTTTGAAGTCACATTTACAGAAAATTCTTTAACAATGGATGTTTCGTCCACACTGAAATTGCTCAGAAGAACGTGATCCGGAGTCGAAACAGCAAACTTTGCCAGACTCATATTATAACTATTATATGAAAACGGACAGAAATAGAGGCGGATCCAGTGTCTCCCACTCCGTTTGATCGAAAAGTTGTATTTCAAGGATTCAGTAAAGACTCTGGCTGTTTGAAGCAGCGCTGAGTATTTGGTGGAAGGGACAGGTTTCAAAGTGGTTTTGGCAAGAACATCATGAGAGGTTGAAAGCAAATTCGAAACCATGTTGTCGGCAAGGAATACACGATTTCCAGCAGAAGAACTGGTGGATGCTCCACAGTCTATAAGATAATTATCCACAGGGTTAAATCCTGAAGAGAAGCTTGCCAAGAACAAAATCGGGAAACCCCAGATAACCAATTCGGGTGTTCCACGACACATCATCATAAAGACTAGTGATTTATCGAAGAACAAGAAGATGAATTTTTGTGATGAAACATGAAACAGATAAGAATATCTGGACTAGTAAAGGAGACAGAAAGAGAAGCCTAAAAAGGTAAGTCAAGAGAAAGAAGACAATCAAAGTAAGTTAGGATCAACCAATTAGTAATCTTCTCCACATTCTTAATTTTAATTGCCAGCTCACATCTCTCCTTCCATTCTTTTCATCCAAATGAGGAAAAAAAAGAAGGCAACCAATAAAGGAAAGAATGAACATGATCTTGCCTTGAGTTATATTTTGCTATGATTGCTCAAAAAGAAGATAAATGAATATTTTATTTAGAATCAAGTTGACTTGATTAGGCTTATATTTAGAAGATAACTTTTTGACTAACCATTAACGATGAGTAATTAAATAATTGCAAAGGCTCAAGTTGAGGGCCACAAAGGACAACTCTCTTATTCGAAGTCTAGTTTGTAAAAAATTAAGACAGTGCATCTATTTTATACTCTTAACTCTGTGATATGTAAATACTTTGACATATCATTAAAGGCATTAAAAAGAAAAAGGGAAACAGAGCATTTAGAGATTATTTATAGTTTGTAGCTACACGGGTAAATCTGTATCAAACTTTAGAAAAACCTACATCAGACCTCAAGCGTCCAGGGTGCTTCCATCTTTCCGGTGCTGTCTCTCATACAGCGGCAGCAGAAAGAGTATTTCTGCACGTTCCAAATCGAGGACTTTGATGCTTCATGCGACTTTGCAGCACCTAGCAAAATGCTAACACAACATTGAGAGCACAAATAGGGGGAACACTGCGAGCAACTGCTATACCCAACTAAGTTGAAGTTTAAGAACCTGAAATTTGAGAGAAGGTTCACCTTAGCGGGCATTGTGGATGGATCATGCTTGATAAAATCTAGTGCAACTTCCCTGGAGATAACATTGCCACGGCTCACACCGTTTTTATGCGTCACCTCATACAACTTGTCAGCGACTTTCACAAGCTCTGGCCTAAACGTTGTTGTTATAAATTGAGTATTTAACATGTCTACCAGACGATGTTTCATATCTACCAAACAAATGATTTAAGGATCTACTAGCATTATAGTTTACAACAACAGAGTTCATTAGCCAAAACCAGGATGAAAACAGCAGGCCTAATGCATATGCAATGGTACATACTTTATCTAGTCTAAATGCAAGATAATTTGTCAATTGCAGAAGCAAATGGATCGATTGCAGAAATAAATGACAACAAGAGCAACTAACTGCAATCAGAAAATGTGTAGGGTTTTAACAACATAGTTAGAAACACGATGTGTCAAATAGTGTCGAAGAAATTACGGTTTCATCCTCACAATCTGAAGTTTATTTAGCCCCTTCTGTACATAAAGGCCACTGAAAGTAGACAACCTAGACCAGACCTTTCGAAAACTAAGTCATTTTTGAAATCAATCACCATAGAACCACTAAATTTGAGCAGGAACCTAAACCAATAATAACCAATAATGTCCTAATTAGACAACCATCAAAAAAGTAATTCTAGGAGTTAGGGTATATTATACCACAAGTAAGACATATTATTCATGTAATCCTAATTAAAACACAACAGTCATTATTTGTTTTCAAATTTCATCTTTATTTTTCTAACATTTCTAATTGAAGTTGCAATTATCAATACGAGTTAATTTTTGTTTAATTAACCCTGAAAAATCTCCCTCTACATTCTCTATAGAAAATAATATAAGAGATATTATATATCCTATGTTCATGAATATGTTGTATCCGCACACGTGTATGTAGTTATGAATCTCCAATAAGCCATGGTGGCACACAAGATGGACTGGATAACAACAGTATGAAAAGAGGATACATCCAACAACAGCTCTATACTGAGGATCCAGAGTTGCATCCATCTCATCAAAAAGATAGAATGGAGCAGGATCACATCACTGCATGGCAAATATAAGTGCAAGGGCAACTACTATTTTCTGACCCCCCTACAATTGCTTCATGGATTGTGTCTTCCCTTGCCTAGTAAAATAAACCTACGATGCCAAAAGGCACTATTAAAAGTTGTACATCTAAAAGCTCCCTTGTAAGATGAAAACAAAGATGAAATCGATTGTGGTTTGAGAGCTTAGCAGTTGAAGAACACAATGCCGGAATTGAAGTTGGCTGACTCGCTAGGGAAACAAAGATCTATTTTACAAGCTTTTACTCCCTCCATTCAGTAGTGCCAAAGCCTCCGCCCTCCTTCCCCCTTCCGTCATGGCAGGGAAAAGAAAAGGAAGAGAAAAGAAATCAACAATTTAATTCCGTTACTTGTAGTGTTACATCATAATACCTCTTGCTACAAGAGCTTACTTCCCATCGAAGTTTAGATAATTCACCCATGAAATTGAATAACCTAGCTCATTCAAGTCTTCAACAGCTTTAGTGCAATCAATAGCTACCACACCTCCCATAATAAGTCACCAAACAATATATCAAACTTGACACAAATTCGAAACTGAATGATATTCTTGGTAGTGATCTCTTTACAATGCTTAATAGATTTATGTAATTATACTATAGGAACCTTACCAGACTTTGTAGTTTTTTTCACCAATAATGGCTACAAGAACACATATTTTAAGTCCAAATATAAGATATGATTTTCTCCCAATGAATCATAAGTGACAAATATAAAAATGTAACTAAAATTGATACACACTCCCTTACCATGGAAAAAAGTTTGTTGTTCTAAATCCATTGGCACTAACTATAGAGCACAATGACAATGTAAATTTAAAAATTAGTGAATACCACAAAAACACTTCATTTAATAGGAGCAAAAGATACATTAATATCTCAATAGCACATAAGACCGATAAACACATTCTATTAGATAGCTCCCCCCGCCCCCGCCCCCCCCCCCCCCCCCTCCCCCCCTTGATAGGTTATATGCATAGGCAAATGAGTTCTAGACCCATAACCTCATCATCTATGTGATCAAAATGAGTTCTAACATTTTTAAGTAGATGTATGCTAGTATAAAAAGAAGAAAAATAGATGATCAAAAGAACATTAAGGGAAGGACAAAACAATCACTTTATGCTTTAAAATGTTTTTGAAACTCCTTGGTGTAAAGGTTCACCTAGAAGTTAGATAATCAATGTTGACAAGAATTGAAATGCTTAAAATTTTTCTCAACATACTTCAAATTGTATCCCAGAAATTTGTTAGCCACTGATAATCAATACCAAGAACTTAGCCTTTGAAGAGCGACTATCTATATAAGAGATCATGCATATTTAGAGTCTAATGCTAGATCTTCAAATGCTGACAAATAAACTATTTAACCTAGATGATTTAATTGTGAAAAATAATGTTTTTCTTCTAAAAAAAAAACCTAAATTCCATATCAAAAAGAACAAGACAAACCTTAAAAATACAAAAACTTAAAGCTTCTCTTGGTGATTCATCAACAATAAAGTTGAAAGATATATGAAACTTAGCATAACGAAAGAACAACAATATTACCAACACAATTAATTTTTGGACTGAAGGGCTTAGTTATAGTTTGTTCTATGAAGCTCTAAAATCCTTCAATGACGACCTAGATTGGAAGCCCATATATCAAAATAAAACGCAACAAACAACAGAAAAATAAACTGAAAGTAGCTAAAGAAAACATAATATAGAAATTAACATTACATGCCTTATGTACATGCTGAGACTACTAGATCATCCAACTTTTGTTCAAGAATGCAAAATGATAACTATTAGACAACTTTTAATGTGAATAATAACTCAAAAGCATTACTCAACTCTCATATACCATAAAACTAGCATTCTCTACCAGATGATACTAGTTGAGGCCATTCCAAATGTGTTTAACTCGCTACTTTAGCATTAAAAACATCAACGAACATCCTAAATGCTCACCAGGCAAGATTCAAGATGAAGAGTCAGAGAATTATTAGTCCGCAGGTACTTTACATCCCATTTGACCGCAATTGGCTTTAAAGACAAAGGATTACTTCAATAAAATTACAAGCACAAATGGTTAACTAATTGAGAAAAATGTCCTTATTTGTTGTAAACGGAATATTTAGTTGCATCTCACTTCCTTATGAACTGCTTCTTGAAAAATCTATATAGCTTTGCCATTTCTTCTTCTTCTGTTTTGCAGAAAGCACCCTGTTTGCAAACAAAGCCAGGTCATCGAACATCAGAACAAGTCTTCTTTCCCATGGATGACCGCAACTATACACGTTCCCAATCCTTTCTCTGCCAACAAACCAGCGAATGTCTGCATGGCGTTGAACACGGATGACGGCAACAATACACTTTTCCTCTTCCTATTGTTTCTACGTCTCCCCATCCTTCTTCTTCTATTCGCTCAAACGGAACCTGCTAATAAATTCAGAGTTCCCTTCCTAACCTTGGTTTCTTGGTAAAAACCTACAAGAAAAATAGAAAAACATTGTAATCTAATTGCTTTACATGTTTTTTAGCAAGGGCCAAAGGCTTGAACCAATATACAGTAAATAATTTTTGAGGAATGATTTAAAAAGGACAAAAATAAAAATATATACAAGGGGCATCATAGTTGTCTACGTTGCACTAGATCAATCTTTCAAAATGCAAGACCTAATGACAGCCTGATTAGAATCCTTAGGAGCATTTCCACGCTTCTTATTGTTTGTTTATCATAGTTGTCTAATGCTACACTAGAAGAAACTTCCTAGTAAAAATAAAAAAAAAAAAAGAAGATTTTGAGGTTTAACTAGTATACATATCTTTCAAAAAGAGTCAAAAGCTTAAATCACTTCAACGCAATAATTTATTTTGAATCATACCTTGAATAGGTGGACTTATACATTAATATCATAAGTTGGACGCCTGCAGCAAAATTATGACCCATTATGGCTAATTTCTGAATTAAATGGAAAGAAGGGATGGAAAAATAGAAATAAAAATAAAATGAAAGAAAAAATGTTGACCAGAAAATTAAGAAAAGCATAAGTTGAGTAAAAGAACGTAGAAACGAAACTTTATATATGCAATTGCTTACCCGAATGTTGAGTCACATACCTTGTCAAGATATGGAAAGAGGATTACTTTCCACATATTCTTCATTCACCTAAATGACAAGAATTGACACACCTGATACACTTGCTAGAGTTTACAAATATTCCAGCAAAACATAGACCACCAGCTAATAATACTTCAAAAACAGTTGGAGGCTGAGTTGGTAGATGGTATGTTTAGGTTGAATTCGTGGAAACAATCCTGCATTTCTACGTCAGCCAGCTGGGCTGCCTCATGAGAGAGAGATGCAAAGTGCTCTGTTTCACTTTCATGGAACAGAGCAAGTTCATTCAGTTCGTCTTGCTCTTCCTCCTCATTGAGATCAATGCGAATTGGAGTCGGGCTAGCTGAGTTTCTGGTAGAGCTACTGCTGAAGCCTTCAGTCATGGTGTGATCTTCTCCAGTCCAGTTATATCCAGGGAGGTTGAGAATGTGGTTATCGACTGTGCAGGGAGAGTGGATACGGGTTGAGTTGGAATTGGTTGGGTGCTGTCAATTACAATTCCTCCAACAAGATCAAAGAGGTTTGATTGGTGGAATTGAGATTCACCTGACGCCAGATATCGTCTTCTGTGTTGCGGATGCCAATTGGATTTCAAGTAGTCATCACCCTCGTCATCGCGACGTCTCTTGCCAAGTTGAGTACCATCGATTGAATCTACTAAGCTTTCATCCGCTAATTTCGTTAGGCACTTCCAAATGTGCTCCTGACGCTCTTTTACTTCTGGAGAATTCCAATCAATATCATATTCATCAACAAAATCCTCTTGTAGAACATACTTACTGTTGCGTAAAACATACGGATCAAGAAGGGTACACCGATTTGTTGAGTTCTCTTCATGACTGCATAGCAAATGGACTCCACAACTTAACAAGGACACGTGCTCCGACTCACACCGAAAAAGAATTTTAATATCATCCCACCTCAGCACGAATTCTTTCGGACTTGTAGAGCATTGCTCAAAACCTTCTGGAAGGACGGTTGAGAAAAACACATGACCCCAATAGAAATCTTCATGCGATTTTATTTTCATTTCTACGCCACCACTGATGAGATCAATATCTAAGATTCCCCAGTAGTTCTCATTTTGACTGTCCTTCATTCCGAAGGTGGTACAGAAAGCAAATCCTCTGAAGTTTTCATCAAAATTTGCAAGCTCGTTAATTTCGCATGAATTATCGTTTGAAGCTTCTTTGCAATGGCTGAACCAATTTGGAATTTCAGTTCCTGCATATATAATTTGAAACCTTGGGGACACCAGATATTTTTGCTCACACATCTGCAAAATTTTCATTAATAAAACCAACAAATCAAGATCCAAACAAACATGCCCCAAGAAAAATAACAGGAAAAGGACAAACTCAAATATGTATATAAAAGAAAAAGGAAAAGAGACATACCACACTCAATATAAAGTTATCCAGATCATTCATTGAATTTTCACATAGACGATCGCAACTCTCTAAATTGACAATTTCAAGACATGGTAAATCGCATGCATTAACTGAGAATCTTTCTAAAGAGCTTGTAAGAAAGTATAGTGAAAGGCCAACAAGTGAGCTAAAATCTATTTCGAATGTATTAAAGTAATTTGTACAAAGGAAAGTCTCATTTTATAGGCTTGATCTCTAACCTATATAAGGATACAATTAATGAGAATATTATAGGATATCTATACACTAAATACATAGCCTATTTAGGCACCTACAGATCTTGCCATATGTGCACCAACACTCCCCCTCAAGCTAGAGATTTGTATAGATCAAATACTCCGAGCTTAGAGAGAAGGTGCCAATGCTGTTTGCTACAAAGTGCTTTTGTTAAAAGGTCGGCTAGTTGTTCCTTGGTGGATATGTGACGTGTTGCTATAATACCTTGTTGAAGCTTCTCTCTTACATAATGGCATTCCACTTCAATGTGCTTTATACGTTCGTGAAAGATTGCGTTCGCAGCAATTTTTTTTGCAGCTTCATTATGACAATGTAAGAGTGCTAGGCAAGTCATATGGAAACCAAAATCCTTCAACAATCCAATGATCCATATGATCTCGCATGGGGTGACTTGCATAGGTCGATATTCAGCTTCTGTAGAGGAAAGTGATACTATTGGTTGTTTCTTGGAACGTCATGAAATCAAGAAATCTTTAATCATGATGCAAAAACCTGTAGTGGATCTTCGAGTTATGGGACATGTGCTATAATCAGAATCACAGAATGCCCTTATCTAGAATTGTGACATGGAAGGGAATATAAGACCTAGTCCAGGGCAACTTTTCAAGTATCTTATTACTCTCATTGCTATTTCCATGTGTGACTACTTCGGAGCATGCATGAATTGACTGAGGAGTTGAACTGAAAAGGTGATATCATGCTTGGTGAGTGTCAGATAAATCAATCTCCCAACAAGTCTCTAATAAGCTGAAGGATCTTCCAAAGGTTGATCATTTATCTCATTTGGAGAACTTGCATCGTATTCAAAACTAGTGAATTTCTTATTTTGCTCCATAGGAATGATAGATGGTTTTAAGCCTGCAAGACCAACTTCAGATATTAATTCTAAAGCATATTTACGCTAACTGAGAGTGATACCTCCTGGAGATCAAGCGATTTCAATTCCCAAGAAGAACTTTGATGGACCAAGATCTTTCATAGAAAAAGGAGAGTGAAGATACTGTTTGAGCTCGGTGATCCCATTTTCATTGTTGCTCATAATCAATATGTCATTTACATAAATTAACAATGCCACAAAGGAGCTGCCCTAAGACTTTTTAAATAAAGAATAGTCATGACGAGACTGAGAGAAACCATGCTGGAGTAGGGCAGATGTGAATTTAGCATTCCATTGACAAGAAGCTTGCTTCAACCCATACAAGGATTTGCACAATCGGCACACCATGCACTCCCCTTGAGTGTGAAATCTGGTGGAAGCTGCATATAGACCTCTTTGGAGAGATCACCATGTAGGAAAGCATTTTGAACATCCATCTGGAAGATAGGCCAGTGATGAACAGAAGCAATAGTGATAATAAGGTGAATTGTGACATGTTTCGCTGTGGGAGAAAAAGTATCCTTAAAGTCGATCCCCTCATGCTGACTAAAGCCTTTCACCACAAGGTGGGCCTTGTATCTCTCAACGGACCCATCAACACAGTACTTCACCTTATAAACCCATTTACAACCAATGGGACGGTGATTAGGGAGTAAGGGAACCAAATCCCAGGTATGATTGGCTTCAAAGGCCATGATCTCATTATCCATGGTAGTCACCCAATTGGGGTCGAGGACGGCCTTATTAAATGTGGTAGGTTCAGGGATGGAGGAAATAGTGGCAATGAAGTGTTGATAGGGAGGATGACATTGGGCAAGTGAAACATAATTAAAGATAGGATAAAGGGAGGTAGATGAAGTATGTGGAAGTGTAGGGCAAAGATAGTCAGAAGTCCAAATGGGAGGTTTGGTGGAACGGGAAGAACGACGGAGGGAGGGATCCTGAGTGTCATCAGGGGTGGGGTCAGAAAGGGTAGTAGTGGGAGGTAAGGGTTTCGAAGGCAAAGGTACAATATCAAGAGGTTGAAGGTTGGGAGGTATGGGAGAAGCAAGTGTCAAAGGTTCAACAAAGGAAATGGGCTCCATAGAAGAAGGGGGCTCAACAGACGAAATAGGGTCCTCAGAAGTTGGAGGATTAGGTAATTCAAGGATATCAACAGGGAAGTTGGAGAAGGTGTACGAATCATCAAACTCGAGAGCTGGAGTCAAAGAAGTAAGAAAGCTGTCTAGGGCCGAAGGAGAGGAAAAAGGAAAAATGTTTTCCTAAAAAATGACATCATGACTGACAAAAATTTATTGGGAAAAGGAATCATATAAACGATAGCCCTTTTGAGAAGAGGGATAACCCATGAAAATACAAAGAATGGCACGAGGACTAAATTTATCGCGATGACCAAGCGTGGTGGCATAACACC
Source organism: Casuarina glauca (assembly GCA_028551395.1). Taxonomy (NCBI): domain Eukaryota; kingdom Viridiplantae; phylum Streptophyta; class Magnoliopsida; order Fagales; family Casuarinaceae; genus Casuarina; species Casuarina glauca. Next base: position 28,028,605 of record CM052352.1, on the reverse strand, counting down.
GACAAACAAAAACACGAAGGTGTTCAATGATAGGAGATTTACCAAATAAACGCTCAAAAGGGCTGACACCATGTAGGGAAGTGGAGGGAATGCGATTGATGATATGGATAGCAGTGAGAAGGCATTCACCCCAAAAAGAAGAGGGGATAGAAGCTTGAAACATTAAGGCCCAGGGCAACATTAAGAAGATGGTGATGCTTATGTTCAACAACTCCATTTTGTTGTGGAGTGTGAACGCAAAAGGTTTCATGAATGATCCCGTGATGGGATAAGAAGGACTGACATTTAGTGGAATCAAATTTGAGACCATTGTCAGAACGAATGCGTTTAATGGTAGTGCCAAATTGTGTTTGGATGAGGGAAATAAAATGCTGAATTTTGGAAAACACTTGACTTTTGTAATAAAGAAGGAATACCCAAGTGGCACGAGAGAAATCATCCACAATTATGAAGAAATAACGTGCACCATCATGGGTGGGTGTCTGATAAGGACCCCACACATCTATATGGATTAAGTAAAAAATGGAATGTGTGTGAGATTGACGTTCAGGAAAAACTAAGCAAGTTTGTTTTGTCAAGGGACATATGGGACAAAAAAAATGGGAAGGATAGGAAATTGATTTTCTGTGAGCCAAAAAAATTTTTAATGAGGAATGATCGAGGCATTGGTGCCAAAGATGATAATTATTATTGATAAAAGAGGAATTACAAAATGTTTTTGGGGTACAATAAGTATCCTTTAGGGAATTTAAATATTGAGCAAAAACAGAATGAAATTGTGATGGAACTGAAGCATAAAGGAAATAGAGGCCCCATTCAGCTCTGCCTAGCATGATCAAAGCTTTAATCGTACGGTCCTGGAAAACACAAAAAGCATCGAAGAAAATTGTCACATAATTATTGTCACGGGTTAATTTTTGAATGGATAAAAGATTGTGTCGAAAACGAGGAGCATAAAGAATGTGGGTGAGGTGTAATGAGGGATATGGTGTGTAGGTACCAATGTGGGTTACATGGCTAGTGGACTGATCAAGTAGTATGATGGAGAGTGGTGTTGCACATGGATAATAATAATCTAAAAAATTTAAATCATAAGCAATATGGTCGCTTACCCCGAAATTAATTATCCATGATGTGTAAAAGGGTGTTTGAGGAGAAGCATTATCGGTGAATGGCCCGGGGTCAGTGGGGCCTAGCTAGTTAAGGAGATTGAAGAGGCATTGTTGCAGATCAGGGGTCAAATGAAGACCATTGGACCCACCAAAAGAGCTAGGTGGGCCAAGTAAAGATGGGCCTAAAGAACCTGCACTAGGAGTAAACATAAAAGGTGGGTTAGATTGATAAGGGGGTCCATGAGGAGAGGGGAGCCCATGACCCGTTAGGTTGATAGGCCCAAATCTAGAAGGATGGGCTGGATCGTGGGCATCAACATGGTAGGCCGAAGGAGCTGGCCTGTTGGGCTTGCTTCTGGACCTACCCCGCTGTTTGGGCTGCCAGTTAGGTGGGTAGCCCATGATTAGGAAACATGACTCCTAAACATGGCCTAGTATTTTACAATGATTACAAAAAAGGCGGGCCTGATGTGGGCTGTGAGAAGTGGGGTGAGGCCCACAGGCAAACCCACGAGCTAGAGCCGACCTGGCCTGCAACCGAGATGGGTTGCGGGGACAAAGTCCTTTACACACGAAACAAGTGACCAAGAGGCTTGGAACGCCAAAGAGTTACCGGAGGAAGATTTTTCGGTGTGTGTGGAGTGCTGTGCAACATCATGCTTGGCCATGGCGTAAGTTTTCTCCAGGCTTGTAAGCTCTTCACAAGAGAGGATCGAAGAGCAAAGCGTCTGAAACTCTGATGGAAGGCCAAGAAGAAATTTCATCGTGTGCTCCTCCTGATCATGAGCACAAAGCCTAGAATTCACACCGCAATCACATTTTTTGCAAGTGCAGTGAATCGGGACTTGATGGGATTTAAGTTCACTCTAGCGATTTTGAAGCCGAATAAAAAAATTGGTGAGTTTGGCGCCGGTGGCTCCATTGAGGAGTTTGAGATCGTTAATGGCCTCCTTTAGGCCAAACTTTTGGGTTGCGATGACTTTGTTGAAGCTTTCCTCCAACATATTCAAGATCTCCACCATAGTTAAGCGGGTAATCATGCCGGTGAGAGTGGGTTTGACGGAGTTGATGAGCCACGTTTTGACAGCACCATGGCATTGATGCCAGCGTTTGGCATCATTGCCATCATTGGTGGGATGTAGGAGGGTTCCATAGATGAATCCCATCTTGTTACGAGCAAGAAGAACAATCTAGATTTGATCGCTCTAGTTCGCCTAGTTGGATTCACCAGTGAGTTTGACTGAGATGATACTTATGGGTTGAAGATTGGCCATCAAAAAGCTGTAAGGGTCTCAAGCAGTGATGGCGGCGGTGGCGGTGGCAGTAGAGTTGGTGGACATGGCGGCTAGGGTTATAGGTAAGATTGGGGATTGGGGCTAGGGGTAATTTAGGTAATGTGGGAAAGGAGGGTAAAATGGGAAGGGATGATTAGGGTGTAAGTGAGATGACGTTGAATAGAGGGGAAAAAAAAGGGCGTCGGGCAGGGAGAAAATAAAGGTTAAAAAAAGGGGGAATAAAAGGAAACTAAGAATGTTGCTATTAACTTGTTATTAAAGGCCAAGGAATGAGAAAGCGAAAGTGAAAAAAAATCTCAGGAAGGAACCAAGGTCGATGATACCATGTAAGAAAGTATAGTGAAAGGCCAACAAGTGAGTTGAAATCTATTCCGAATGTATTGAAGTAATTTGTATAAAGGAAAGCCTCATTTTATAGGCTTGATCTCTAACCTATATAAGGATACAATTAATGAGAATATTATAGGATATCTATACACTAAATACATAGCCTATTTAGGCACCTACAGATCTTGCCATATGTGCACCAACAGAGCTGCACTCCCGTTCACTTAAGTTTCGCAAAAAGTGTGGAAGCCTAACAATTTCTTGAAGTCCCCAGCATTTGTTTAGGCAAAGGGAAGAAATATAAAGAAAATTTTGGATGCATGTTGGAAGGCTGCCTATATGGGCTTATTCTAGATCTAAAAAGATAGATCGATGTAAGAATTCCAATGTTTGTAGTGGCAATGGAAGTGGCCTTGCACTCAATGAAGTTTCAAATTTTATTGTGGATTCAATATATTACATGTCATATCCAACCTTCTTTAAAAACTTTTCGTGCTCTGAACAACCACTGTGTGACGCGTCGTATTCAAATTGCAAGGGAACAATGCCACTATTCAAATTACAACCACTTAGATAAACTTGAACAACCCTAACTAAGTTTTGAAATGATGAAGGTAGATGTTCTATATTGGTTATGTCAATGGAGAGCCATCCTAAACTTTCCATTGGACACTGAAATTTAGGAAAATTCTCCAGCCTTGAGCATTGGGAAAGACGAAGGTTCTGTAGAGATCTCATCTTAAGTACTCTCGGGAACACCCTAAGGTTAGAGCAATTTTAGAGATTTAATTCAACTAACTTTTCCAGACAACCAATAGAAGGGTGAAGTGAAACTAAATTGTCACAGAAGCTCATATCCAATTCCTTTAAACTTGCAATACCTGAAAATCTAGAGTTTCTTTTAAGAAACTACATCCTGAGAAATTCATTCTTGTGAGGTTTTGACAATTTTGTTAAATAATATAAAAAGAAATAAGAGGCAAGAAATATAGATTGGCTTTCAAGAATTTATAAACTTTAACCAAGAAAAATAAATGATAAATGATAATACCTTGAAACTTTCCAAACTTTTGAGTTGACTTCATGGCATTTGCACATCTACAAGTCTAGTTCCACAAAAATTAGATGGCATAAATTCTCCTGGATATTGAGGCCATTTAAGCAAACTTAACTTATTGTTGAGATATTCAGGTACATTAGACATTTTTGCATTTTGGTTTAAAAAAATTCTAAGCTCTTTCATCTTGTTGAATGCCCGGGTATCCATGTGTATTTTAGCTTCCTCAAGAAAATCTAACAAAATGCCTTTAGTTTTGCATGTTTCCCTATCAAAGTAAACAAATAAAACTTGTTAACAAAATCTAAGCATAAAGTTCTTTATTAATTAGCATAAACAAGGTTACTATTTTTGCTATGATGAGACCTATGAATACACAAGTGTGTAAATCGTTTTTATCACAAAAACCTTTCTTTTTAAACTCTTGAATTCAAAAGTAGCAAGAACCATTTAGAACTTGCTACAATTATAAGTGATAATAATGTAAATAAGCCAAGTTTTATAAATGATAATTTAAAAAATTGTTTACAAATGAATTATTCTTGATGCAACGCTTACCCAAAAAGAAATTAACTTATACTCCATCAACTCAAGTTTTTTGGAAAAGCATTATCATAAAAAAGACAACAAAAATGGTTTGTGAGTACCTTTTCTAATTTAGAAATAACCCTTATTTTGAGATTTATAAAACAAATAGTAATTGGAATGTCCTAAGGTGATCATGAGATTTAAGATATAATATTTTTATAAGTATTTCATGTTAAAAAAAATTATATATGATGGTGTTATTTATTGATTTCATTCAAATTATTTACTTTTTAAATTCGTTATGTGTATATATTAAGGCAAATGGCATGTCCATGTGTACATGTGTATATAAAAGTGGATATTATGTGCATGTGCAATTCACATGTGTACAACACATGCATATAAGTGTAAATGTATGAGAAGGTGTTATGCATAGCATGTGGGTGTCCGTATGCTTATGTGACTTTGTGTATGTAATCTTTGTAACTCAACTCTTACCACATTTTGTTCTAGCACATGACGAACATCTTCATGGATTCACAACCTACTACGTTCACCAATTACTGTGGGTGATTCTTTTTGAACTATTTCTCTGACCATGTCTTGTACTAGATCATGTATCTTTAGTTCACCAAACTTGACCTTTATAAGAGATCTATCTTCAAGCTCTTTAACACAAAGCTTTAGAGAGTAACCACAACTAGGTATTACTTGTTCAACATCTTCTATAAGCATTCCCTTGAAGAAACATGCAATGTCAAGAAAGACATCTTTTAATAATTCCTCCAAATTATTATAACTAAATTCAAGGATTGTTTAGATATCTTTATTAGGAATCCTTCTATATTCCTTGAATTTTTCTTTCTGAAACTCTAAATCTTTACCACAAATAGCCGAACCTAGCACTATCAAAGCCAAGGGAAAGCCTTTAGCATAAGATATTACCTCATTGGCAAGCTTCAAAGATTCATTATCAAGTTTGTTAGTTTTGAAACCATTCATACTGAACAATTGAAGAGCTTCATTATGATCTAATTTCTTAACCTTATATATAAAATCTTCTTCAGGGTTCCAGATATGACTAGTTAACAAATTCCTATCTCTTGTAGTTATGATGATCACACTACCCAAACCAAACCAATTGCTTTTACTAGCTAATTTTTTCAATTATTCCAAGTGATTCACATCATCCAATATTAAAAGAATATTTTTAAAGCAAAGCCTCTTGAAAATAGATAAATCCTACAAAGTTGGACTAGAAAATATTTATTTTCATAATTTTTTTTTCTGTCTTTCTCTCTTTTCCTTAAAACACGATACGGTGAAATTTTTATCCCTTGACCGTGTCTCCAAGATGGAATTTCCTTCCTAAACTCATTGTAGAATCTGCATGCAATTTAGGCATTTTTTTAAGGCCTTAGTAAATAAAACTTCCTTGAGATTGAATGGCTTAGAATAGAGAATTAATAAAGGATCCCAGAAAATTTGTATGATTTAAGTGACCAAGGGGGGAAAATAAAATAAAAATTTATCCCAAAAAAAAAAAGATTAGGGATGGATCCATGAAACATATCCACTGCATTCTCCACTCCCTAGTTAGATTCTTAAAGTTTGTACCTTTATGTATGTACATATGGTGAGATGTATTGTAATATGAATAAGAAAATTCTAAAATGAAAACACAAGAGTAGTCTTTGTAAATACCCTTTTATATGATGGAACCCAAATAGATCAGCCACTTTTTTTAGAGCTATCTTCCACTCGTCCACCTTCTTGTCATCCTTGAACCTGGCTAATGCATCTTCAACTTTATTAGCTTGTTTCCAAACATCCAACGAATCTAGATTGTAAAACACAAGTAAAACCACTTGGCCTTTTTTTTCCTTGCATTCAAGGATCTTTAACAATTCATTCAAACACCAGGAGGAGGATGCGTACTTTCACGAGAACACAACTATTGAAATCCTTGACCCTTCAATAGCTTTGAGAAGTTCTGAAGAAATTTCTTCTCCCTTTTGAAGTTTGTCATCAATGAAGGTATTGAATCCTTTTTGTTTCAAAGCACCATGTAGATGGGCAACAAAAGTGTCTTATGTGTCTGTGCCTCTAAAATTTAGGAATACGTCATAAATTTATGGATAGAAGGATGAGAAACAAAAGGAAGAAGAGGTTGTGTTGGAAGCCATGGAAGAGGATGTAGTACTACGAGTGGAGAAGATTGTGAAAAATGAAGAAGCAATCCGACTCCCTACATTAAAAAGAGAAAATGGTTGCCAGGTGGGATTAGAAAAAGAAAGTCGAGAAACTTTAAGGTAGCTACCTCACAAAGAAAAGAAGATCAAGAAACGACAGAGCAACAACCTCACAAAGAAAAAAGGGTGGAGAAACTACAGGGCGACTTACTTCACAAAGAAAAGTCAACATGAGAAGTTACAGATCACCTTTTCGGAACCCGTGAGAGTAACTTCAATACAACAGAGAATGCAGATAGAAGTTGGCACTACATAGCAAATTTAATCAATGTTCATAAAAAGAAGAGAAAGTCGTGGGTCACACCCATAAAACATGATAGCATCCAAAGATGATTTCTTCGGCAGAAGAATGGACTAGTCAATGAGGGGGCAACCTTAACATTGTGGTTCTTTGATTTGTCAAATAGAGAACAAATAATAATTTATAGGATTTTCATTTTGTGAAAAGGATTTATTTATTTTTTAGATTAAATTAATTGTTAAAAAATTGTTATTTTTAACATATCTCCTTATTTGAAAACTGAAGAAATTTCAATGTATTACGTGCAAGAGGCCATGTGTCAGAACAAAACCTTTTGGATCATTAACTCTCCACTAGCAAGGGGTTTTGACGTACGATTTGCTAGGATTTGTGTGATGAACTTATAACAGGAGAGGGTAAAGTGGGGTTTGTGTATGTAACTGGATAAAAGAGTAAGGAACACATACAGGAAGGGAGCATGAATGCTCTTATAAAGAGTACCTTGTGTGCAAGAAGAACTTCTAAACCAAGCATTCGAGCAGGCACCAATAGGCACGAACCAAGAAAAGGCACCAAAAGGAGTGCCAAGAGGAGGCACTAGGAGGTGTGCCCAATGCAGGCACCAGTAGGTAGTGCTCAATGTAAGCACCAAGAAGGGTGCCCAATGTAGGCACCAGGAGGTGTGCCCATAGCAGGCACCAGCAAGTAGTGCTGATAGAAGGCATCAGGAAGTGTGCCGAGAGCAGGAACCAAGAGGCGCAACAGCATGTGTTGCTACTCAGCACTGTAGTAGTCCAGACAACCTAGGTTCAGCAGTGAATTTGTAATTTGTAATGTACTCTAGATATTCTAATGAGGAGAAGAAGGGCTCATTGCAATGGTGACAGTGGACGTAGGCTTGCTTTGGCTGAACCACTCTAAATATTGTGTCTTTTTTGTGTGTGTGTGCCTAGATCTTTATATTCAACACAAAATTGTGTGATGTATGTTATTATTGGTATGTTTGCTTAGATTCTAGTTTCGATAATGTAATAAGATCCTAACAAGTAGTATTGGAGTTCCAACAAATGGTACCCGAATTTCCAACAAGTGGTATTAGAGCCTAGATTGATGGGTTCAGAGCTAGATTGAGCAACATCGAGCTAGATCGGCACTTATTAAGAGCTTGAAATGGCAAAAAGAAGCTGTTTTTTGGAGAAAAGGAGGCCAGATCAAGAATCAAGGCGTTGAGCTCTACAAATCTGGAGTTTTTCATGCAAAATGGTGAAAGTTGGTCACCAAACAACTGTTGTAGGAGGCAGAATTGGCGCTAGTAGTGCCAACATCGGTAAAAAGTAGAACCGGGTGATGTTACCTAGTTTTGGACCTAAAGAGAGGCAAAGATCTAAGTTTGGAGAAAACAGATTGGGTGCGCAAGTGATCCAGTGTGAAAATGGATTAGGCGCGTGAGCACACGCGTGGAGCAATGGATCATGTGATCAAATTAGGCATATGCTGTACACGCATGGAGCAAGTTACGAGTCGAAAAGATCCATGGATCTAAGTATGGATCGAGTATGGTCAATCAAGTTGAGTCCAAGTCAACGGGTTAAGAGGATCCAGTACGGGTTCAAGAGATGCACTGGGTCAGAAGATCTGAGTTATGGGCCAAGTTGAGCCCAGATTTCACAAGGTGAAGAATTGGGCCTTAAGCAAGCCCATGATAAGGTCCAAGCCCATTAGAAATAGTTTTTTTTTGTAAGTGGACCAAAAGTTAAGCCAATTAGGCCCAAGCCATTGAAAATAAGCCAAGATAGCAGACCAGGAAGCAAGCCAAGTGTTGGGCCAAGTATAGGTCCAAGTTTGCTAAATTGGGTTGAGCTGCTGAATTGGGTCGTGTGTGACCAGAATTCTTGAATCTGTCATATTGTGGATGAATGGTTAAGAAGTTTTTGGTAGATCTAAGATGTTCTATCGCTTGCAGCGATAAAGTGAGGGTGACCGGATGACCTATGCAAGATTTCGATTCCATCCGTGGAGGAAGAATAGTGAATGATGGTGAAGTGTGGTTGAAAATGCTAATTGGGTTGTGAATGTCGTGATGGCAACGAAAATCAAGCAACCAGTGGCAGATTTGGAAATCCAAGGGGTAGAGATGATGTAGTGGTTGAGTAAAAGGTGATTAGTAGTGAAAACCAATGTACATAACGTATACACATAGGAGGCGTGTGAAGCCCATGTGCAGATAGAGAATTTGGTGCGTGAATCCAAAGTGTGGGCTAGAAAATTCTCAAGTTAGGCAAACTCAAGTTGCTAAAAATGCAATCTCTCTCGAAGGCGACACGTGTGAGATGGAAGTGTGAACCTAATGAAGAAGAAACATGTAGATGGACTAGCAGAGAGAAAGTCAGCATTGAGGGGGAGTGTTGGAAAATCAATGCTGACAGGTCCCACAAAAAATGTGAAAGGGGATAGAAGAAGTCAAGGTTACGGAACCCACAATAAAAGGATGAAACATGAAGAATTCTCAAGCCGTGAAGTCAGTGGAATTATCTAGAATTATGACGTGAAGAAAAGCAACGTTGGGTCCCATACAAGAATTGTCTAGAATTGCGGCAAGAAAAAAAAGTCTAGGTGGTTGCGGAATTGTCTAGAAAGAGAGAAAATATCAAGTTGAGAAAACTGACTTGTAAGTCGGTTAAGCACTTTATAAAATGAGGAAGAGTTTCACCTACAAGGTGTGCTAAGAGAAAGCACCAAGAAGGGTGCCAAGTGTAGGCACCAGATGGTGCGTTGAGAGAAGGCACCAAAAGGAGTGCCAAGAGGAGGCACTAGGAGGTGTGCCCAATGTAGGCACCAGAAGGTGTGCCCATAGAAGGCACTAGCAGGCAGTGCTCAATGTAAGCACCAAGAAGGTTGCCCAATGTAGGCACCAAAAGGTGTGCCCAGAGCAGGCACCAGCAGGCAGTGTCAATAGAAGGCATCAGGAGGTGTGCCGAGAGCAGGGACCAAGAGGCGCAGCAGTGTGTGTTGCTACTCAGCATTGTAGCAGTCTAGACAACCTACGTCCAGCAGTGAATTTGTAATTTGTAATGTGCTCCGGATATTCTAATGAGGAGAATAAGGGGCCATTGCAACGGTGACAGTGGACATAGGCATGCTTTGGCCGAACCATTTTAAATATTGTGTCTTCTTTGTATGTGTGTGCCTAGATCTTTATATTCAACACAAAATTGTGTGATATATGTTATTATTGGTATGTTTGCTTAGATTCTAGTTCTGATAATGTAATAAGATCCTAACAAGTAGTATCGGAGTTCCAACAAATGGTACCCAAATTTCCAACAATGACACCAAGGCTCTATTTTATCTAAAATTATTATAATTCATTAACAAATGAGAGAAAATCCACTGGTCCACAACCTTATTATCTGCTCCAACACTTTTGCACCTAACAAAATGATTCAGTCCGCAAATAATATTTACTGATTCAGTCCATATTGAGAATGATACCAATTAAGGCCATAATTTATTTCAAAATGGAAGGAATATAAAAATAAAATATACAGAAAAATGAATAAGAATATTTTTCTATTGTATAAAAATTTAAATTTTCAAAATAACTTAATTTTAACAATTAACAATCGTACCATACGAGAAATATCTCACTCCAAATAACGAAAACAATTAAAGAGTATATAAACAAATCTCCAACAATATATTTGCGCTGCCTAGTCGGAGCCAAACTAGTAAAACATCCACTGGCCAAGCCTAGTGAATAGCGTTTGGGATTGAATTCACCACGTACTATTACTTTCAAGATGGTGTCTCCAAAAAGCGATTCGGTTAATAAACTGCAGGAGTTGCGTTTGTTTCTTTTTTGAGAAAAATTGTTAGCAAAAAGTCCTTATTTGCTGCAAACGCATGTCAATTCCTTATGGACTGCTTCTCGAAAACTTTAAATTGCTTTGCCATTTTCCCTTTTTCTTTTTCAGTAGAAAGCACCATGTTTGCAAACAAGGTCAGGTCATCGAATATCAGAACAAGTCTTCTTTCCCATGGATGACGGCAACTATACACATTCCCAATCCTTTCTCTGTCAACACACCAGCCAATGTCTGCACAGCGTTGAACATGGATGACGGCAACTATAAGCTTTTCTTATTCTCATTGTTTCTACGTCTCCCCACCCATCTTCTTCTATTTGCTCAAACAGAGGCTGCTATTAATTTAGGAGGAGTTCCCTTGCTTACCTTGCTTTCTCTTCAATTCTCCACAACGTTACGTGCAAATGGGTTTGAACATGAAACTGGCTCACAAACATGTTGGCTCATTGTATGAGTCCATGTAATGTGGGCTTATATCAATGATGCATATACTAATATTCCCTACCGTGGCAAGTGCAATGTTATTCTGTTGGTCCGTTCTGGTTCTACATATCCTTCTATATCACCCTTATTGCAAATATGGTACTGGCTAGTATGGGCCTTAGTCCATCTATAGACTTTGATGAGTGAGACTATATGTATGGACACACTTATAGGCTAAGTCCCCCTTTAGCTCTCTAATTATATTCACTAAGCTTTATTACAGGAAGAGTGGTAGAGATAACGGTGACCATTATTTACTTGTGCTCTTAGACGTGTAAAATATCTTACAGATGTTTTGACACGTCATGCTCACTCTCTCTTTGGATAAGAACTATTGATTCACTACACAATACACACGACCAAATATTGAGATACTACACAGAGAGAGTAGACACTGCACAGTCCCGTTTTCTACCATCTTCTACTGGTTTACGGCTGCCTCATCGAGCCAGTTTTAAGAGAGAATAAAGGGGAAGATTTGGTCTGAAGTTCCTACCTTGGAACTTAATCATGGATAAATACGGTAAGTATTCAAGCTCGTTTTATATTCTGACAGGAAACCCACGATGTCTTTATGATTGATGCTCATATCCTCATAAAAGCCTTGATTCAAGGCTAGTTTTTCTAACAATTGGTATCGGAGCTTCTATAGCATCAATCTGAAGACTAAAACAAGTTAAGGACTTGATTTTGAGCTCAAAAACACGTTTTTATGAAGTGGGTTTCATTTTTTTACTTCGAGCTAGATCTGAGCTCAACCCGTGGATAACTTTGCGGGTTGAGGTCAAAATCGGGACCAGTGCGGCAGGAGGATTACACCGCTGCCCAGATCCGCCAGAAATGGCGGAGTTCCGACCGGGTCAAGTCCGACCCGAATAGACCCAAAACGGGTTTGTCCCATTAGAGGCCTCCGTGCGCCACCGTTTATGGCGTCGGAGATAGATCATCCATAGACGATCTCAACGGTGTCTCGACTGGCTAAAGAACCGGTTGGCCGGACGCCGAATCGGTCGAATCGGGTTTTCCGATTTCGACCGGATCTGGTTTAAACCATATCTAGCTGCCGGTGAGCCTCCTTAGGTCACCGTCTGCATTGTCGGTCGTCGGTCTCAAACCGACGATCACGACGGAGTCTTGATTGGTCGGAGAACCGGCCGGCCGGATGCTGAATCGGCCATATCGGCCTGAATCGGCCGAATCGGCCATATCGGCCTGAATCGGCCGAATCGGCCTGACTCGGCCGAATCGGCTGAACCGCCCGTACCGGCCGGCAGCCGCTTTTGGCGATGCGTGGCAGCACGTGGTGGTGATTTTTTTGGTCAATTTTAATCTCAAAAATTCTTATATTTTATATTAGATTATATTATTTGATTGATGAATTTTTGTGCTCATTGATTGTATGCTACGTTACAACATTTTTAATTATATGTTTATTATTGTGGCCTTATCTATGCTTTGAGTTTATTTAAGTCATTATTAGGCCATATTTGTTTAGCATACAATTTATGGAATGCTTGTAGTGTTGCTTAGGTGTAACTTAGGGACTAGTGCCCTAGTCTCTTGAAATAAAGTTACACATTTGATGTGAGTAGCGTATATTGTATCCGCAATGTGGGCTGATCTCGTGGCTTAACTGTTGGTGGTTGGATTGAGTTATGTCTACCACAGTAGCATGACTTAGTTGGGCTATGAGATTTGGCTTATGTGTTTGGGGATTGTTCCAAGTGCGCGGGAGTCTTGTGATTTGGTTGGATTGTGATTGCCACAGTGGCGCATTTTGATCAGGTTATAAGACTTTGTTCTTGTACAGTGGACCTATCCAGTCTTAGTGTGTAGTTATATTCCCACAGGAGGTGACTGCATATTAGGTTCTGGATGTTGCATAGTTAGCTCACCTAGGTTTGGGCTAATCTGAACAGTTCATACACCCACAGGTGATGGATTAGTGAGGATTGGTTCTTCCTTGTGTTGGCAGCTATGTGAAGAGTTTTCCAAATAGCAAATCATGTTTATTACCCACAGGTGTTTATATGATAATGCTTGTGAGGCTCTTTTTAGTTCTACTCACAGTGTGCTCCTATCTTATAAAACAGCCACATTCACAGTCAACAATTGCACAGTCACTATAGAAGTTCTGACTGGTGCGAACTTCAAGAAATGGTCATATGATCTCCGTTTTGCTCTACAGATTTCTGATTTGAATACAGCCTTGACAGTTGCAAAACCAGCTGAACTTACTGAAAATAGCTCAGAGCAACACAAGGAAAGGTGTGAAATTTGGGGAAGAAAGAATGAACTCTGTTTGCTGACTATTCAGAAGACTATAGTTGAGCATCTTCAATCTGATCTGCCTAAAGATGTTACTGCTAAGGATTATCTTGCGACAGTTAAGCAGCAATACACAGTCCCCTCTAATGCTCAAGTTGGGGAGCTCCTACAAGAACTCTTTGATATGAAGTATGATGGTTCTATGACTATCAGAGACTACATCAGTAAGGTGACTGAGTTTAAGACCTTGCTGAAGAACATAGACATAATCCTTCCTAATGCAGTAGTCATACATAAGGTGCTGAACAGTCTTCCTTCAGAGTATGGTATTCTCAGGACATCCTATCATTTGCAGCATGGGAAATGGACAACTAATGATCTACTATCGCAAGTGATGGTTGAGGAAAAGCACCTGAAAGCTAATAAGGCTCGTATGGCCTTGATGACTCAGATAGCAAATTCAGGTAGAAACAAGAGGCCCAGGTCCCAGAATAATAGGAGGTTTAGGAGGGGTCGTTCAGCTAGTAGGTCTTCCGCTCCTAGGGGCGATGTTGCTGGACCTAGTAGGCCTCAGCCAGCTGCGAGGGTCAGGCCTGATGAGATAGTTTGTTTCTACTGCAGGCTGAAGGGCCATAAGAAGCCTGATTGTCCTAGACTCAAGAAGGACAAGGGCAAGCGCCCAGCCAAAGGTAATCGCTCCTTAGTTTATGTTAGTGAATCTCATATGATAGAGTCATCCTCTAGCACCTGGTGGTTGGATAGTGCAGCCACTAACCATGTAGCTTTCACTATTCAGGGGTTCACAAGCAGGAGGAGACCCGTGGATGATGAGCAGTACCTGTTTGTAGGAAACAACACGAAGGTCAATGTGGAGTTCGTTGGAGATGTCATCCTTATTTTGGACATTGGTTTTAGGATGATTTTGTATAATACCTTCTATGTACCATCCTTTAGACGGAACCTAGTTTCAGTTTCAGTCTTAGACAAGCTAGGTTATGCTTTTGAACTTAAGAACTCCATTGTAAATGTATGTTATGACTCAAATCGTGTTGGAAGTTGTACTTTGCACAATGGTTTATATAAGCTATGTTTATCCCCAAATGAGATTCATGTTGTTACAAATGTTTTACATAATGTTCCTAAGAGGGTGATGTCTAGAGAGCGATCATATACCTTGTGGCATAAGAGGCTCTGCCATATTTCCAAAGAAAGGATTCAGAGGTTAACTACAATAGGAATCCTGCCCACTTTAGATAATGATTTCAGTGATTGTGTGGATTGTGCAAAGGGTAAGTTGAATATGGTGAAGAAGAAAACTGCTGTTCACAGTACTGATTTGTTGGGAGTAATACATACTGATATTAGTGGTCCTTACACAGCGACATTACAGGGTGATGTTTATTTCATCACTTTCATTGATGATTGTTCACGTTTTGGATATGTATATCTTATTAAGGAAAAGTCAGAGTCACTGGAAATGTTCAAAGTGTTCAAGACAGAGGTTGAAAAGCAATTGGGCAAGAATATTAAAATTGTCAGATCTGATCGAGGTGGAGAATACTATGGTAGACATGGTGACACAGGACAACAAAAGGGCCCATTTGCTCAGTTTTTGCAAGATTCAGGAATAGTAAGTCAATTCACTATGCCTGGAAGTCCAGAACAGAATAGTGTTGCTGAGAGGGGTAACAGGACACTGATGGAAATGGTCAGATGTATGATGAGTGGCAGTAACTTGCCTCAGTTTTTGTGGGGTGAGGCCCTAAAGACTTCTATGTACATCCTTAATCGTGTGCCCACTAAAGCAGTTCAGAAGACTCCTTTTGAGTTATTTAAAGGACGTAAGCCAAGCTTGAACCACATTAGAGTTTGGGGATGTCCAGCTGAAGTTAGGTTGTACAACCCAAATTTGAAGAAGTTGGATTCTAGGACCAATAGATGTTACTTTGTGTCCTATCCAGAGTACTCTAAGGGATACCATTTTTATAATCCCTATGGAGGTCCTAGGATTGTGGAATCACAAACAGATAAATTTTTAGAGCTTGATGTTGCAAAGAAAGCTGAATGTTCACACGGTGCAGAAAGCAGAAGCATTGCCTGTATGGGTGAAGATATTGATCCGCTCAGTTCATTTAGTATGCAGCCTGTTGCACCAGTACCAGTTTATGGGAATATGCAAGAACATGCCATTGATCCTGTTCTAGTTTCAGAATCACAGGCTCATGAACAGACAATAGTTACTCCACAAGTTAGGAAGTCAACTAGAGAAAGAAGGTCAGCTATCCACCCTGATTATGTAGTATACCTTGGTGAACATGATTATGATATTGGGATAGTTGTAGATCCAACAACTTACTCTGAAGCTGTTTCTAGTCCACAATCTAAATTTTGGTTAGATGCCATGAAAGATGAGATGCAATCTATGATGCACAATGAGGTGTGGAATCTTGTTAAGCGACCTGAAGGATGCAAACCTGTTGGCTGTAAATGGGTATTTAAGACCAAGAAGGACTCTGTTGGAAAAGTTGATAGATTTAAAGCAAGACTGGTTGCTAAAGGATTCACACAGATAGATGGAGTAGATTATGACGAGACTTTTTCGCCAGTATCCTCCAAAGATTCTTTTAGAGTTATCATGGCATTAGTAGCTCATTTTGATATGGAGCTACATCAGATGGATGTAAGGACTGCCTTTTTGAATGGAGTCCTTGATAAGGAAGTGTATATGGAGCAACCTAAGGGTTTTATGAGAAGTGATTCAAGAAAGCTTGTTTGCAAGTTGAAGAAATCAATTTATGGTTTGAAACAGGCCTCAAGACAGTGGTATTTGAAATTTGATAGTTTCATCGCTTCTTGTGGTTTTGTTGAGAATTTGATGGATCATTGTATATATACAAAGCTCAGTGGGAGTACCCCAATTTTATTAATTCTCTATGTTGATGATATCCTTTTGGCATGTAAGGATATGGGGTTACTTCAAGAGACCAAGGCATTATTATCTTCTCAGTTTGACATGAAAGACCTTGGTGAGGCTTCTTTCGTTCTTGGAATTGAGATCCATAGGGATCGTTCACGTCAACTTTTAAGTCTTTCTCAGAGGGCATACATTGACCGGGTATTAGCAAGATTTAATATACAAGACTGCAAGCCTGGAAATGCACCAGTTCTTAGAAGTGATAAGTTAACTAAACTTCAATGCCCTCAGAGTGAAGCTGAAAAAGAAGCCATGAAGAAAGTACCATATGCATGCGCAGTTGGGAGTTTTATGTATGCACAAGTTTGCACTAGACCTGATATTGCTTTTTCCACTGGACTTCTTGGCAAGTTTCAGTCTAACCCAGGTCATGATCATTGGGTTGTCGCTAAGAAGGTTATGAGATATTTGAAAGGAACAAGAGATTACATGTTAACCTACAGGCATGTCAAGGATTTGGCTCTTGTTGGATATTCAGATGCGGATTATGGAGGTGATAAAGATGATTTGAAATCCACATCAGGTTACGTTTTTATGATGGCAGATGGAGCAGTGTCATGGAAAAGTGCAAAACAGACGTTGATGACGTCCTCCACTATGCATGCAGAATTTGTTGCCTGTTATGGTGCTGTTGTTCAAGCTATTTGGTTAAAGAACCTAATAAAGTTGTTGACTGCTCTTGACTTCATTGAAAGGCCCATTCAAATGTATTGCGATAGTTCTTCTGCTGTGTTGTTTATCAATGACAATAGAAGCATGAAAGGGGCCAAGCATATCGAGATAAAATTTCTGACTGTCAAAGAAAGAGTGAAGAATGGTGAAGTGACTGTGGAGCACATTAGAACAGATGCTATGTTAGCTGACCCACTTACTAAAGGGTTAAGCCCTCATGTATTACAAAGGCATGTTGATCGTATGGGTCTTGTTTCCTCTTTTGATGCCTTAACTTAGTGGGAGTTTCTCTCCTTGTATAATACTTTGGGTCAGTGGGAGCTTTTGCTCACCTAGTTATTATGTACTAGTATAGTATCTGGTTGTTTACTGTTCTGTAAACTATGTTTGATGTATATGCATCTTCATTACCTGTTTGTTAGTTGAATTCACATATTATTGTGAGACACGTACGTGCTTGTTTGAAACAGGTTGTAAAGTCTTAGGCATTGTGCGACGCTAAGCATTTGGCCAGGGCACATATTTATTGGCCACATTATAATGTCTTGTTGCACACATATTTTTCTATACTCGAGTAATTCACACAAGACATTTGTATTCTCCTAGGACGGTTTTGTCAATGATGTCTTGTCACTTTGGGGATGTCCTTCTGGGACGGTTAGTCGATGACGTTTGTCATTAGAGGTGATATTCCCCTATGATGATTTTGTCGGTGACGTTGGTCATGAGGAAAATAGGACTGATTAATGTAGTGACACTATATTCTTTTATGGTGTTACCTATCTACCACACTATCATATTAGATTTATGTTTGTATAGTGGAGGGCTCATGTGAATGTGGTGGGGGCTGTGTCTTTAAATGGCACAGTTGCAGCTGTTATCCATGAGTTTGAAGCTTTATGTGACGAGATCTGCATTAGGGGTTTTGATTTACACTTTCGGGACCAGCACAAAACAAAAGTTTTTAAAATTATTTTCATCTATTTGAAATCTACTAGTATTATTCTTGTTTTTATGATCATTACTATAGCCCAAGTGGGAGATTGTTGGCTCATTGTATGAGTCCATGTAATGTGGGCTTATATCAATGATGCATATACTAATATTCCCTACCGTGGCAAGTGCGATGTTATTCTGTTTGTCTGTTCTGGTTCTACACATCCTTCTATATCACCCTTATTGCAAATATGGTACTGGCTAATGTGGGCCTTAGTCCATCTATAGACTTTGATGAATGAGACTATATGTATGGACACACTTATAGGCTAAGTCCCCCCTTTAGCTCTCTAATTATATTCACTAAGCTTTATTACAGGAAGAGTGGTAGAGATAACGGTGACCATTATTTACTTGTGCTCTTAGACGTGTAAAATATCTTACAGATGTTTTGACACATCATGCTCACTCTCTCTTTGGATAAGAACTACTGATTCACTACACAATACACACGACCGAATACTGAGATACTACAGAGAGAGAGTATACACTTCACAGTCCCGTTTTTTCCCATCTTCTACTGGTTTACGGCTGCCTCATCGAGCCAGTTTTAAGAGAGAATAAAGGGGAAGATTTGGTCTGAAGTTCCTACCTTGGAACTTAATCATGGATAAATACGGTAAGTATTCAAGCTCGTTTTATATTCTGACAGGAAACCCACGATGTCTTTATGATTGATGCTCAGATCCTCATAAAAGCCTTGATTCGAGGCTAGTTTTTCTAACAAAACAAACAGATTAATGCTTATAGGGAACCGATTCGGGGTGTTTGGATGATTTTGGAGTGTTAGCATCGTTAGAGGGACATCAAGGACCTCTGCTTTCGGAAGGGAAAGCACACTAGGTTCTTTGATTTCAAAAGCTAGATTTGTGTTTTGCTTAAATCATCCTCTTTTAAATTTTTTTTTTATCTTGTAAATATGTGAATTTATTCATCTAAAAATAAAATAAAAAATTCCTTTTAAATAATTCTTAAATCATCCAAGAATAGAATTTTTGACAATATAATATTGGTGCTTTACAATCTTAAGGTACTAAGGTAACATTTTGTTCTATAATCTCAAGTATTAATCTACAAATTGGCCGCGTTGCATCAACTAACAAGTGCCAAATATGCATGGAAAAAGTTGAACTAGCTTCAATGTAAAACACAATTCTTTATGTTTTAAATGTCACTTGGTTGTCATGTTCTAAGATAGGACACTCCAAGAGAGAGATACCCAAGAGGGGATATGGAGGACATTGTTCTACATTAGAAAGGCAAATGGGAGATCTTGAATTTATAAAGGTCTAGATAACTTTACCTATCATACTAGTCTTTTGGGTTAGAATTCCAAGTTCATGACAATGGAAAGGCAAATGAGAGGTCTTGGATTTATAAGGATTTAGGTAATTCTACCTATTATTCTAGTCTTTTGAGTTAAACTTTCAAGCCCATGACATGGTGGTGGCTTAGATTGGGGTGGTGATTGCGCAGGTTGGGTGCTGACTTTTAAAGAAGAGTAGTTCTCAAATCTCATATTGCAATTTGGGCCTAAAATACGCCACCCTTCTTTACCTTCACAGCATGCCTTGGCCTCATTCAATGTCTGATTCAAACAACTGAAGCAAAAAGTCTCTGTTGAAGAATGAAGGTTTACGTGAGCCAAATAGGCAGCCCTATTCGGCTGTCACTGAAGATGAGCAAAAAGAGCCCATCACAACTTGATATTTTGCCAAAAATATTTGCACATGACCAGAGACACGAACACCACACAAGTATTTCTCGTAATGAAAGAATGGTTGGCAGCTACTTACTATTGTTTATATTATTTGTTTAGATTTCTTTCTTCTACGAGTATGAACCTTGGCTCATTTTGTTAAGCACGAGCATCGCAAAAAACACTTCAGCTTACCTGTTTTCTTCTGTGTAGTTTTGTAGCAGGGCCGTTCGGTCCTGCTACAATGGTTTCGTTGAAAGTGGGTATTGAAAGTGAGAAATACGTTTTTTATTTCAATTATCTTGTCTTTTATTTGTATTTTAATGTAAACTCTTTGTATAGTTTTTGCATGTATTTTATTTCTTTGAACAGTCTGGCCTCAAAAGGGCACAACCACTATAGCTGTTGAAAAGGCACTCGAGAGTTCGAAATTACGCTACCAATTATCCTGAAATGACTTCGTTTTAAAGATTATTTTATGTGTTCGTTTTTCTTCTTTTTTTTTCTACCCCAGATCGAAGAAGAACCAGCATGTGCCTATTACACTTTTCATTAAAATGAGGAATCTATGCAATACAAGGAGCCGAGAAGTACACAATTCTGATATTTTGCCAAAGGGTCTGCACACGGAACAGAGACACGCACGCCAGACAAGCATTTAGTGTAATGGTTGGCAATCATTTACTACTATTCATATTGTTTGTTTGGACTTCTTTCTTGCATAAGGATGAACCTTGGCCAATTTTTTTAAGCACGAGAGCTTTAGAAAACTACGTCAGCATTATGTTTTCTTCTGTGTAGCTTGTAGCAGGGCAGTTCAGTCATGAGACGATGTTTTTTTTATTCTAGTTTTCTTATCTTTTATTTGTGTTTAACATAAATTATTTGTGCATGTATTTTATTTCTTTGAACAGTCTGGCCTCAAAAGGGCACAACCACTATAGCTGTTGAAAAGGCACTCGAGAGTTCGAAATTACGCTACCAATTATCCTGAAATGACTTCGTTTTAAAGATTATTTTATGTGTTCGTTTTTCTTCTTTTTTTTTCTACCCCAGATCGAAGAAGAACCAGCATGTGCCTATTACACTTTTCATTAAAATGAGGAATCTATGCAATACAAGGAGCCGAGAAGTACACAGAATATACACAAGCAATTGAAAGAACCAAAGAATATGTAAATGAATACTTTTTTTGTTTGTTATTCCTCAACTTGAGAGCTCGAAAGCTTCTTCCTAATCCAGGGAATCAACTAGCATTTGCTACCCATTTAATAAGACCGTTTAGATTGGTGATGGTTGGGAATCAACTGGCATTTGTTATTTAATGAAGACTATCATTGAAGATTGGGGTTTTGCGCCAAATGATGAAAACCTGGCTTCAAGCAAATGTGCAAACTCTGTCGAATAAGAGCCCCAAATCAAATTGATGGCATTTTGTTTGGATGTGTAACAACAAAGATTTCTCTTTTTAGTCATTTGAGCGGAAGCCTTAGGAACATCATAAGATACATGTTCCTAAATTGGATCGGGAGTCATTTTATCCTTCTACATCACCGCACGAATCAAAACATGGGGCATTTCTGTTCAAAACTCAAATCAGAAGACCCGCTCCACTAATCCTAAGATTTTTGATGGAAGTGGTAAGTCAATAAAGCACTATCCCTTTCTCTTCACAGCAGCATACATGAGGTCATCGTAAGGCTGACCCCGATTCATGTCCACCTCAAGGTGTCAAGGGCTCTCTTTCTTGTTAATGGCGAGGGAAAGAGTTTGTAGCCTTCGTTCTCTGTAGGTTTTGTAGGTTTCTGCTTAATTCATGTTCCTAAATTTTACGTGGCTTTTTGTAGGTTTTGCTTAATTCTTATTACAGGAGGAGATGATTGGATATGAGCTCAACCCTCGTTGATTCAGAGATTGGATCAACTTGGGCCAAAACCTTTGGTGGCTGTACGGAGGGAGATCTAGAGTAAGGATGGATTAAGAATAGAAAAGAGAGGCCCAAAGGGGGAAGAGTCATTATAATGTTGGTCTTAGAAGAGAACACATATTTTGAGACCAAATAGAAGTCTGAATATTTCTTTCCAACAAATCATACCCGACAAATAAAAAATGTAACTAAGATAGATATACACTCCCTTATTATGAAAAAAAAAAAAAAAAAATCATTTTTCCATATTCATTGGCACCAACTACATAGCACTATGATAATGTAGATTTAAAAATTAGTGAACACCATAAAAACACTTCATTTAATAGAAGCAAAAGATATACTAATATCCCAATAGCATGTAAGGCTCATAAACCCCTTCTTTTAGATAAATTTTTTTTTCTTTCGTTTTTTTCCTTGACAAGTTATATGTATAGGCAAATAAGTTCTAAACCCACAACCTCATCATCTATGTGATCGAAATTTAAGCTGAATTGTTGATATTTCTAAATAACCTTATGGTAATATATGAAGAAGAAAAGCAAATGATCAAAAGAACATCAAAGAAATGACAAAATAATTACCTTTATGCTCTAAAATGTTTTCTAAGACTCCTTGGCATGAAGGTCCACCTAGAGGCCAGATAATCAATGTTCACAAGAATTAAAATGCTTAAAAAATTTCTCAATATGCTTCAATTGATCTAGAATTTTGTTAGCTAGTGACAATCAATACCAAGAAGTTAGCCTTTGAAGAACAACTTCAAAACAACTATCCATATCAGAGATCATGCATATTTAGAGTCTAATGCTAGATCTTCAAAACTTAATAAATGAACTGTTTAACCTAGATTATTTAATTGAAAAAAATAATGTTTTCCTTCTAAAAACAAACCTAAATTTCATATCAAAAAGAACAAGACACAACTTAAAAGTATAGAAACTTAGGACTTCACTTGCTGATTCATCAACAATAAAATTAAAAAAATAAGAAACTTAGTATAGAAAAGGAACATTACCAACATAGTGGATTTTTGGGCTAAAAGGCTTAATAGCAATTTGTTCTTTGTAGTTGTTAAATCCTTCAATTACAACCTAAATGAGAAGTCCATGTATCAAAGTAATATGCAACAAACAATAGAAAAATAAGTTGAAAGTGGTAGACGAAAAAATAATATAGAACTTTACATTATTTGCTTTATGTACACGCTAAAACTACTAGATTGTCCAATTTCTATTAAGAATGTAAAAAGATAACTATCAAGCAACTTGTAACATGAATAACAACAGAAAAGCATCGCTTAACTCCCATAAACCGTAAAACTAGCATTCTTTACTGGACTGATACCAACTGAGGCCATGTCATCTATGTTAAACTCGCTACTTCAGCATTAAAAACATCAACCGACATGCTAAATGCTCACCAGGTAAGATTCAAGATGAAGAGTCGGAGAATTATTCGCCTGCAACTACTTTACATGCCATTTGACCGCAATTGGCTTTAAAGATGGGAGTACTTCAATAAAATAACAGCAAGCACAAACGGACAACTAAATGTACGAAACTGAAGGAATGTAGAAGAAAAAATACCGAAAAATGAATGAGAATATTTTTCTACTGTATATAAATTTAAATTTCCAAAATAGGCTAATATTAAAAATCAACAACCGCACCATATGGAAATATCACACTCCAAAATAGGAAAACAATCAAAAAATATCCCAAGAATATATACAAACACTTGATTTTGAAGGGACACTTCCACCAAGGCTTGGTTGATGTGGAGATCACACGGCGCCCACTTCTGGCATAGGGTTTGAAATCAACACCGACTATTACTTTCAAGATGGTCTGGCAAAATGTCCATATTTGTTTCAAAGGAAACATTTAGTCATCTCACTTCCTTATGAGGAGCTTCTTTAAAAATCCAAATCGCTTTCCCATTTTTCATTCTTCTTTTTTGTAGAAAGTACCATGGTTGCAAACAAAGTCTGCCTTCTTTTTCTTTCTCACATTTGATGAGCAGGTCAGGTCACTGAAGATCAGAACAAGTCTTCTTCCCCATGGAAGACGGCAAACTATACACGTTCCCAATCCTTTCTCTGCCAGGACACCAGCCAATGTCTGCACAGAGTTGAACATGGATGACGGCAACTATACGCTTGTCTTCTTCTCATTGTTTCTACGTCTCCCCACCAATCTTCTTCTATTCGCTCAAACAGAAGCTGCTAGTAATTTCGGAGGAGTTCCCTTCTTAGCTTGGTTTTTCTTCAACTCTCGCACCCACACACACCTGATGATATAGACGAGAGACGGAGAGATACGAAGACTGAATGGTGTTCCGCATTAAAAATAATAATTGCCTTATGTAATTAATTTTTTATTAATGTATAATATATATATATATATATATATGAATTTATCATATTCTTTTAATGATTAATTTTAGAAAATAAAATTCTTAACTAAAGTTAGCAAGACTCAGGTTAAGCTTCATCGGTAGCTTTGCAACAGGGCTTTGATTTGGTTTCAAAGTACCTTCGTGAGATTTGGATATCTCTTTCAGTGATGAGTGTTTAAGTCAAAACATAATTCCTTCAATTTTAAAATTTACTTTTGGATATCTTTAAAAAGATCAAAATAATTCTTCCATCATGTTACTTCATAAGCAGGATTAAAAAACAACTTATGTGTATTACTTAAATTGCAACTTTAGATACACCAATATTATCAAGCCAAAACAGTTGCTTGAATGCATCTAGAACTTCACTTTTTTTATTGTAATTCTTCTCATGATCTCGTCCAAGAACAATCCTATACAAAAAGCATTCCCACCATGTAAAAACTCCACTTAGGTGATCTAAGAAAGGAAACCGCCGCTTTATTAAAATGTGTCTATCAGAGGCTGCTATATCAAGTAACGATATGTTGTCGTTACCTCATAAATGCAATGCAACTTAAGGGGGACTTTAAATATCAAGCTGTCTATTTGGAAAATTACAAGCTAAACTTTCTTAGTGAAACCTTACAAGAAAAATAGAAAAAAATTATAATCTAATTACTTTACATGCCTTTTAGCAAGAGTCAAAGCCCTGAACTAATCTATAATAAATAATTATGAGGAATGATTTAAAAAATAAAAAAATAAAAAAATGCACTTGGGACATCATAGTTGTTTGATGTTGCACTAAATCAATCATTCAAAATGCAAGACCCAATCACAACGCCGATTGGATCCCTTAAGAGCATTTCTAGGCTTATCATTTTTTGTTTATCATAGTTGTTTGACGCTACACTAGATCCATCAGCCAATTAGTGGAAATTTTGGTTTCAAGTAAAATTGCAATATCCAACCAATATTTAAATTTGAAAGTTTTACCCAACAAGAACTTGACTCAATAAAAAAAAAAAATGATACCTAAGACTTCTTAGTTCCAAATTCGATACTCTAATATGTGAGTATAGATGCTTACATTAAAATTAAAAAAAAAAATTCCAGTGAGAATTCCAAAAAAAAAGGGGGGAGAGGGGGGGATGATTTGGAGGTTTAACTACTATATGTATCTTCCAAAAAGAGCCAAAAGCTTGAATCACTTCAATGGAATCAACGAAAAGAATATTTCTGCAATAATTTATTTTGAAGCATACCTTGAATTGGTGAACTTATACATTGATATCATAAGTTAGATGCCTTGGTAATTTCTGGAATTACATGGAAAGAAGCATTGAAAAAAAAAAAGAAAGAAAAAATGTTGAAAATTAGGAAAAGCATAAATGAAGAACATAGAAACTAAATTATATATATGCAATTGCTTACCTAAGTGGCGAGTCACATACATTGTCAAGAAATGGAAACAGGATTACTTTCCACATATTCTTCATTCACCTAAGTGAATATAATTGACACACTTGATACACTTGCTAGATTTCACAAATATTCCAGCAAAACATAGACCACCAGCAAATAATACTTCCAAATCCAGTATCTATTTGACACTCGCAATGAATTAATGCCATGAAAATAGCAAGCGAAAGCTGTAAAAAGCACGAAAGAAAACACTAAAAACAAAGCCGTAGTATAATCCAAGCTAGCGACTCTCTCCCAGGTGGTTCGCAGACCTGCAGAAACTTGCTCATGGCCAGATGCTGCAATTGTGACCCGCATTCGCTCATCAAACCCTTTCTTAATTGCACCAAGTGTACAGGAAAATGAAACTTGGATGATTTCATGATCAATGATTCAGTGGGCACACCAAGAAGCATTGTTAATCCTCAGAGGAATTACTTAAAAGAAGGTGGCTGGTTTAGATCAAGGAGGTTTGATTGGAGTAATTGAGATTCACCAAATGGCACGTCCTCTGCGTCTGAAATGATGACACCTGACGCCAGAGATCGTCTTCTGTGTTGCGGGTGCCAATTGGATTTCAAGTTGTCATCACCCTTGTCATCGCGACGTCTCTTGCCAAGTTGAGTACCGTCGATTGAATCTACCAAGTTTTCACCAGCTAATTTCGTTAGGTACTTCCAAATGTGCCTCTGACGCTCCCTTACTTCCGGAGATTTCCGATTAAAATCTATGTAACGAACAAATTCCTCACGTGGAACATACTTCTTGTTGTGCAAAACATACCGATCAAGAAGGGTACACCGATTTGTTGAGTTCTCTGCATGACTGCGTAGCAAATGGACTCCACAACTTAGCAAGGACAAGTCGTCTGACTCACACCGAAAACGAACTTTAATATCATCCCACTTCAGCACGAATCCCTCTACACTTGTAGAGAATCGCCCTAAGCCTTCCGGAAGGACGGTTGAGAACAACACATGATTCGAGTACAACTGCCGATACGAATTTGATGCGATTTCTACACCACCACTGACGAGATCAATATG
This sequence comes from Casuarina glauca, assembly GCA_028551395.1. Taxonomy (NCBI): domain Eukaryota; kingdom Viridiplantae; phylum Streptophyta; class Magnoliopsida; order Fagales; family Casuarinaceae; genus Casuarina; species Casuarina glauca. Next base: position 28,002,016 of record CM052352.1, on the reverse strand, counting down.
CAAGGTTGCCCTTGGCCACTCTTTCGCACTTTCACCATCCTTAATTCCATAGGTAGAACAGAAAGCGAATCCTCTAAATTTTTCATCAAAATTTGCAAGCTCTTTAATTACTATTTCGCATGAATTATCGCTTGAAGCTTCTTTCCGATGAATGAACCAATCTGGAATTTCATTTCCTGGATATCTAATTTCAAACCATGGGGCCACCAGATATTTTTGCTCACACATCTGTCAAATTTTCATCAGTAAAACCAACAAATCAAGACCTAAACAAACATGCCCCAAGGAAAATAATAGGAAAAGGACAAACTCAAACATGTATATAAAAGAGAAAGTAAAAGAGACATACCGCACTCAATATAAAATTATCCACATCATTCATTGGAGTTTTACATAAACGATCGCAGTCCACGAATTCAACAATTTCAAGACATGGTAAATCACATGCATTAACTGAGAATCTTTCCAATGAGTTGTTCTCCCCTGCAAATAACTCTCGCAAAAAGTGCGGAAGTATAACAATTTCTTGAAGTTCCTTGCAACATTCTAGACAAATGGTAGAAAGATGAAGAAAGTTTTGGATGCATGTTGGAAGGCTAACTATATTGGTTACTGATAGATCTAAACAGACTTCTCGATATAAGAATTCTAGTGTTTGTAATGGCAAGGGAAGTGGTCCTCTACTCGATGAAGTTCCAAATTCTTTTGTGGATTCAATATATTTCTTGTTGTATCCAACCTTCTTTGAAAACTTTCCTTTTTCTGAACAATTACTGTGCGACCCGTGGAATTCAAATTGCAAGGGAACAATAACACTAGGGAAATGCATAAGCTTATTGCAACCACTTAGATCCACAAGACCAACCCTAACTAAGTTTTGAAATGATGAAGGTAGATGTTCTATACCGGTGCTCGCAAGATCAAGTACTTCTAAACTTTCCACTGGACATTGAAATTCAGGAAACTTCTCCAGACTTGAGCAGACGGAAAGAGAAAGTCGCTGTAGAGATCTCATCTTAAGTACTCTCGGGAACCTCCTAAGGTTAGAGCATAGACGAAGGTTCAATTCAACCAACTTTTCTAGACAACCAACGGAAGGGTGAAGCAAAACTAAATTGTAACATTCACTCATATCCAATTCCTTTAAATTTGGGATGCCCGAAAAATCTGGAATTTCTTTTAAGAATCTACAATCTGAGAAATCCATTCTTGTGAGGTTTTGACAATTCTGTGAAATAATACAAAACAAAATAAGAGACAGGAGATATAGATTGGCTTTCAAGAATTTACAAACTTTAATCAAGAAAAATAAACAATAATTAATAATACCTTGAAACTTTCCAAACTCTTGAGTTGACTCCCTGGCATTTCCACATCTATAAGTTCATTTCCACAAAAATTAGATGGCATAAATTCTCCAGAATATTTAGGCCATTTAAGTAAACTTAACTTATTGCTGAGATATTCAGGTACTCCAAAAATTTTTGCATTTTGATTTATAAAAATTCTAAGCTCTTTTATCTCATTGAATGCCCGGGGATCCATGTGTATTTCACCTTGTTCCGGCAAGTCTATCAATATGCCTTTTATTTTGCTTGTTCCCTGTCAAAGTAAATACATAAAATTTGTGAACAAAATCCAAGCATAAAGTTTTTATGAATTAGCATTTATAAGGTTACAATTTTTGTAACGATTAGATCTATGAATACACACATGCATATGAATCACTTGTATCACGAAAACCTTTCGTTTAAAATTCATGAATTCGCTATGCTGCATTTTTAGTACTTACTACTATTATGAATGAAAATAACGTATACCAATCAAGTTTTATAAACAATAATTTTAGAAATTGTTTACAAATGAATTATTTCATGAAGTAACGCTTACCCATAAAGAAATTAACTCATACTTTACCTACTTATGTTTAATGCAAAAGACTCATCAGAAAAAGATGACAAAAATGGTTCGTGAGTTCTTTTTCCAATTTAGAAATAACCTTTTATCTCAAAATAAATAGTAATTGCAATGTCGTAACATGATCATGATATTTATGGTATAGTATTTTTTTAATTCCATGTTAATGAAAAATATACATGATGGTTTTACTTACTAATTTCATTTAAATGATATACTTTTTTAGTTCTTTTATGTGTATATATTAAGGCATATGACATGTCCATATGTATGTGTATATAAATGTGTTTATTATGTGTGTGTGCATTTTGCACCAGTATGGTGTAGGCACATAAGTGCAAATGTGTCAAAAGACATGAGCACATGGGTGTTGGTATGCTTGTGCGAATATGTATATGTAAGCTTTATAACTTAACTCTTACTGCATTTTCTTCTAGCACAAAACGAACATCTTTATAGAACCACAATCTACTACGTTCACCAACTATAGATGATTCTTTTCGAACTATCTCTTTACCCATGTCTTGTACTAAAACATGCATTTGTAGTTGACCAGTCTTAGCCTTTATATGAGACTTATCTTCTAGCTCTTCAACACAAAACTTTAGAGAGCAACCACCATTTAGTATTTGTTCAACATCTTCTATAAGCATTCCCTTGAAGAAACATGCAATGTCAAGAAAAACATCTTTTAATGATTTCTCCAAATTATTGTAACTAAATTCAAGGATTGTTTGAATATCTTTATAAGGATTCCTTCTATATTCCTTGAATTTTTCTTTTTGAAAATCTAAATCTTTACCACAAAGAGCTGAACCTAGCACTGTTAAAGCCAAGGGAAGGCCTCCAACATAAGATATTACCTCATTGGCAAGCTCCAAAGATTCATTGTGAGGTTTGTTAGTTTTGAAAGCATTCATACTAAACAATTGAAGAGCTTCATCATGATCCAATTTCTTAATCTCATATATAAAACTTTCTTCAAACTTGTACACATGGCTAGTTAGCAAACTCTTGTCTCTTGTGGTTATGATGATCACACTACCCAAACCAAACCAATCACTTTTTCCAGCTAATTTTTTCAACTGTTCCAAGTGACTCACATCATCTAGTATTAAAAGAATCTTTTTAAAGTAAAGACTCCTTTGTATTTCAGCAATTCCTTTGTCAACATTGTCACTGTTCAAAGTATCACCTCCTAAGATCTTAGAAAGAATTTTGTTTTGAAGCTTTATCAAACCATCTTTTGATCGAGCTTTTGAACCATCTCCTTCTATAGTTTCTCTAACATCTGCTAGAAAACATGCACCTTCAAAAACATGAGCAATGGAATTATAAATTGCTTTGGCAATAGTTGTTTTCCCAATTCCACCATCTCCCCAAATTCCTACCATACGAGTGACATTCTTTTTCTTCCCAATGTCCATTAAATTTAAGAAGTCTTCAACACGAGACTCTATTCCAACTGGATTCTCAGCAACATCCATGTATGGAAATTGTACTAATTCTAAGACCTGTTGAAGGACTCTTTTTTGAATCAATATGTATTCATTCCTACATACCAAAAACGATAAGATAAGAAGAAATGAACACATAAATATAATGTGATTCCAATTTATTTACCATCAACAAATGACTTGGCATTCCAAGGATTACGAGATTCTCTTTTTCTACTAAAATTCCAATCCTCAAATGGATAAGAAGCAAATGCTTAATCCTCACATAACACACATTTCTCAAATTTTTGTACCTTCTAGGTTACATTCTAAAATTTGGTATTCCCTTATGAAGAATATCATTTTCTATTATACTTAGGAATGATATTGTCTTCCTTCAAATATTTTTTTCTTTGAAATATTTATTTGGCTTTCCAGTGCTTAAATTGTCACTAGATTAATTTTTTTTTTTTATTTTTCATCCAACATATTCAAAAAATTCAAACCTAGATCGTAAAACAAAACAAATGTGTAAACTTAAGGAAAAAATACTAAAATTTTAGAGTTGATGACCTCATTTAAAAGGCCATTAAGATGCTATCTACCATCAAACAATTTGCACTAGAAAAGTATATTTGTATTTTAATTTGGACAATTATTAAATGACTACTCTGACTTATCTTAAACATGAAAAGTATCACTTTAGTTTCAAGGTTTCTTTTTCGTCTTAGTGTTATTCAATTTTTAAAAAAAATCATTTAATCAATTTTATTAGTTACATACCAATTCTTAGAAAGGACATTCCCTTCAATCGCTAATTTAAAACCCAAGCAAATAACTCTAATTGAATTTCTTTACCTCCTAAAATGGCTTTCTCAATCCCAAGTTTTTTGTACTATTATGCTTTTTAATTGGAATTATCTTGGCAATTTGAATACAATATTTTCTTTATTTTTTCTAAAAATGAATTCATACAATTGCATGAATTTAATGGCTTGTACCATTACTTTTTAGAGATTGATCACCATTTCCTTGTAGATATTAGCAAGTAAGCTTTTACGAAATTTTTTTTAATTTTTTTCAAATAAAAATTTTTGAAACTGTTATACAAATGCAAGTGAATAGTTTCCCGAATTTATTGGCGAGTGAAAAGGTGAACAGGACGGAAAATTAGAATAGTCAAATAATTAAATTTGTGATAGGTTACGTATTAAATAAGAAGGTTAAGAAGTAAGTGAGCAATACCTTTAAGTAATAATGTTGGTTTTGAACATGTAAAAATAGTTCAAGTGCATTGTAAATGCATGAAGATAAATAATCATACAAAGTTGGACAAATGGCAAACATTTGATGTGTTAATTCATTCGTAGGTGGTGAGTACAAATTCTTCTCTTTATATTTCCCCCCCCCCCCCCAAAAAAAATAAACGTTTTCACAATTTTTCCTTTCCCTCCCTTTCCTTCTTTCCTTCAAAACACCATACAGTGACATTTTTATGCCTTGCCCTGTCTCCGGGATGAAATTTCATACCTAAAGTCATGGTATAATCCGCATGCAATTAAGGCTTTTTTTTAAGGGCCTTAATAAATAGAATTTCCTTAAGATTGAATAGTCCTAAGAGGCCCGAAAGAATTAAAATGCACTGCTAAGGATTAAAATGCATTGCTAAGTTATGAATAGTATTTTCAAATTTTTGTTTTCCTTTTTCTCCCTTTCCTTCTTTCCCTCAAAACACCGTACAGTAAAATTTTTATCACTTGCCGGTCTCCGGGTTGAAATTTCCTGCCTAAAGTCAGGGTATAATCCATACGCAGTTCAGGCAATTTGTGAAGGGCCTTAATCAATAGAATTTCCTTAACATTGAATAGCCCTAAAAGGCCCGAAAGAATTAAAATGCATTGCAAAGTTGGCAGAAGATGCTACCTAAAACGGACCGGTTCTAAGTTGACTTGGGTGTGTGAATTTGAGTGAACATATAAAAAAATAAAAATAAAAACAAAAAGTAAAAATGCCTTATAAAATAGAATTAATAATGGATCCCAAAAAATCTGTATGCTTTAAGTGACCATGGGGGAAAATTTTCAAAAGACGCTTGTTCCACCTAAATAAACATGTGTCCAAAGAAAATAAAATAAAATAAAATTTTATCCAAAAACAAAAAAAAAAAGATTAAGGGGGCATGGATTCGTGAAAGATATCCACTGGACTCTCCACGCCTTGGTTAGATTCTTTAACTTTGTACTTGTATGCATGTACATACAATAAGATGTATTGTAATGTGAATAAGAAAAATTTTAAAATAAAGACACAAGAGTAGTCTCTGTAAATACCCTTTTATATGATGGAACCCGGATAAATCGGCCACTTTTTTTAGGGCTATCTTCCACTCCTCTACCTTCTTGTCATCCTTGAATTTGGCTAATGCATCTTTTACGCTATTAGCTTGTTTTCGTATATCCGATGGATCTATATGGTAAAACACAGGTAGAACCACTTGGCCCTTTTTTTCCTTGCATTCAATGATCTTTAACAATTCATTCAAACACCAGGAGGACGATGCATAGTTTGGCGAGATCACAACGATTGAAATCCTTGACCCTTCAATAGCCTTGAGAAGTTCTGGAGAAATTTCTTTTCCTTTTTGGAGCCTGTCATCGATGAAGGTATTGAATCCTTTTTGTTTCAAAGCACCATGAAGATGGGCAACGAAGGTGTCTCGAGTGTCTATGCCTCTAAAATTCAAGAATACATCATAAGTCCATGGATGGAAGGGAGAGAAAGAAAAAGAAGAAGAGGTTGCGTTAGAGGCCATGGAAGACGAAATAGTACTACAGGTGGAGAAGATTGTGAGATGTGTAGAAGCAATCTGACTCCCTACATAAAAAGAGCAAATGGTTGCCGCGTGGGATTAGAGAGAAAAGGTCGGGAAACAACGCGGCAACTACCTCACAAAGAAAAGAAGGTCGAGAAACTCCGGGGCACTTACCTCGCAAAGAGAAGCCAGCAGTCAGCAGGAGAAATTACACATCGCCTTCTGAGAGCCCTAGAGATAACTTCAGCACAATAGAGTATATGCATATAGAAGCTGGTTCCGCGTTGCGAATTTAGTCGCTGTTCTTAAAAGGAAAAGAAAGTTGAGGGAACATGATTCAAAGCTTATGATTAAAGCAAGCCGTGTATTGATGATTGGGATCTACTTTTCATTTGAAAAAGGAGGAAAAAGAAGGCAATTAGCGTATGAGATAGAAGAAAGCTGCGTTGATGTTCCGAATCTGCTTTTCGTTTGAAAAGGAGAAAAAAAGAAGGCAATTAAAAAATAAAAAGAATGAATATGATTTTCCCTTTCCCCATATTTTACCTTCTTTTTTTTTTTTTTTCAAAGCTTCATAATTTCAAGTTTTTACTTATATGATTGCTAGGAAGGAAGACGAGAGTGACTATTAAAACAGACTAGAACCTATGGTTCTTTAAATTTTGACACGTTATTGATTTGGTTAGACTAACATTCTGAAAAGAAAATTTCTTGACTTATTATCAAAGATGAGTACTTAAATGATCGCAGATGTCGAGTTAGGGGCAACAGGGGTCTCCTTCATTCAGAGTGTAGCCCTGTGAACAAAAGGACTCCATCACAACTTTGATATTCTGCCGAAGGATTGCAAACCGACCAAAGACACGCATCCTATAAGGGAAATGTAAATGTCAGGTTCCGTTTTCATTTGGAAGGTAAACTTACCTCCTAAAAATAAGGAATATATGCAATAAAGGAGTCTCAAAGTACACGCAGTATACACAAGCAATTGAAAAAACCAAAGAATATGTGAATGAATACTCTGTTGGTCCGTTATTTCTCATTTTGTTAAGCACGAGCATTAGAAGAAACGCTTCAACCTCCATGTTTTCTTCTGTGGTTTGCAGCAGAACCGTTCGCTCCTGCCACAGTGGTTTTTTTTTTTTTTTTTTCTAATTTTCTTGTCTTTTGCTTTTTGTATTTAATGTAAATTGTTTGTACACCTTTTGGATGCTTTTTATTTTTATTTTTAACATGGTATCAAAGTGGATTACGAACCTATCGCTCGTTTCTTTCAGTCTTTTGTTTGAGGCTTTGCCGTGCGACTCATTTTGTCTTGATGTGTTTGGTGCCTACCCGTACTGTCTTCCGCGAATATTATCAGCCAGGAGTATTGATTTCTTGGGTGGCTTAAGATTTGATAAGAATCTAGTTCGGCAGTCAGAAATCACTGAAATCTATCCTGGTAGCCGGACGTGTGTACAAGATTCTGATTCCACATCTTGGCTAATTTATCACTACTTGTGGCTGAAGAGCTCTCTAGTTTTTGATAGCCAGACACTGTTGGCTCTTTGCCTCTTCAGAACAACATTACTCATGTGATGTTATTTCCATCTAAGAAATACTCATCCTTTTCCAAACCAATCTCCACGCATGCTCACTTCCACCTTATCAACCTAAAAAAAGGTGGAGCAGCATAATAATTTAGTGCACAAACAACAACCACTTAAAGAAGTAAGCATCCACCAAGCCTCACTTGTCTTGTGTTCTAGAACAAAATTAAAGATAGAAAAGATAGCATAGATTACTATTATAGAAATTATACTACCTACTACCCAAAAATATAACTTACGCTTTCAAAAGAAAAATCTCGTATACCGTATCTACTCTCAAAATTGCAACAGTAACAAGTAAAACAAATTATAATAGATAAAGTCAACTAATAAAATCACAATTGCAGATCTTTTCTCAAAGTTAATTTTTCCATTTATTGCATTAGCTCAGTGATAATAGATGTGCTCTCATGATGTGTGACAAGGACTCAAGCACTTGAATCAGGTGCAGACATTATATGTCATGTTATCCAACTCATCCAAAGTTCAAAACCTAGGGCAGAAAGACGAGGAAGTCCAAGTTGGCTAAATACGTTACGAAATAACAATAAAAACAGAAACAAAAAATGCGGCCTATGTGAATGGAATAAAATAAGGGTAAAGGAACAAACAAAAGAACAAAAGAGTTATGCAATATTCTCCATCCATTGGCTGCATTTATGGTGGTGACTACACACTGCTTTTGCAAATTAATCAATTACAGTCGGAAAAACTTTCTAATCCAAGTGCAAAACTAAGAAAGAAAAAGAAAATGATAACTAGGATTTAGAGAAAACATGAAGTTTTCTCCATTAATCACATCCCCCAATAACAAGTTATGCTTAAAAGGATTACCATGATGCGATTATAAGAACTATCAAACACACACTCCATAAATGTGGATAAAACTTGGTGTCCTGCACTTTCTTGTCCAATAACAATATAAAGCACATTTTTAGTAGTAAAAGATTTGATATTAGAGCAACAACTGAGCATGATTAGTCAAGAATGAAAAAAATATGTAGTGAAACATACATGAAGCAAAGCTCCGTAGGTTTTGGAAGAGATCACTTAAATACGATTTGAATGGCTACAAGAACACATATTTTGCGTCCAAATAGAAGACTTATTTTTTTGCAACAAATCATTCCTGACAACAAAAAATGTAATTAAAACACATCCACACTCCCTTACCATGGAAAAAGTTTTCTTTTCAAGATTGGTTGGCACCAACTATAGAGTACAATGATAATGTAGATTTAAAAATTAGCTAATTCCATAAAAGCACTTCATTTAAAAGGAGCAAAAGATACATTAATATCCTACTAGCACATAAAACCAATAAACCCATTCTTTTAGATAGCTTTTTTTTTTTTTTTTTTCTCCTTGGCAAGTTATATGCGTAGGGAAATGAAATTTAAACCCACAATGTCAACATCTATGTGATCAAAATTTGAGTTGAGTCATTGACGTTTTTAAATAGACATATGGTAGTATAAGAAGAAGCGAAGTAGAGAATCAAAAGAACATACAAGTATATTGGTTCGGACACAAGTACCATCACTTAAATCAGAAGCTTTAAAATGTAGTAGTAGCACATTTCTTTGCAATATTGGCACTTCACGTGCTTATAAACAATACTTAGTATCAGGCCAGTCCGGGAAAAAATGCTGAACCTCTTACGAGAGTTTCAAAGATGTAATATCGCCTATCTTCTTCGGTATACTTCCACTTATGTTGTTCCACATGAAATCTCTTTAATGGAGTAGTCAGAGAAAAATATATCAGTAGCATGAATAAGCCAAAGCCAACATGAGGTGGAGAATAACAATGTTTCAAAAGATAAGGAAAGAGGTATTCAAAAACTCTGGTTCAGATCAAGTGTTGGCAGCAACAAAAGCAGCTTTTCCTGACAAATTCATTTTCAGTAGTAGGCTGCAGAAAAGAGGTCCACAGGAAAATTATTAAACCTGAGTTCTCCATGAAGTGCTCACATTTATTAATACCCAAGTTTAATTATAGCTTGAAAGTCGTATATTTTAACTTTGGATTAGCATAAATTCCATATACAGTAGGCCTGAGATGGTGATGGAGTCTCTTGGCAATTAATTATATGATAAAGTATTGGCAGACATTAATTATATGATATGAGCAGATACTGAGCTGGAATACTGGACATGACACCATGCAAGGTACAAAAAAAAAAAAAAAAAGAAGAAAAAACAGTGATTATAATTGATAGGAAATAGGACACTTTTATTCCTAATAATGTTACCCAATACAAGTAAAAATCAGGAAAGGAAAGAAAAATATATATAATTCTCGAATATGTAGATATCCATCATCTAATGATGTATTGAAGCATAGAACACCTCTCCAATGTGATGTGCATGGGTCTCCTCGATTCCAACTACTTAGATTCTTATTGGGATCTTTAAAACTTCTCTTGATGGCCCGCAATGCCCTTAGTGCAAATTAAGACAAATCTCGATCATTATTTTATAGAAGGAAAAGTTCAAAAGCTCACAAGCTTTGCGGCGGCTCCTTGTGTTTTTTTAAGTTCTAGTATCAGGTTCACAAGTTGAATGTAGAAGTTAATTAAAAAAGAAAAATGTAGACCAACAATGCTGGCAAATATACACTCAATTAAGAACTACAGCTGAACCATATGCATCATAATTCACATCCCAGTAGAGGAAAGTAGGGGGTGGAAACGGAATCAGAGTCACCTTCTACCGTTGGGTAGTGGGACCCCGTGCTCCAGTAAAAGGGAAGACCACAAACGCAACTAAAGAAACAAGAAATAATCCATACGTCAAAACTCTTGAGAGATACATCCCAATAACGAAAAGAACGCCCCAACTCTCAAATTCTTCCGAGTACCCACCACCACCAATTGCTGTAATATGCAAGTACTGTGCATGATAACAAGAAAGTGTTAAAACTGGCCCACACTCAAAACACGTGAATTATTCCAAGTCATCAATAAGGTTATGGAATAGGTCATCCAAAACCGGTGTGGCATTACATAATTTCCAACATATCCCCTTCGGAATTCCCTACAGAAGGGCCATAAGAACTGAATGCAATTGAATCCCAAAGCAGCTCAATTAAACTTTGGAAAAGAAATACTAGCTTTTAACACTTTGAAAATGAACGACTGATGAAATAATCCATACCAAGTACAGTTAAAAGCTCCAGCTAGTGGGCAACAGAGCAAGCAGAATCCATCCAACTTCAGAACAAATATACAAGAGGAATTGCGAGCGAATCAAGCAAATTTAGGCTGACTGGAAGGAAAAACGGAGAAATCCAAAGTAGGTAAGCATTGAATTGTAGAAACTAGGATCATCAAACTAAAAAGATAAATCAGCAATGTCAACTACTCAAAAGCAAAAGCAAGTTTGAAAAGTCAAAAGAAGCTTCTCCCTCCTCTCTCCATAATGCTCCTCGCCTGGACATCAAAACAGAGCACGCAAACCCAGGGAAAACCCAGGCAGGCAACCGTTGGCATTTAAACTCCGATCGAACAGATTACCGTTACCTCCATTAATGGAGTGCTAGCCGTTAAGCTGAGCTAGCCGTTCCTCTTTGTATTATATAAATACACAATCGTGTATTACCATTTTCTCAACCTATTGATGTACTTTGTCCTTGCTAAATAAACTCTCTCTTTTCAACTCTCTCTCTCTCCTTCTTCTTATTTTTCAATTTTCTTCTTGGTATCACAACAGGTCCTTTTCTGGGATCTTATCTTTTTCATTTGATTCTTCTCTGACCAACTATCTCAAATGGCCATTGAAAAGCCTCATTATCCTTTTCCAAATGCCATTAACATTGCAAATTTCGTCAATGTTAAACTTAATGGCAGAAACTATTTAGCATGGGTTACACAAGTGAAATCACTTGTGAAAACCCAGAAGCTAATGGGTTTTCTTACTGGAGAAACCCAACCTCCAGCCAAGAAGATTGTCAGAGAAGGTAAAGAAGAAATAAATCCTGCTTATGAAGATTGGGAACAGAGTGATGACCTTGTTAAGTCTTGGCTCATCGCAACTCTCTCTGAGGAAGTCGTCGGTTATATTTTTGAGCTTGAAACAACAGCTCAAGTGTGGCAAACTCTGGCCAATAGATTCGCACAAAAGTCCGAATCCCAAGAGTTTGCTCTCCTTGCACAACTTCATGCTCTCCAGAAGGAGAACCGCCCACTTGCCGACCATTTACGTGACTTCCAATCCATTTTGAACCAATTATGCTCCATCGGCAAACCAATTTCAGATTCAGGAAAAACCTTTAGGTTGCTGCAAAGTCTTGGCAAAGACTATGAGTCCTTCAAACAGACAATGCTTAAGCCTCCAGTTCCATGCTTTGAAGACGTAATTTCACAGCTTCAAGCTTGTGAATCCAGACTCCTTAGCTATGCCCATCCTCAAAATGAAAATGCTGTATTTGTTACTCAACGCTTTGGGCGAGGAGGTGGAAGAGGACCGACAAGAGGAGGAGGTCGTTCAGGTCAAAACTTCTCCTCTCAAGGTAGGGGTTTTATACCTGCTACTCAGAATAATAGAAATCAACAACGAAGACCTTTCCAAAAACTAGAAAATCCTCTACAAGGCAAACAACAAGGTATGCGCCCTATCATAACTTGTCAAATTTGTCTTAAACGTGGTCATATAGCCATGCAATGCTATAGAAGGTTCGACCACAGTTATCAACAACAAGAAGTTCCAGCAGCTTTAGCCTCTCTTCACGTTGATCAACCTCTTGAAGATGGCTGGGTTGCTGACTCTGCTGCTACCTCCCACATAGTGAATGATGTTGGTAAGTTAACAGATTCTTCTCCATACACTGGATCAGATAAAATTATGGTGGGTAATGGTGATTACGTTCCTATCACCCACATTGGAAGTACCTCTTTGAATGATGGCTCACTCTCTCTCAAGTCTGTCCTTGTAGCTCCAGAATTACAGAAAGATCTTCTCTCTGTGTCTCAACTCACCAATGATCAACCAGTATTAGTCAAATTTGACTCTAATTCTTTTTCTATTAAGGACAAGACGACCCAGGAAATATTGGCCAAAGGGATTAAGAAGGGACGCTTGTATGTTCTACCAACCTCCAAGGATTCAGCTTTCTTTTCCTCTCGGCAGCATACCGTTAGTAGAAATATATGGCACTCTCGTCTTGGTCATCCTAGTGAGAATGTTCTAAACTCTCTCTTGAAGAAAAAGCTGATATTTATGTCAAAATCATCTTTATCAACCTTTTGCTCAGACTGTTGTCAAGGAAGAAGTACCAAACTTCCTTTTTCTTCCTCAAAAAATCGTGCATTAGTAGCTCTTGAAAAGGTGCACTCAGATTTATGGGGTCCTGCCCCAGTTGTATCCAACCAGAACCATTTATATTATGTAGTATTTGTGGATGATTTCAGCAGATTCACTTGGATATATCCACTTCAACGTAAATCTGATTTATTCGAGACTTTTGTCCTTTTTCGTACCATGGTTGAGAAACAAATTGGACTTCCAATCAAGGTCTTACAATGTGACAATGGAGGTGAATTTGTCAATAATAGAATGGCTACATACTTGGCTGCAAATGGAATAACACAACAAATGTCTTGTCCTTATACACCTCAACAGAATGGCTTGGCTGAAAGAAAACACAGGCATATAACTGAAATGGGAAGGACTCTCATGATACAGTCTGGTATTCCAAAACAATTCTGGTTAGAAGCTTTTATGACAGCAGTTTTTCTCATTAATAGACTTCCAACTTCAGTACTTGAAGGAATTTCTCCTTTTGAGAAGCTCTACAGGCGTACCCCTGATTATTCAATATTGCGTTCGTTTGGTTGTGCATGTTATCCTCATTTGAAGCATATTTCCGAAGACAAATTAGCACCAAGGTCTCTGGAATGTATTTTTCTTGGGTATAGTCCACGACACAAAGGATATAGATGCTATCATGCACCCTCCAAACAATTATTCATTTCACGTCACGTCCTATTTAATGAAGATCTCTTTCCCCTCAAGGAACCTGTCCCGCATCTTTCAAGTGCTGATCCTCAGTCTCTGGAATGGCATGAAGAAGCCACCACACCAGCCACCAATAAAGCCACTTGCCAGCAAGCTGAGAATGATGAAATTAGCCCTTCCACACATCACATTCCACTGGAAACTCATGATCCTTCTTCACAGTCTCGAACTTTAAATTCAAACCATTCATTATTACCCTTAGACCATGACCCACAAGAAATCACGTCCCACACTCCATTATCATGCCAAGAAGACAATTCACAAAGGGACCACCATGCTTTTATGCCTCCTCACGTGCCTTTCCAATCTACTTCAAGATCTATGACCTTTGATGACTTTATGTCAGATTTTGCTAAAGAAACTATTCCTTCTCACGTTTTGGTTCAAGAAAATCCAGACCCACAAGTTGTTCATAATGAGGTTGGTGACCAACACAACACAACTAACCCTTGCTCCTCTCCTACACCGACAACAATTCCTTCATCTACTAGCCGAACCCATCCCATGATTACAAGAAGTCAAGTTGGGATTTATAAACCCAATCCTAAATATGCACTTTATACTAGTACTGTGATTCCTACCCCTCCAAAGACAGTTAAAGGAGCTCTTCAAAATTCAGGATGGAAAGCAGCAATGGATGATGAAATTAGAGCACTTCACCGAAATCAAACATGGGATTTAGTTCCACGCACAGGATCAGAAAATCTTGTTGGTTGTCGTTGGGTTTTTAAAACTAAGTTGGCTGCCGATGGATCTATTGATAGATTAAAGGCAAGACTTGTGGCCAAAGGATTTCATCAAGAGGCAGGAATTGACTACTTAGAGACGTTTAGTCCTGTCGTCAGACATACCACTATTCGAGTGGTCCTTTCAGTTGCTCTCGTGAGAAATTGGCCACTTCTCCAATTTGATATTAATAATGCTTTCCTACATGGCACTCTTTCACAACCAGTTTACATGCATCAACCACCTGGATATGAAGATCCTTCAAAGCCCGATCACATTTGCAAACTAAGAAGAGCTCTTTATGGTTTGAAACAAGCCCCCAGGGCTTGGTATGACAGGTTTGGTTCCTTTATGTTTGAGTATGGTTTTACTATTTCACTAAACGATTCTTCCCTGTTTATTTATGATACAGGTGATATTCAAATTTGGCTCCTTCTTTATGTTGATGACTTGATCATCACTGGAAGCTCATTTTACCACATCAATAAATTTGTAAACTCACTAAGTGCCCAATTCCCTCTTAAATGGCTCGGTGATTTACACTTTTTCTTAGGACTTGAAGTGCATAAAACTGATTCTGGCTTATTTTTAAACCAAAAACAATATGCATTTGATCTTTTGCATAGAGCCTCAATGGAATCCAGTAAATCCATCTCAACACCTCTAGCCACGAAACCTCCACAACTTAAAGAACCCAACCGTCCTTTTACCTCACCTTCCACCTTCCGTAGCTTAGTTGGGGCTTTACAATACCTCACTCTCACACGTCCAGACCTAACTTTTGCTGTTAATAGGCTTTGTCAAGCTATGCAAAGTCCTACCTTGTTGGATTACCACAATCTCAAACGAGTTTTGAGATATGTTCATGGCACTGTTGACTACGGCTTCCATCTTCACTCCAATAGCTCTTTGGATTTATATGGCTTTGCAGATGCAGATTATGCAGGTTGTTTCACCACCTATCGTTCTACCTCCGGCTCTTGCTTCTTTTTAGGAGCAAATATTGTGTCTTGGAGCTCCCGTCGGCAATCTACTGTGTCTCGGTCATCTGCTGAAGCTGAGTATAGAAGCCTAGCTGCCGCTGCTGCCGAATCAACTTGGATTTGCTCTCTTCTTCGTGAATTGTCAGTCTCGCAACCACGGCCCACTCTTATTCATTGTGACAACATAGCTGCCTTAACACTTACCACGAAGCCCGTTCTTCACAACAAGACCAAGCACATTCAAGTAGATTATCATTATGTTCGTGAAAAGGTTGCTCTCGGAACTCTTGTCACTGTCTACGTTCCTTCCTCTGCTCAACTTGCAGACATCCTCACTAAACCACTCTCGTGTTCATTGTTCTGCTCTTTTCGCTCCAAACTTGGCGTTGCGCCACCCGCCCCGCCAAGTTTGCGGGGGGATAAAAAGATAAATCAGCAATGTCAACTACTCAAAAGCAAAAGCAAGTTTGAAAAGTCAAAAGAAGCTTCTCCCTCCTCTCTCCATAATGCTCCTCGCCTGGACATCAAAACAGAGCACGCAAACCCAGGGAAAACCCAGGCAGGCAACCGTTGGCATTTAAACTCCGATCGAACAGATTACCGTTACCTCCATTAATGGAGTGCTAGCCGTTAAGCTGAGCTAGCCGTTCCTCTTTGTATTATATAAATACACAATCGTGTATTACCATTTTCTCAACCTATTGATGTACTTTGTCCTTGCTAAATAAACTCTCTCTTTTCAACTCTCTCTCTCTCCTTCTTCTTATTTTTCAATTTTCTTCTCAAACTATATGTCTTTACGCTACCGTTGAAGATCACTTCCCTTATCGCTTCCAATTGAAAACTATTAAAAACAGATTCGCGTCTATTTCACACTCAAATCAAAATCAAAGGGACATTTCTACCTCTCGTCATTAGTCAATTTCAGGCTCTGGAAGAGGCGCGCGCACCTTCGACATCTTCACTCACTGGTTCGGCCAATCGGCCACTGGTTGAAGAGGTTAAACCAGGGACCGGAAAGATCGAACCGGTGCCTGAAGTTGTCATACTGGCGATTTTGCATCACCAACAAGATTCCAAAGCCATTAAACCGTACCTTGCATCCTTAACAACCAGGCATCTCTAAAAGCAAAGAAGGAATAGAATTAAATCTTAAAGAGACCTTGTTTGAATGATAAAACAATGGAGAGGGAGAGGCCGCGAGAGAAAGAGAGAGAGAGACGCTCCTCCCCATGGCGTGCAAATCTCCATCTGCGGCCGCCACCCGAAGCTCTAGGAAATGAGGAGAGAAAATGGGAGGCAGGGCTTTTATATACGGAGATGTAATTAGAAGCCCAAGGCGGTTCGATTACGTAATCTTAACTAGAAAAGCTTAATGACTTGGATTCCTTATTGGCCCCGCCTCTTCTTATTTTTTATGTCAACTTTTTCTTCTCCTCATAAAATACAATAATTTTTTCTCATGCCTTTTACTTTTTATATTTTTATTTTATTTTTTTATTGTTAATCCATTTGCAATTTATAAAATATTATTGTAGACAATAGAACTATTATTACTAAAAATATGAGAGGATTAAAGATTAAATATAAATCTATAGATATTCTCTCCTTTGTGACTGTAGAAAATCTTCTAAGTATAGACAATATAGTGTAAAACTTATCATTTTAAAATATTTTATAGATAATTTATTTTTTGTTATAATAGATTTCAAAATATATAAAGAATTGATAAATTCTGTAAACTATATACACATGCAACTAAAAGAACCATAGAACATATAACTGAATACTTTTGTTGTTCTTCATTCGTCAACTTGGAGAGCTCGAGAGCTTCCTCCTGATCTAAGGAATCAAGTAGCCATTGCAAACCCATTTGACCGTTTGGATTACAGATGGAAGGACAGAAATCAACAGATTGCAACGAACAGCATCATTGAAGAGTGGGTTTTGCGCCAAATGCGAAAAACTTAACGTTATGAGAATGTGCAAACCCGGTCGAATCACACTCGCAATAACAACCCTAAATCAAAATGACATCATTTTGTTTGGATGTGTAATAACTAAGATTTCTCTTTTGATCATTTGAGCTCGTTGAAGGAGGGATTCTAGCAGAACTATTAGAATCATTATAAGATACATGTTCCTAAATTGGATCTTTAATCATGGCCTCCTTTGCGTGTGACGCTTTTTCCTGAAATAGTTTCAGCAAATCCTCTTGCTCTATTCTACTATGTTGTATCTAAATACAATGGTCCAAAATAGATTGAGCATGGATTGAGACTAGAGTCATGAAACTGCATGTGTTGCAAGTCTGCTTTTGAACCGGAGAAAATGGTCAGTGACTTTGGCATGCATACGGTGCCATGACCACTTCTAAGTGTTCAAAATGCAAGCCATTGACGCCCAACTTTGAACCCCAAAGTAACAAGTTATATACATTGGCACAATAGTACTCTTGGAGTGAACTGTCTCTCCGAGAGGCATGGACTATGGAGGGAAGGCCTCAATCTATTTCAGTCCAAAACCCAAACTAAACTAAAACGGCGTAAATATGTTTGACGATGTTATACTCAAAAGGGTCCTCATAGCAGATTTTGGCAGACTTTGTCCGAGACAAAGATACCTTGAGACAAAAGTTCTCGTATACCAAAGAAAAGAAACGGAGGAGAAGGGTCTGCTTATCCCATACAACAAAGAAAATGTTATGGTGTTAAGAGTTATTGGGCCTGCCTCCCCATAAGGAGTTCTCCTTTTGGCTCAGTGGTAGGTCCGTTACAATTGGTATCAGAGCCAAACCCCACATCCTGAGTTCCCCTGGGCCCGGCCTCACGCCACCCCGGCTGCCCCCCAAGGAAATTCCCAAGTGTATCAACCAACACCGGGATTCGAACCACGGATCGGGAGCTGCTCTGATACCAAATGTAACCGAGGGAACCATTGAACCAAAAGGCAAAACTGCCCAGTGGATGAACCAAAAGGCCAGGTTCCGGCCTGAGGAACTGCCCATCAACTGGTGGATTTCGGTTGAAGCTTGAAGATGTTGCTGAGCTAAGAGCTCCGTTGATGGATATGGGCTCAGTTGGTGCGGATGCAAACTATGAACTCGAGGATGCAAGATACGTTCTCGGAAATGGAAAATCACTTAGAGGTGATGCAGACCAATCTTCAGGAACTACGAAAGGAGATGCAAGAGGAAGAAGCTCGGGAACACGTTGAAGAGGAGGCAGTAGATGTCCAGACGTTGGGAGCTACAGATCCAAAATCTTGCTCTCCAGTAAAGCAAATGGCTGAGCTTGTAGCCGCGGAAGGGAAGCAAAAAGGGATGAAGGAATGGGTCGGTGATGAAATGAAGCGGTCCTACTTCCGATCTGTGGAGAAGGTAGTTGAGAAGCCGAAGAAGTCTCATTGTTTGGCTTCCACAAACCGACGCAGATTCACCAGAAAACACAAAAAGAAGCCGTGATTCCGCGCCATTCAAAGGAAATGCATCCACGTAAGTACCAGATCTGCCCAGAACGACCAGATCAAGGATCAAAAAGGCCAGATCTGGCGTCCAAACTGCCGAAATGTGAAACTCCTGATGAATCTTGGGATTCATCGGTGTGCGGGGTCGATGACTGGCTGTTTCTTTAGCCACAAGGTGCGCCCGCCGGAGCTTTGTTGGCTAAAATTCTGGCAAGCACAGTTTCGGGTTAGTTTGAAAAGTATCACGTTATTTTGTGAGAAATTGCATTGTTGTTTTGAGAATGTGAATGTTACGTTCGTTAGTTGGGATATTAGGTTTAGTTGGTTCAATGTTTGGTGGGAATTAGAAGGAGATGCTATCGGGGGTGTGGTTGATGTTCCTAGGAGAAAACCTAGGTTTTGCTTTAGTGAGAATTGAAGTTTCGGTTGGAGACTTTGTGTGGCTGTTTTGATTGCTCTTGACACTGTTCTTGTTTCCTATGGATTGAACTATCCGAAAATGGTGATTCCAGCCAAGTTTATTGATTTTAATCGTAGTTATAAGAAACTTTCGAGCTCCTTGGGTCTTGAGATATTAAATGCCTGTGAGGAGCAGTTGGAACACAACTTGTGTGATGTTGAAAATGGACAGCTAGGAGGAGTGAGAAAAGAAAGAAAGCAAGGTGGAAAAGAGAGAAGGGGGAAAAGGAAAAGAGAGAAAGGAGAAAACAAAAATAGGAAATTATGGTGGAAGGGAGAAGAATTATCGAGGAAAGAGAATAGGAGGAAGGAAAAGAGCAGGACATTTCGGATTTGGCGGGGAAAGCTAGCAAGGAGGAGAGAGAAAAGAAGGGAAGCATGGTGGAAAAGAGAGAAGGAGAAAAGAGAGGAGAAAGTGGAAATGGTCAATGTGGATGCTTGGATATTGTTGGATGCGGGGCCTGAATGGAATATGGTGGAAAAACTGAAAGCATGGGACCATCCAAGGCCGAAGCCAAACCTGGTGAGCTATGACTCATTAATTTCTGGTTTAACCCACTATGGGTTTCATAAAGATTCTATTAGTTTAACTCTACAAATGCAAAAAAGCTACAGGAGTCTAACTATGGATGAATTCCCGCTAGTGAGTATTGTGGGTGATTGTGCTTCTTTTGGGGTCTTGGTAGTGATGGGTTAAGTTCATGGGCAGAAATTAAGAAATGGAATTAATTGGAATATCTTGGTGAAGAAACTCTGCTCAACTTCGGACATGCTTTCACATGCTAATTACGTATTCGATTGCCTTGAAGAGCCTGATGCCATTATGTGCAATTCTATCAAGAGAAGCTATATGAATTTTGGTGACCCGTGTAGTGCTTTAGGATGTAACCTTGAAGAAATGGTTGAAAAGCTTGCAAAAGGGAAGCCTGCAGTGGGTGCGGGAACTTTCGAGATTGATGAAGAAAGAAGCAGACCTGTACGCAACAAGTCTCTCTTAAATGATTTTTATGGTTCTGCACACTACGCAGTTTATACTGCAATCTTCCCATTTCTCGTTTTGGCATTAGTGAGAAAAAAAAGAGGATAAAGTGAAGTGGAAAGCCCTTCGAGACTTGAATCTTATGACCCTTGGAATATGTCCATTCATGTCCTTAAATTGTTGATATTGATGTGGAAGAAGAGCCAAAGGAAACCAATGGAGGGCTTGGAATTGTTGCAAATTTCTTATTGGTTGAGTTGAGTATAATTAAAGGGAGCATAATTATTAATGGCGGTTCCCACGCCACTCACTTCACGGATCTGCATGTCCTGGATTTGCAAACAAAGGAAGGATCTAGACCCACACAAAAAGGTGAGTCGCCAACTGTACAGGCTGGTCATGAAAAGGTTGTGGCAAGAAAGGTTGGGTTCATTGTTGTGGGTGAAGACGTTATGAGGGAACTCTTGGTCAGTATACATTTTGTGGGAATGCTCAGGGCAAAGGAAAAAGGATGGGAGTCATCCCTCAACAAGGAGAAAATGCAATATCTTCAAGTAAGGCGGGAGTTATTAGAAGCTGCGAACTATCACTTTGACTTGTTTGTGGAGTTCCAATGCGTCTGCTACATACGGAACTAGAGGCTCTAGAGATTGGGCTAGCAAGGATCCAATGTTGTTGGGAATTAAAGCAGTGATTAAAGGGACCACGTCCTACGAATGGGTTCAGCGTTGGGAGTGTGGCTCGCAAACATCCCTTGGACATTCTTGGATTTTAATTCTATTGGGCTTTGTTGGCTTATCTTTGGTTGAGTTTGAGTTGTTAAACTCTTTAATTGAGTTTCTAGTTGTTAGGTGTTTTGTAAATTTTGGAAAGCTTTAGGACAAGCTTTCTTTAAAGGGGGATGGAATGTTACATGTATAGACTTGGGCCCATGTATAGGCTTAGCCCAAGCCTATCTATCCCTTTATAACCTGTTAGATGTAATGGACTTACGGCTTTTTGGTTAATGTGAAACTTGGAAGTTCTCTTCCATGGAGGTGGCGTCTCCCTTCAACGAGACCAGAGGTGTCAGGTCTCCCTCTAATGAGGCCGAAGGTAT
Source organism: Casuarina glauca (assembly GCA_028551395.1). NCBI lineage: Eukaryota > Viridiplantae > Streptophyta > Magnoliopsida > Fagales > Casuarinaceae > Casuarina > Casuarina glauca. The sequence continues at coordinate 27,980,531 of CM052352.1, read as the reverse complement.
TGGTCTCCCTCTGATGAGGCCAAACTCATTCTCTTCTTAAGGCCCAAATCCGGTCACCGTACCATTTGTTCCGGTTGACTCATATCATACCGGTAACAATTGGTATCAGAGCCAAACCCCACATCCTGAGTTCGAATCCCGGTAGGTGCAGTATGAGGGAATATGAGGGGAAAGAGCCCCAGCAGTCCTAGCAGCTGCCATCCGCCGAGGACGTCGGATAAAGGAACCGTGGGGGTATGTTATGGTGTTAAGAGTTATTGGGCCTGCCTCCCCATAAGGAGTTCTCCTTTTGGCTCAGTGGTAGGTCCATAACAGAAAAGTACATGAGAGGTCATGTATTCGACTTGCAATCAAAGCCTATCTCTGAAGTGTACATATGCAACGTATGAGGTCCAACTTCCAAGTGTGCTTTTGGCAAAGAGCCATTCTGCTCACACGCTGCCTCTTTCCTGCAAAAACCAGAAAGAAGTCTTCCCTCTCCCTGTCTCAAGAAAGAAAATATCTAGTCTTAATGTAGTGATGCAAGAGAAAATATATTTTCGGAGTAGAAAACCCTTACTTTACATGTGATACTTTTGTCCGAAATTGGTTTATCGTTAATTCATTGTACTTCCTCTTCCAGTGCAAGTGCGAGTGGAAGTTTTCTTGTTGTAAGAACAATTGTAGTGATCGAAGTAGGGTTTGTTAACAAAGTAGTAGAGTCACTACTATGTAGTACTGCGTAAAAATTATACATTTCTTACTAGAAGAAGCGTCTATAAAGGAAATTTCGTACTCAGAAATAAGAATTCATGTTTTGCGTTATGGTTTAGAAATCTCTTGAGTAGGAGGTGCAAATGGTAAAGTTCAGACGTATATCGCATCCTATCTCCTGTGGTTGAAGAATGATCAGATGTGGTACATCTACCTACAGAGAATGGAGGTGCAAATGGCAAAGTTCATCGTATTGCTTCCGATCATGAGAACAACCGATTATATGGTGGATCTGTCTTTAGGATCTTCCTGAACGCAAAACAATGCAATATGGATCAATCTCAAAGCTTCACTTCCAAGACAAGTGTCAACTATGGTCTTATCTATCCAAGTCATAATAATGTATATAAGTCAAGTTTATAAATGATAATTTGAGACATTGTTTACAAATAAATTATTCTTGATGTATCACTTACTCAAAAGGAAATTAACTCATACTTCATCTAGTCAAGTTTTATGCAAAAGCCTCATCTAAGAAAGACAAAAAAATAAAATAAAATTTGAGTTCCTTTTCCAATTTAGAAACAGTTATTTTGAGATTTACAAAACAAATAGTAATTGGAGTGTCATAAGGTGATCATGAGATTTAAGACATAATATTTTTTTAATTTCATGTTTAAGAAAATTATATATGATGTTGTTGTTTATTGATTTCATTCAAATGACTTACTTTTTCAATTCTTTTATGTGTATATATTAAGGCAAATGATATGTCCATGTGTATATGTGTACATAAAAGTGAGTATGATGTGTGTGTGCATTTCACACATGAATAGTCCATGCACATAAGTGTAAATGCGTGAAAAGGTGTTATGCATAAGCATTGGATGTTTGTATGCTTGTGCAACGTTGTGTATGTAATATTTGTAACTCAACTCTTAAAGCATTTTCTTTTAACACATGATGAACATCTTTATGAAGTCACAATCTTCTATGTTCACCAATTACTATAGGTGATTCTTTTCAAACTATCTTTTTGCCCATGTCTTTTTCTAGATCATTGATAACTCTATTTTTATAGAGTTATTTTGATTATTTTAGGATATAAATAATATAATTTTATGAGATAATATTTGATTTTTCATATATTTATTCAAATCTTTATTGTTTATGTAGTAAGCTCCAAAAGAGATGAAAGCAAAGGAAACATGAGGAAAAGAAGCAAGGCATGTGAAGAATAAAAGAAAAAGAAAAAGAAAAAGAAAAAGAAAAAGAAAATAAAAAGAAAAGAAGAGAAGGCAACGTGTAAAGTAACAAAAAGAGGAGGAAAATGACAAAAAGGACAAGAAAGGAAATAAAGGAAAAGGGCAAAAAAGTGAATTATCAAGGGAAGCTTAGGGCACGTGGCCCAAGAGGAGATAAAAGGGGAGGAACGTGAATTGAGAGAAGGCCCCACATAGGAGAGAGAAAAGAGAAAGAGAGGAAGAAAAAGTGTGTGCCACGGGAACCAAGGAAGGGAGAAAAATCAAAGAAAAAAATAGAAAACTAAGGAAGAAAAAGAGAAATAGAGGCACGAAAGCTTCCCTCTACTTCTTAACATTCTTGAATTGTAGGAATTCTGTAAATAATTCTTAAAGAGAAAACAATGTGGTGACAACTTTCTTGTTTTTCTATCTAAGATGTTTTGCTTAATTTCTACTATTACTTTGGTTTGGTATTTCATTATGTTCTAAACTTCTTTTGTTAGAGCGAAGATGTAGCCTAACTATGATGATGTGAATTTTATAAGTTTTTATGTTTTACAAGATATTTTATTTATGTGAGTTATATATTATTATGCTTAATGCTTTTAAGTGATTAGCCATCACTTAAATGATATGATGTGCATGTTAGAGACTGAAAGGTAAGAATATGTAATTGCTTCTTATAATATATAACCATGAATTAAATTTGGATAGACATATACCATCTTATTTGTGTGGCTTTTGGTGATAAGATAATCGAAAGATTTATTGTAAACCAGGAATGTTCACAGATTCTAATGCATTTGGTTTGTTTCAATTCAGATATAAAGATATAGTGAATTAATGAACTAAATAGGTTTACTATACCTAGACATAGGATAGTAAATAAATTAGGAAGTTCCGCCATCACATAGGTAATATCATTCTTGTAAGCATAAACTATGAAAATTCATATCTAATGTTGAAATCGGAAGCTCTAACATGTTTCTCATTTTGATTTTTCTTACTTGGATTCAATTTTAATTAGTCTTGAGTTTTCGTTTTAGAAATTTTAAATTTTAATTCATCATCAACAATATTTTTATTTGCTAGATAAATTTTAGGATTAATTCATCGTTAGTACTTAATTAGTTTAGTATTCACCAATCTTCGTAGAACGATACTTTTCTTATCATTATATTACTTGTTCGACATGTTCACTTGCATTTAAATTTCAACGAACAATCATGCATCTCCAATATACCAAACTTGACATTCATAAGATACTTATCTTCCAACTCCTTAACACAAAGCTTTAGAGAGTAACCACAACTAGTTAATATTTGTTCAACATCTTCGATAAGCATTCTCTTTAAGAAAAATGCAATGACAAGAAAAATATCTTTTGATGATTCCTTTAAATTATTGCAACTAAATTCAGGTATTGTTTGAATATCTTTGTTTGGACACCTTTTATATTCCTTCAATTTCTCTTTCTGAAAATCTAAATCTTTACCATAAAGATCTGAACCTAGCACTGTCAAAGCCAAGGGAAGGCCTCCAACATAAGATATTGCCTCTTTGGTAAGCTCCAAAGATTCCTTGTTGCGTTTGTTTGTGTTGAAGGCATTCATAGAAAACAATTAAAAAGCTTCATTATAGTTTAGTCTCTCTACCACATATATAAAATTCACTTCAAACTTTCCCAGATGACTAGTAAGCAAACTCTTATCTCTTTTGGTTACAATGATCACATTACCCAAACCAAACCAATCATTTGTTTTAGCTAATTTTTTTAGTTGCTCTAAGTGATTCACATAATCAAGTACTAAAAGAATCCTTTTGGAGCAAAGACTCCTCTATATTTTACCAAATCCTTCTAAATCAATATGTATTCATCCTTAAAAACTAAAAAAGAAAAGATAATAAGACATGGACACAAAAAAATATAATGTGGTTCCAATTTATTTACCACCAACAAATGACTTTGGCATTCTAGGAGTTAGGAGATTCTTTTTTTTTTCTCTTAAAATTGCAATCCTCAAATGGATAAGAAGCAAATGCTTTATCACCACATCAACACACAAAGGTAAGGAACTCTAAGTTGGCTAAATGCGTCAAGAAATAAAATCAAAAACAAAAAACTGCAGTTTATGATGCACTTGGGGCATCATAATTGTCTAATGTTGCACTAGATCAATCTTTGAAAATGCAAGACCTAATTACAGCATCGATTGGATTCCTTAGGAGCATTTCCAAGCTTCTCATTATTTGTTTATCATAGTTGCTTAATACTATACTAGAAGAAACTTCCTATCTAACCCTGCTTATAGCAGTTGTTACACAGCCTTAAGTTCCCAGGTGGTAGTGAGGGAATCATGCACTCTCCAGCATGATATCTAGCCTTACCACAATCGTGGCAGATGCCCTCATTGGGATAGCTGCTGGCCATATGACCAGGTTCTCGACAGTTCCAACAAAGCGAATTGGTGCTGCATTCTGAAGCAATGTGCCCGGCAACAAGCAATTGTGGCAAACTGTGGCATTCTCTTGCAAAACGACCTTGACGTTTGCAATTCTTACATAGTTTTTCTATGAACTCCCAACTTGAATCCCTCCTGTAAGGTGCATCACGATAGGAAAGGCGATCAGAACGGATCTTACGATCCAATTGGCTTGGGTTCCTGCACCTGCTCCTGTTTCTACTCTTGGTGTTAGAACTCATTTTCACACCTATACTTGAATTACCTACCACCACTGATCAGCAGAAATACCATCACAACAACACTGCATGGCTGCTGCCACCTCTCTATCACAGAGTGATAACACGAGACAAGTGGAGGAAAGTTTGAATGTATTGTAGTGAATAAAACTGTACAATGTGGTGTCCTTAAATACAAACCTAGGTAGGACTTTACATGGAAAAATATATAACGGAAATATTTACATTAAATTTCCTATATACTATATGCCAAAATTAAATCTTTTGGTATCTTCCATAACACTCCCCCTCAAGCCGGAGATTTGAACAAGTCAAATATTCCGAGCTTGGAGAGAAGATGCCAATGTTGTTTGCTACAAAGGGCTTTAGTGAATAAGTTTGCAGGTTGTTCCTTGGTTGAGATGTGACGTGTCGTAATAATTCCCTGTTGCAATTTTTCTCTCACATAGTGGCAATCAACTTCAATGTGCTTTGTTCTCTCATGAAAAATCGGATTGGCTGCAATTTTCTCAACTGCTTCATGTCACAAAATAACATGGCAGGTTGTTTAAGATAGAAACCAAAATCTTTGAGAAGTCCCATGATCCATACTATTTCACATGTAGTAACCTACATGGCTCGATACTCTGCTTCAGCAGATGAGAGGGAAACAGTCGGTTGCTTCTTTGAGCGCCAAGATATTAAGGAATCACCAAGTATTATGCAAAAACCGGTAGTTGATCTTCGTGTCATTGGACAAGTGCTATAATCAGAATCACAATAAGCTCTGAGTTCCAACTTGGATGATGATGGAAACATAAGCCCAAGACCTGGACAACTCTTGAGATACTTAATCACCTTCATGGCTGCCTCCATGTGTGATTGCTTCGGTGCATGCATAAACTGACTAAGCAATTGCACTAGAAAGGTAATGTCGGGTCTGGTGAGGGTTAAGTAGATCAATCTCCCAACTAGTCTCTGGTAAGTTGAAGGATCCTCAAGTGGTGGATCATGGATATCCTCTGGTGAGCTAGTGTCATACTCGAGACTAGTGAATTTCTTGTTCTGTTCCATAGGAATAATGGAAGGTTTGGAGCCTGCCAATCCAGCCTCAGAAATGAGTTCCAAGGTATACTTCCGCTGGCTGAGGGAAATGCCATGTGGAGAGCGAGCAATCTCTATGCCCAAGAAAAATTTGGATTGGCCAAGATCCTTCATGGAAAAAGTGGAGTTCAAGTAACTTTTAAGATCAAAAATGGCAGCTGAGTCATTCCCTGTGATTAGAATATCATCAACATAAATAAGTAAAGCCACAAAAGAACCGCCCTGAGATTTGGTGAAGAGAGAATAATCATGCCATGACTGTTGGAAGCCATATGTGTGAAGAGCAGCTGTAAACTTGGCATTCCATTGGCGTGAGGCCTGCTTCAACCCATACAGGGATTTCCGCAATCAACAGACAAGTCCCTCCCCCTAATTGCGAAATTCGAGGGGAAGCTCCATGTAAACGTCCTCAGATAAGTCACCGTGAAGGAAGGCATTCTGGACATCCATCTGAAAAAGAGGCCAATGATGGACAGCAGCAATGGTGACAAGAAGACGAACAGTAACATGCTTGGCAGGGGGAGAAAAAGTGTCTTGATAATCAAAACCTTCACGCTGACTGTAGCCCTTGGCAACCAAACGGGCTTTATAGCGTTCAACAAAACCATCTACACGATATTTGACCTTGTATACCCATTTACAACCAACAAGACGCCAACCTGGGGGCAAAGAGACCACATCCCAAGTGTGATTTGCCTTGAGAGCAGCAAGTTCACTATCCATGGCTGTAACCCAATTAGGGTCATGAACAGCCTCGTGAAAATAGTAGGGCTTGGGAATAGCAGAAATAGAGGCAATGAAATGTTGGTAATGGGGGTGGCATTGATCTAGGGAAATGTAGTGGGAGATAGGATAAAGGGAAGTTTGAGAGGTAGAATCAAGGGGGGCTTGGTAAGGCGACTAGAACGTCGTGGTTCAGGAAGGGGAGGCTCAGGGGTGGAAGCTAAAGTGGAGGGAGAGGTAGGAGAATCGAGAAGAGAGGGAGCAGCAGGAGGAGAGGAAGAGGGGACATCATCGGGTGGAGCAAGGGAGGCAGAAGACAAATCTGGTAGGAGAGGATCATCAACCGGTAGGGCAAAGGGAGAGTAGGATTCCTCAGGAGGGATGATGGGGCCTGAAGGGGCAGTAGAGCCGGCGGGGGACGGCGGGGAAACCTGCAAAGCAAAAGGAAAAATGTCCTCACGAAAAATAACATCACGACTAACAAAAAATTTGTTAGTGGCAGGGTCAAAAAGACGATAGCCTTTCTGATAAGGCCGATAGCCCATGAAAACACAAGGAATGGCTCGAGGGCTAAATTTGTCAGACACACCTAAAACAGTGGTGAAGCACTGACAACCAAAGACACGGAGATGATCAAGAAGAGGAGGGTGACCAAAAAGACACTCATAGGGGGTAAGGCCACCGAGAGGGGCAGAAGGAAGACGATTAATAAGGTAGGTGGCGGTCAAGATGCATTCTCCCCAAAAACGAGAGGGGAGGTGAGCCTGGAAAAGAAGAGCACGAGCAACATCCAACAAGTGATGATGTTTGCGCTCGACCACACCATTCTGTTGAGGGGTCCGAACACAAGAACTCTTATGTAAAATGCCATGAGAACGAAGGAAAAAGGAACACTCAGAGGAAAAAAATTCAGTGCCATTATCAGAACGAAGATGCTTGATGGTGACACCGAATTGAGTGTGAATCATAGAAAGAAATGATTGAATTTTGTTAAAAACTTGACTTTTAAAGTGGAGTAAAAACGTCCAAGTAGCACGAGAAAAATTATCAACGATGGTGAGGAAGTAGCGAGCACCATCATGAGTGGGGTGGTGATGTGGACCCCACACATCCATGTGGACAAGTTCAAAAATGGAGGAGGTGGTAGAGGTGCTAGTAGGGAAAGGGGCACGAGTTTGTTTGGCCAAAGGACAAATATCACAAGAAAAATGAGAGGGACAGGAAATTGTATGACCATGTGCAAAAAAAGATTTGAGAGAGGAATGACCAAGGCGCTTATGCCAAAGAAAATAGTCATTATTATTAAAACTTAAATTACAAGCAGGAGACTGCTGAACATTACAAGAAGTGTTTGAAAAGGAAGATAAATAACGAGAAAAAACAGAATTAAAATGCTTAGGAATAACAGAACTTAAAAAATAAAGTCCCCCTTCAGCCTTGCCGAGCCCGATCAACGCCCCAGTCATATGGTCTTGGAAAACACAAAAAGTGTCGAAGAAAAGAGCCACACAATTGTTATCACGGGTGAGTTTACGAATAGATAATAAATTATGCCGAAATTTGGAAGCAAATAAAACATGTTTGAGATGTAAATGTGGGTTGGGACGAAAATGCCCAATGTGGGTGACAGGGCTGCGAGTTTGATCAGGTAAACGAATGGAAAGGGGCGAGGCACATGGATAGTAAGAATCTAATAATTTTAAATCACAAGTGACATGATCACTAGCCCCAGAGTCTATAATCCAATTATAAGTAAAATGAGATGACGGAGAAAATATACCTGTGAAGTTGGCACTTGGTTCAACGGGCCCCACTTGATTGATGAGAGTCAAAAGTTTTTGTTGCTGATCACTGGACAAATTAAGGCCAGAAGGACCACCATAAACACTTCCTGGGCTAGGAGAGATGGGGCCAAGAGGGCCCATGCCAGGAGAAGAGATGGGAAAATACCCACCAAAAGATGTGGGCCCGTGAGATGCCCCATTATTAGGGGGTTCCGAAAATTGGGGGCCAAAGCCCACATAGGGAGGTCCAAGTCCAAGCCCAGATTCTGGTTGTGGAGAAGTGTGGGCCTCTATAGCAGTATGGTGGGCCACGAGCCCACGACGACCAGTAGGCTGACGCCCAGGCCCTTGCTGTCTGGGGCGCCTGCCTGGAGAGATAACAGGTCGCTTTAGTGTGGCCCACTTTATGGCAGTGGGTGCATGTGGGCTGAGCGGAGAAGGCCTAGGCAGGGGCGCTGAGTTCATGAAGCCCACGGGGAGAGCCCAAAAGAGAGCTCGACAGAGGGGTGCTCGAGCCCCCACCAGGGAGGGCGGACCAGGCGGCGAAGCCACCGCCGGCCGGTTGACGAACGCCGGAAAAACCAAAGGCGTCGTTAGAAAGGGCACCGGAAGCACGCTGTTGAACCTCGTGCTTCGACATGGCATAAATTCGTTCCAAGGAAGGAACCATTTTGCGGCTGAGGATCGAGGAGCGTAGGGACTGAAATTCATCGGGGAGGCCGAGAAGGAATGTCATCGATCGAGCCTCATCTTCCTGAGCTTGGAGGCGATCGTTGATCTTGCAAAAGCAGGAACCGCAAGAACAGCGAACAGGGGCCTAATGGGCATCGAGAGTGCCCCAGAGATCCTTAAGGCGGACGAAGAATCGAGTGAGATCTTCACTGGAGCAGCCGCTGGGAAGGTGAAGGTCGTTAATCGCCTTCTGAATGCCGAAGCGCTGAGTGCTGGTGATTTTGTCGAAATTCACAGAGCACCGCCCAGATTTTGGCGACGGTGGGAAGACGAGAGACGAGGCTCTCTAAGTCCGGTTCGATAGAATTCACGAGCCACGTTTTGAAGGCAGCGTGGCACTGAGCCCAGCGCTTGGCGTCGTCACCGGTGCCGTCGGGTTGGGGAAGCTCTCCAGTGAGGAACCCGAGCTTATTCCGGGCGAGAAAAACCGTCTGGACTTGCTCCAACCAGAGGTGATAGTTGGCTTCACCAGACAAGTGACGGGAAACAATGCTACTCGTCTGTAAATCGGCGGTGGTCAGGTGATAGGGATTGCTAATAGAACCGGTAGCGGCAGCGCTGGAGGCGGTTGCGGTTGAAGCGGCCATGGTGACAGCGGCTAGGGTTCGAGTGGCAAATCTGAAAATTGAAAAGGGGGCGAGGGCAAAAGGGTGATTTTACAGCTGGAAATATGTGGCGGCTAGGGTTTGTGAAAGGTTACGATGGTAAATAGTTGGGTAAGTAGCGATGGGTAAAAAAAAGTAGGGGGTCGAAAAAAACTGGTAAAAAAATATGGGGTCGAAAAAGAAAGCTGCAATGGCCTCACACACTCGTCGGGAAGATGAAAGAAATTTGCGGAAGCGAAAAAAGCTCAGGATCTAACCTAGGCGCTTTGATACCATATCACAGAGTGATAACACGAGACAAGTGGTGGAAAGTTTGAATGTATTGCAATGAATAAAACTGTACAATGTGGTGTCCTTAAATACAAACCTAGGTAGGACTTTACATGGAAAAATATATAACGGAAATATTTACATTAAATTTCCTATATACTATATACCAAAATTAAATCTTTTGGTATCTTCCATAACACTCCCTCTTTCAACAGACTTGTCACACCAGCAAGAATAAACCACCGTTCACTATTTCTCCAATTATTTTGAAAGCATCATAATCACATCCACATCAGTTTCATACTTAAACAATCATCCAACTTTTCATCTTTGAAATTAAGCCCCACAGCGACAAATCACCGCCGTGCTACAGCTTATAACTGAAGTCAGGTATAAAATGAACCGTAACCAAAAAGGAATGATGCGAAACAATCACAAAAAAATCATAAAAACCCTTTAATTGCAAACCAAACAAGTGGATATGAAAACAAAAAAATCATCTTTGTTTTTCATTATCCATTAATATCCTCTAGTTGGCTTACAATTTGAAGCAAGGAGAATGTTTTTGTTCGAGTGACCAATTATAGTCCATGTCATAACTCAAAGATTAATTCTCATGTTAGAGGATAGATTGTAAAATTATTATATAGATGTTAAATCCCATATTGGTTTCTTATTAATTGTGGTTCACTATAAAAATGACTTTAATTGTTTAGTCGTATCTCACTTCCTTATGAACTGCCTCTTGAAAAATCAGAACAAGTCATCTTCCCCATGGATGACGGCTAACTATACACGCTTGTCTTCTTCTCATTGTTTCTACGTCTCCCCACTTATCTTCTTCTATTCGCTCAAACAGAAGCTGTTATTAAGTTCGAAGTTCCCTTCCTTACCTCGGTTTCTCTTCAATTCTCGCGCACACGCACCTTATGATATAGACGATAGACGGAGAGATACCAAGAATGAACAGCGTTACGCATTAAAAATAATAATTGCCTTATATAAATAATATTTTATTAGTGTATAATACATACATATATATATACATGTATATATATATATATGAATTTATCATATTTTTCTAATGATTTTTTTTTTAAAAAAGAATCTTGATTATAATATCAAGACTCAAGTTAAGTTTCACCAGTAGCTTGCAACAGGGCTTTGATTTGATCTCAAACTATGTTCATGAATCGAGATTTGAATATCTCTTCGAATTATAAGAATCTAAGTCAAAACATAATTCTTTGAATTTTAAAATTTACTTCAGGATATGTCTTAAAAGATCTAAATAATTCCTCCACCATGAGCAAAAAACAACTAATGTGTATAAGTTAAATTGAAACTTTAGATACACCAATGTCATCGAGCCAAAATAATTGTTTGCATGCATCTAGGACTTCTCACTTATGTTATTGAAATTCTTTTCATAGTCTCTATCAAGAACAATCCTATACAAGAACCATCGCCACCATGTAAAAAATCCACTTAGTTGATCTAAGCAGGAAAATTGTCGCTGTATTAAAGTGCATCCATCATAGGCTGCTATATCAAGTAATGGTATGTCATTGTCACCCCATAAATGCAATGCAACTTAAAGGAGACTTTAAATATCTAGCGGTCCATATGGGGAATTACAACCCAAAGTTTCTTGGTAAAACCCTACAAGAAAAATAGAAAAACATTGTAATATAATTGCTTTACATACCTTTTAGTAAGAGTGAAAGCCCTGAACCAATTTATGATAAATAATTTTTGAGGAATGATTTCAAAAGGACAAAAATAAGAATATACACCTAGGGCATCATTGTTGTTTGATGTTGCACTAGATCAATCTTTCAGAACGAAAGACCTAATCATGGTGCCGATTGGAGGTTTAGCTGCCATATATATCTTCCAAAAAGAGCAAAAACCTTGGATCACTGCAACGGAATTAGTGGAAAAATATTTCTACGATAATTTATTTGAAATCATACCTTGAATAGGTGGACTTATGCATTGATATCATAAGTTAGATGCCTGCCGGAAAATTGTGATCCATCATTGCTAATTTCTGGAATTACACGGAAAGAAGGGCTGAAAAAAATATATATGAAGGAAAAAGTAATAAGTAAGAAAATTAAGAAAAGCAATAAGTAAGGATTAAAAGAACGTAGAAACAAAATTTTATATATGCAATTATTTACCTAAGTGGCGAGTCACATACCTTGTCAAGAAATGGAAAGAGGATTACTTTTCACATATTCTTCATTCACCTAAATGACAATAATTGAGACACTTGATACACTTGATAGATTTCACAAATATTCCAGCAAAACATAGACTACCAGCAAATAATACATCCAAATCCAGTATCTATTTGACACTCACAATGAATTAATGCCATGAAAATAGCAAGCAAAAGCTGTAAGGAGCACGAAAGAAGACACTAGAAATAAGACCGTAATATAATCCAAGCTAGCGACTGTGTTCCAGATAGTTCACAGACCTGCACAAACTTTCTCATGGCCGGATGCTGCAATTGCGACCCGCATTCGCATATCAAAACCTTTCTTAATCCCAACAATTGTACAAGAAAATGATTTCACCATCCATGAGCCAGTGGTCACTTCAAGAAGCATTGTGGATCCTCAGAGGAATTAGTTAAAAGAAGGTGGCTGGTTTAGATCAAAGAGGCTTGATTGGTGTAATTGAGATTCACCAAGTGGTACGTCCTTTGCATCTGAAATGATGACACCTGACGCCAGATATCGTCTTCTGTGTTGCAGCTGCCAATTGTATTTCAAGTTGTTATCAGACTCGTCATCGCGACATCTCTTGCCAAGTTGAGTACCATCGATAGAATCTACTAAGTTTTCACCGGTTAATTTCGTTATGCACTTCCAAATGTGCTTCTGACGCTCTTTTTCTGGAAATTTCCGCTTAGTACCGTCGTAAGGAACAAATTCCTCACGGCGAACATACTTATTGTTGTGTAAAAACGATTTGTTGAGTTCTCTTCACGACTGCGTAGCAAATGGACTCCGCAACTTAACAAGGACACGTCCTCTGACTCACACCGAAAACTAATTTTAATATCATCCCACTTTAGCACGAATTCCTCCGGACTTCTAGAAAACTGCCCTAAACCTTCTGGAAGGACGGTTGAGAACAACACATGATCCCCTAACAACTTCGCGTTCAGAAATAATGCGATTTTTACGCCACCACTGATGAGATCAATACGTAAGGTTTCCCTTAGCAAGTTTTCCCCTAAATACAGGATTCCGACGCCATCAAAGGTGGCACAGAAAGCAAATCCTCCGAATTTTTCACCAAAATTTGCAAGTTCGTTAATTACTATTTCGCACGAATTATCGCTTGAAGCTTCTTTTACGATGGCTGAACCAATTTGGAATTTCATTTCCTGGATATTTAATTTCAAACCTTGGAGCCACCAGATATTTTTGCTCACGCATCTGTTAAATTTTTATAAATAAAACCAACAAATCAAGAACCAAACAAACATGGCCTAAGAGAAACAATAGGAAGAGGACCAACTCAAACACGTATATAAAAGAGAAAGGAAAAAAGACATACGGCACTCAATATGAAATTATCCACATCATTCATTGGATTTTTGTACAAACAATGGCAGTGCATGAATTTGACAATTTCAAGACATGGTAAATCACATGCATTGACTGAGAATCTTTCTAATGAGTCGCACCCCTCTGCATATAACTCTCGCAAAAAGCACGGAAGCATAACAATTTCTTGAAGATCCCTGCAACCTTTTAGAGAAATACAAGAAACATAAAAAAAGAAAATTGGATGCATGTTAGAAGGCTAACTATACTGGTTCTTCTTAGACTTAAAATGAAGTCTCGATATAAGAATTCCAATGTTTGTAGTGGCAATGGAAGTGGCCATGTACTCGATGAAGTTTCAAATTCTTTTGTGGATTCAATATATTGCCTGTTATATCCAAATTTCTTCAAAAACTTTTCGTGTTCTAAACAATCACTGTGCGACCCACTAGGGAAAATGCGAAAGCTTATTGCAGTCACATAGACTAAGAAATGCACTCCTACCTAAGTTTTGAAATGATGAAGGTAGATGTTCTAAACCAATCACTTTTCTTAGCTAATTTTTTAATTGCTCCAAGCAATTCACATCATCAAGTATTAAAAGAATCTTTTTAGAACAAAGACTCCTTATTTTGGCAATTCCTTCATCAATATTGTCACTCCTCAAAGTATCATTTCCTAAAATCTCAGAAAGAATTTTGTTTTGAAGCTTTATTAAACCATCTTTTGATAGAGCTTTTGAACCATATTTTTCTGTAGTTTCTCTAACATCCGGGAGAAGACATGCATCTTCAAAACATGAGCAATGGAATTATAAATCACTTTGGCAATTGTTGTCCTTTCTTCTCCTTGCATTCAACAATCTTTAAAAGTTCATTCAAACACCATGAGGATGATGCATATTCTGGAGATACACAACTATTGAAATCTTTGACCCTTCAATAGCTTGGAGAACTCTAGAGAAATTTCTTCTCCTTTTGGGAGTCCATCATCAAAGAAGATGTTGAATCCTTTTTGTTTCAAAGCACCGTGTAGATGGGCAACAATAAGTGTCTCGAGTGTCTGTGCCTCTAAAATTCAAGAATACTTCGAAAGTCTGTGGATGGAAGGAAGAAAAAGAAAAAAGAGGAAGAGATTCTGTTGGAAGCCATGCAAGATAATGTTGTACCATACGTGGAGAATATTGTGAGAGGTGTAGAAGTAATCTGACTTCCTACATTAAAAAGAGAAAATGGATGCTTTGTGGGATTAGAGTAAAAAGGTCCAGAAACTGTTGGATGCGACTCGAATTCTCAAAAGAGTTCCGCATGATTTAGGAGTCCATGTTTTACATGGATTAGGAAAGGAAAGAGTTCTTGTCCCACAAGAATTAGAAGAGAAGAATTGTGTGTCCCACATTGGTTAGAGAACCAACCTGTGGGAGTTAGAAGGCCTATAAAAAGGAGTCTATGTAGTCCCTAGGGAGATATAGAAGAACCTAACCTCACGGAGGAAAAAAAAGGTTGAGGAACTACACTTCATCACAATAGATTACGCATACAGGAGCTGATACCACTTTCTAAATTTAATCGTTGTTTATAAAAAGAAGAGAAAATCGTAGGTCACACCCATTAAACACGGTTCAAAGCATATGATAAAAAGCCGTGTTGACGAACGGAATCTACTTTTTATTTGAAGGAGAAAAACGAAGGCAATTAAAAAATAAAAAGAATGAATGTGCTTTTATCTATCCCTATATTTTTCTTATATGATTGTTAGAAAGGAAGATGAATGGATATTTTACTAAGACTAGGAGTGATTATTAAAAAAAACTAGAATCTATGGTTCTTTAAATTGTAACACGTTATTGACTTGGTTAGGACAACATTTTGAAGACAAAATGTTTTGACTAACCACCAAAGATGAGTAGTTAAATAATCACAAGGCTGGCTCTCTTTCGGAGCATGGCTTATGAACAGTCATGACAGCACATCTAGGGATGATTTCTAGGGCAAAAGGGTGGACTAGTCAATGAGAGGGCAGTCAATAAGATTGGTGTTCTTTGATTAGTGCAACGGAGAACAAATAATTATTTGTGGGATTTTTGAATTGTGAGAAGGATTTATTCTTTTTACATTAAATTGATAGTTAAAAAATTTTTATTTTTAACATATCTCCTTTTTTTTTTTGTGGTGATATATAATATTTAACCTTTCACCAAAAAAAAAAAAAACATATCTCCTTATTTGAAACTTGAAGAAATTACAATGATTTAATCTGCAAATAATATTTACTGAACAGTAAAATAAATTACAATAGTTAAATTAAATCCAAGAGTAAAGATCCATATCTGGACTAATACCAGTTGAGGCCATTCCTAATCAGTTTGAGTCTCTACTTTATCATTAAAAACATCAACTAACATCCTAAATGCTCACCATTCAAGATTCGAGATGAAGAGTCGAAGAATTATTAGTCTACAAGTACTTTACATGACGTTTGACCGCAAGTGGCTTAAAGATAGAAAAGTACTTCAATAAAATAACAAGTAGTACAGGCTTGGACAACTGAATAATTTTGTATAAAACCAAAGGAATGTTAAAGGAAAATAAACAGAGAAATGAGTAAGAATATTTTTTCCACGTATACAAATTTAAATTTCCAAAATAACTTAATTTTCACAATCAACAATCGTATCATATAAAAAATATCTTACTCCCAATTTGGATAACAATCAAAAAACATATCTAAGGAATATATACACATATCTCCAACAGTATGTTTGTACTGACCAATCGGAGACAATTGCTGTGTTTGGGCCTTGGCTTACGCTATTTCGCTAGAGCCAAACAAATAAAAATTCCACCGGCTATATGGTAGGAAACTATAATAAAACAAGTCGCAAAGCCTAGTGAACATACAAACACCTGCTTTTAAAGGGACGATACCACCATGGCTTGCTTGATATGGAGATCACATGGTGCCCACTTCTGGCACAGGATTTGGATTCACTACCTACTATTGTTTTTCGAGAAAAATTCTTGCAAAAATGTCCTTCTTTGTTGCAAACGAAACATTGTCGCATGTCACTTCCTTATGGACTGGTTCTTGGAAAATCTAAATTGCCTTGCCATTTTTTCTTCTTCTTTTTTGTAGAAATCATCATGTTTCAAACAAAGTCGGTCGTTTTTTTAATCTTTTCATATTTGATCAGTAGGTCAGGTCATTGACGATAAGGATTAAGACTTCTTCCCCATGGATGACGGCAACTATACATGTTCCCAATCCCTTCTCTGCCAAGACACCAACCAATGTCTGCACAGCGTTGAACAAGGATGACGGCAACTATACACTTGTCTCGTTCTCAATGTTTCTACGTTTCCCCACCCATCTTCACTTTTCAGGGTCTATCTTAAAAGATCTAAATCATTCCTACACTATGCAACTCCATAAGCAGGATTAGAAAACAACTGATGTATACAAGTTAAATTGCAACTTTCAGTATTATCGAGCCAAAACAATTGCTTGCATGCATCTAAAATTTGTCACTTCCGTTATTGAAATTCTTTTCATATATCTCTACCAAGAATAATACTATACAAGAAGCATTCCCACCATGTAAAAACTCCACATAGTTCATCCGAGTAAGGCAACTATCACTTTATTAAAGTGTATCCATCATAGGCTGCTACATCAAGTAATGATATGTCGTCATTACCCCCATAAATGCAATTCAACTTAAGAAGGACTGTAAATACCAAGCAGTCCATTTGGGAAATTACAACCCAAATTTTTTTGGTGAAACCCTACTACAAAAGTAGAAAAACATTGTAATCTAATGACTTTACATGTCTTTTGGCAAAAGGCAAAGCCCTAGACCAATCTATAATAAATAATTTTTGAGGAATGATTTAAAAAGAACAAAAGTAAAAGTATGCACCTGGGGCATCATAGTTGTTTGATGTTGCACCAAATTGATCTTTCCAAAGCCAATACCTAATCAAGGTGTCGATTGGATCCCTTAAGAGCATTTTCAAGCTCTTCATAGTTTTTCTTATCATAGTTGTTTGATGCGGCACCAAATCCATCAATCAAGTAGGACTTGCAATACCCAACCAATATTCAATTTTGCAAATTGTAACCCAAACCTTCTTGGTGAAAATCCCAAAAAAAAAAGGGGGCCGCAGATGGTTGGTGGGGGGGGGGTTGTGGGGGGCGGGCAGGCCGGGGGCGCAGGGGGAGATTTGGTGGTTTAACTAACGTAGATATCTTTAAAAAAGAGTCAGAACCTTGAAATAGTTCAATGGAAAAAATTTCTGCACAGTAATTTACCTTAAATCATACCTTGAACCGGTGGGCTTATGCAATGATGTCATAAGGTAGATGCCTACTGCAAAATTATGCTCCATTATCACTAATTTTGGGAATTACATGGAAAGAAGTGCTGAAAAAAATTTAGAAAAAAACATAGAAATAAAATTTTACATACGTACTTACCTAATTATTGAGTCATATACCTTGTCAAGAAATGTAAAGAGGATTACTTTCCACATATGCTTCATTCACCAAGAAGGCAAATCATTGAAGCTTGACAACAATTGACATACTTGCTACATTTCTACAAATAAAGCAAAACACATACCATCACAAGTAGTACTTCCAACTCAAAATCTATTATGAATTAATGCCATGTAAACAGCAAGCAAAAGCTGTAAAAAGCGTGAAAGAAGACACTACAAACGAGGCTGTATTATTATCCAAGCTAGGGACTCTATCTCAGATAGTTGGCAGACCTGCACAAACTTGCTCAAGGTCAAATGCTGCAATTGTCACCTGCATTCACTTGTGAAACCCTTTGTCGATCACACCATTGATACAAGAAAATGAAACTAGATGCTTTCATCACCCACGATTCAATGGGCACATCAAGAAGCATTATAAGTCCTTAGAGGAATTAGTTAAAAGATGGCAGCTAGCTTAGATCAGGGAGGTTTGATCGGTGTGATCGAGGTTCAAAAAGTGAAATTTCCTTTGTGTCTGAAATGGTAACATTAGATGCCGAAGATCGTCTTCCATGTTGCGAGTGCAAATTGGATTCCAAGTTGTCATCACCCTTGTCATCGTGACGTCTCTTGCCAAGTTGAATGCCATCGATTGAATCTACTAAGTTTTCACCAGCTAATTTCCTTAGGCACTTCCAAATCTGCTCTTGACGCTCTCTTACTTCTGGAGATTCCCAATCAAAATCATAATCATAATCAAAATCATGACGTCGAACATACTTATTGTTGCGTAAAACATATTGATGACGAACGGTACATCGATTTGTTGAGTTCTCCTCATGACTGCGTAGAATATGTGAAGCATGCATTAAGGGCAAACACACATAAAGTAGCTTCAAGTCGAAGCTTGTGGTAAGTACATCTAGACCATTAGAAATACTGCACATGGACCTTTTCGGCCCTATCAGAACAATAACATTAAATGGTAAACATTATGTCTTAGTCATTATAGATGACTATTCTAGATTCACATGGACATACATGCTTACTAGGAAAGATGAGGCATTTGAAAGTTTGCTGAATTTTGTAAAATGATTCAAAATGAAAAAGGTTTTTCAATTATAAAAATAAGAACAAATCATGGTGGTGAATTTGAAAAGCAACTTTTTGAAAAATTTTGTTTAGAAAATGGTACTTCACACAATTTTTCAGCCCCTAGAACACCACAACAAAATGGTGTGGTTGAAAGGAAAAATAGAACTCTTCAAGAGATGACTAGAACCATGATGTGTGAATATAATCTTCCTAAATATTTTTGGGGAGAAGCTATAAACACAGCTTGTTATATTTCAAATCGTGCTTTAATAAGACCTATTTTGAAAAAGACACCCTTTGAATTATTCTTTGAAAGAAAACCAAACTTTTCATATTTTCATGTTTTTGGAAGTAAATGTTTTGTCTTCAATCATGGAAAAGAATCACTTGGAAAATTTGATTCCAAAAGTGATGAAGGAATATTTCTTAGATATTCTCATACAAGTAAAGCATATAGAATATTCAATAAAAGAACTTTAGTTGTAGAAAAGTCAATTCATGTTAAGTTTGAGGATGAACGTCAAGGCATTCTAGAAACTAAAGTGAATGATGGAATTAAAAGCGTTCAAAATAGGGCTGAAGTTAAGGGGGAGTTTGAAATTAGGGAACCTTCCTTTCCTAGAGTAAGAAATGAAGTAGATCATGATCACATCATCATAAGCCTAAATGTTAGAGTAAGCATAAGGTCTCGGGTTCACAACACATGTGAACATCAACCTTCCTATCTCAAGTAGAGCCGAAGAAAGTAGATGAGGCTCTTGAAGATGAAAACTGGCTTTTTGCTATGCAAGAAGAATTAAATCAGTTTGAAAGAAGCAAGATTTGGAATTTAGTTCCTAGACCAAAGAACCATCCGATTATAGGCACAAAATGGGTAATTAGGAACAAACTAGATGAAAATGGTACCATTACTAGAAATAATGCTAGATTAGTGGCACAAGGATATAGTCAAGAAGAAGGGATTGACTATGATGAAACATTTGCACCTGTAGCTAGATTGGAAGCAATTTGAATCTTACTTGCATTTGCTTGCTGTATGAACTTTACTTTATTTCAAATGGATGTCAAGAGTGCATTTTTGAATGGTATTATAAAAGAAGAGGTATATGTTGAACAACCACCTAGATTTGAAGATCCAATTTATTCAAATCACATCTTTAAATTATCAAAAGCTTTATATGGTTTGAAACAAGCTCCACGGGCTTGGTATGATAAATTAAGTTCATTCTTAATTAATCATGATTTTAGAAAAGGAAAAGTGGACAACACATTATTTATAAAGAACAAAGAAAAGGAAATTTTAATTGTTCAAATATACATTGATGATATTGTGTTTGGTTCTACTAATTCTAAACTATGTGAAGAATTTGCTACATGCATGCAAAGTGAATTTAAGATGCGTATGATGGGTGAATTAACATTCTTGGATTGCAAATCAAACAAACCAACAAAGGGACTTTTATAAGTCAAACAAAATACACAAATGAATTCTCAAGAAATATAAGATGCATGATTCCAAACCAATGAACACACCAATGAGCACTTCTTTATCATTATCTAATGATGAAGATGGAATTAGTGTAGACACTAAATTGTATCGTGGCATAATTGGTTCTTTGCTATACTTGATTGCATCTAGACCAGATATTATGTTTACTGTGTGTCTATGTGCTAGGTATCAATCCAATCCTAAAGAACAGCACCTAGTTGCTGTTAAAAGAATATTTAGATACCTTAGAGACACGGTTTCCCTAGGAATCTAGTATCCTAGAGACACCATTCTAGATTTGCATGCATTTAGTGATTCTAATTATGCTGGATGCAAACTAGATAGGAAGAGTACAAGTGGTGGATGTCACTATCTTGGAAATATGCTTATTTCTTGGCACTCCAAGAAACAAAACTGTGTAGCTCTCTCTTCTACTGAAGCCGAATATATTGCTGCTGCTAGTAGTTGTGCTCAAATCTTATGGATGAAATAGCAGTTAGAGGATTATGGCATCTTATCACATAGAGTTCCACTAAAATGTGATAACACAAGTGCAATAAATCTCACTAAGAATCCTATCCAGCACTTTAAAAAAAAGCACATAGAAATTACACATCATTTCATTCGGTATCATGTTCAGAAAGGTGATGTTGTACTTGAATTTGTGAGCACTGATCAGCAAATTGCTGATATCTTAATCAAACCTTTATCAAAGGATAGATTTTATGCTCTTAGACGAGAACTTGGAATGTTACTTCCTAAAAATCCTTGAACTATTTATTACTGCTATCTCTCTATTCTTTTACTGTTTTTCAAATTGCTTGGTTTAAGGGGGAGTGGCTCTACTTTCACTCCTACAGAATCTGGTTAGTGCCCTACTCTTATCTCTATTCGGTTGCTGCATGCTCATTTTTTTTGCTGTCGCCTGTCTTGCTTACTTGCATAATCGTTCTTTTTGCTTATGACAAAAAAGGGGAGAGAATAGTGCACATGTGAAGTCTCATTTCTGACTATATTAGTGCAGAATATGGGATACATATACATATCACCCTTGCTTGAAAATTGCATGCTCTATGATAAATTTTCGAAATCCGCTAGACACATGTATAGGACTTGCTTACGATCATATGCAGTAACTATTTGCAACTCTAACTCTAACTGTAACTCTAACTGTATGATGATCAATATGCTGCAATGATAAGTTGTGTTCTCTTGAAAAACATGATTGATATTTGATGACATGTGCAATACTATTGAAATATTTTGTCATCATAAAAAAAGGGGAAATTGTTGGAAAATAGGGTTTTGTTGTGACTGAAAATATTTTCTTGTAAATATCAATTCTTAAAATATGTTTTTCTAAATGTGCAAAAGAAAAACTATAGGAAGTAAAAGGTGTACAAATTATAATATCAATTAATGATATTATAAAGTAACCGGGTTCCAACATTTCCTCATAAAATATATTCTTAAAGTTCTTGTGACATATATTCAAATATATGTTGATTATTTGAATATATTGATTATTTGAATTTTTTTTAAGAAATACAATTTATTTGAATATATTTTATTTTAGGAATATGATACTTGGTTTGATGTAATTGTAGGAACATAAGGGACATTAACTCTATGTTAATATTAGTTCAAAGTCAATATATGCATACACCAAAATATGAACTTTGTAAAAGATCATATTTTTGGACCTTGTTAATATTGGACCATGTATACGTGCTGGATATGTTATCACTAGACTGGACCCTTGCTGCTGGACTGAGATGATATGGTGCAGCCCAAGTTCACGTCAGCCTGATCCCGCTCCTTGTTACGATGTCGTCGTGATCATAATTGAAGCCTCCCTGTTACAGTGTCATCTTGATCATAATTGAAGCCTCCTTGTTACGGTGTCGTCTTGACCATTGATGAAATCTTCTGGCCACCACGTCGTCTCACTTAAGGGCACATAAGAGGCGTTTATTCTTCAACGAGCTTGCCTTAGCCGCTAGCCACTTCACTCGTCCCCGATGCTGCCTTTGCTTCTCTCAAACGCTGAAACCTCAACGGGAGGAATCTGGAGGAGACGGGCTGTCAGAACGGTCAGATTTCGAATCTGAAGGCTGATATGAGGCTGATTTGATGGATAGCCTACTATTCCTAATGGGAAGAAGGCTATGGTTCAGGTTTGATTTGAAAAAATGTCCTAGATCTGCTTCTATTTAAAGGAGATGTGTGTGTGAAGATTTTCTCTTGATGATTGACATCTATTTGAAGGGTTTTCTTTGTGAAGAAAGTCTATTAAGCTCACTAACCATTTGATTCAAGTTTGTTCATCATTCGGTGATTCACAAGGGTTCAGTGATATTTGATTATTTGCTTTGATCTTCGATTATATATTCAATCATAGTTTGTATAACATTATTTATGTGCTGATTTCACTTATAAACATTTTCTGCACATAAATTTTGAGGAAAACCCAAAACCCTAATTTCTTCAAATTGGGGATTTCGTGATAGGAGCTTTGTATCTTGAAATATATGTTTGAATAGCTCTTCTGATTAGCAACATCCCATAAACTAACACATTATTTGGGGATTTGCTACTGTATATGATCTTTTGATCATAATTTGTATTCGGACTTGATAATTCCTTTGAGAAGGAATTATTTGGATTAGGTAGAACGTATTCTCCTAATCAGGTTGAGTAAAGGTGACTTCAATGAGTTGGATTGAAGGAGAAGAAGGTGGACATAGGACTCTAAGATAGAGTGCCAAACCACTGTGGTAAATTGGGTATTGATTCTCTTACTCTTTACTTGCTTAAATAATTTTGTTTAATTATTTATTATCATATAAATTGTTGAATTATTTGATTAAATATTTTATATTTCCAAAAGCATAGTTTTTGGTACAAGAACAATTCAACCCCCCCTTCTTGTTAAGCCATAAAACCCAACATAAAGAAATTTGAAAAGAATATGAACTAAAAGAATGTTGAACTCAAAATTAAGAAAAACATAACTGAAGGATTTAAAGAGCATAAAATGAAAATTTTACATATGCACTTTACCTAATTGATGAATCACATACCTTGTCAAGAAATGGAAGAGAATTACTTTCTACATATTTCTTCATTCACCCATGTGACAAATCATAAAAGCCTGGCAATGATTGACATACTTGCTAGATTTCACAAATATTCCAGCAAAACACAGACCAAAAACATGCAGCACTTCCAACTC
This sequence comes from Casuarina glauca, assembly GCA_028551395.1. Taxonomy (NCBI): domain Eukaryota; kingdom Viridiplantae; phylum Streptophyta; class Magnoliopsida; order Fagales; family Casuarinaceae; genus Casuarina; species Casuarina glauca. The sequence goes on along the minus strand of CM052352.1, from coordinate 27,956,827 downwards.
CAGTATTTATTTGACAGTCGGGATGAATTAATGCCATGAAAACGGCAAGCAAAAGCTGTAAAAAGCATGAAAGAAGACACTAAAAACAAGTCAGTAATATAATCCAAGCTAGCGACTCTGCAACAGATAGTTGACGGATCTGCACAAATTTGCTCATGGTCAGATACGACACTTGTCATCCGCATTCACATGTGAAATCCTTTGTCAATCGCACCAATGAAACAAGAAAATGAAACGAAGATGACTTCATCATCCATGGTTCAGTGGCCACGTCAGGAAGCATTACGGATCTTCAGAGGAATTGAGATTCACCAAGTGGCACGTCCTTTTGCGTCTGAAATGAGAACACTTGACGACAAGATCGTCTTCTATGTTGCGGGTGCCAATTAAAATCATCTTCACGAATAAATTCCTCACATGGAACATCCTTATTTTTGTGTAAAACATACCGATCAAGAAGGGTACACCGATTTGTTAAGTTCTCTTCATGACTGTGTAGCAAATGGACTCCACAATTTAGCAAGGACACGCCCTCTGAATGACACCGAAAACGAACTTTAATATCATCCCACTTCAGCACGAATTCCTTCGGAATAGCAGAAAATTGACAAAAACCTTGTGGAAGGACGGTTACAAACAATGCATGATTCGAGTGCAATTTAAAACACCATTGATGAGATCAATACTCAAGGTTGCCGTTGCCTTGTGTTCTGCACTTTCACTATTCTTAATTCCAAATGTAGCACAGAAAGTGAACCCTCTGAATTTTTCATCCAAATTTGCAAGCTCATTTATCATTATTTCGCATGAATTATCGCTTGAAGCTTCTTTACAATGACTGAACTGATTTGGAATTTCATTTCCTGGATATCTAATTTCAAACCCTTGGCAGACTAGATATTTTTGCTGTTAAATTTTCATCAATCAAACCAACAAATCAAGATCCACATAAACATGCCCAATGAAAAACAACAGGAAAAGGAAAATTTCAAACATGTATATAAAAGATAAAGGAAATGCAAATGAATAGTTTCTTAATTTATTGACAAGTTAAAAGGTCAAAAAAATTAAAATAGTCAAATAGTTAAATCTGTGCTAGATTACGTATGAAATAACAAGGCTAAAAAGTAAATAAAAAGTACTATTAAGTAATAGTTTTAGTTTTGAAAATTTTAAAAATAGTTCAAGTGTATTGTAAATGCAAGAAAATAGATAATTACCAAAGTTGGAGAATTGACCTATACATTTGACATGTTAATTCATCTATTAGTGGTGAGTGCAAACTCTCTCTTTGGAGTACTTAAAAAAAATGATCCCAAAAAATCTGTATTATTTAAGTGACCATGGGAAAAAGAAATCAAAAGAGGCTTTTTCCAGCAAATAGACATGTATGGCCAAAAGAAATAAAAGGAAACTTAATTGAAAAAAAAAATCAAGGGACTGGACTCTCCACTTCTAGTTAGGTTCTTTAAGATTGTACTTGTATGTATGTACATATGGTAAGATGTACTGTAATAATTAGCCAAAGTTGGAGAACTTGCCTCTACATATGACATGTTAATTCATCTGTTGGTGGTGAGTGCAAGTTCTTCTCTTTGGAGTACTTACAAAAAATGATCCCTAAAAAATCTGTATTATTTAAGTGACCATGGGAAAAAGAAATCAAAAGAGGCTTTTTCCAGTGAAATAGACATGTGTGGCCAAAAGAAATAAAAGGAAACTTAATTGAAGAAAAAAATCAAGGGACTGGACTCTCCACTTCTAGTTAGGTTCTTTAAGATTGTACTTGTATGTATGTACATATGGTAAGATGTAGTGTAATAAGAAATAGAAAAATTCTAAAATGAAGGCATAAGAGCAGTCTTTGTAAATACCCTTTTACATGATGGAACCCCGAGATATTGGCGACTTTTTTTAGGGCTATCTTCCACTCCTCCAGCTTCTTGTCATCCTTGAATTTGGCTAATGCTTTTCCAACACTTTTAGCTTGTTTTCGTATATCTGATGGATCTATATGGTAAAGCACAGGTAGAATCACTTGGCCCTTCTTCTCCTTGCATTCAACAATCTTTAACAATTCATTCAAACACCAGGAGGAGGATGCATAGTTTGGAGAGAACACAACTATTGAAATCCTTGACCTTTCAATAGCTTTGAAAAGCTCAGAGGAAATTTCTTCTCCTTTTTGGAGTCTGTTATCAATGAAGGTATTGAATCCTTTTTGTTTCAAAGCACCATGTAGATGGGCAACAAAAGTGTCTTGAGTATCTTCACCTCTAAAATTTAAGAATATATCGTAAGTCCAAAGATGGGAGGAAGAGAAAGAAAAAGAAGAAGAGGTTAGATTGGAAGCCATGGAAGCCGATGTAGTACAACAAGCTGAGAAGATTGTGAGAGGTGTAGAGGCAATCTGACTCCCTACATTAAAAAGATAAATGGAGGCCACGTGGAATTAGGGAAAAGAAAGGTCGAGGAACTTCTTGACAACTACCTCACAAAGAAGAGAGTGGCAGGCGAAATTGTACAAGTCACATCCATTAAAATAGTTCTGAAATATTTTTAAAAAAAGTCACCATAACTCAATTGTTTTTTTATTTTTCTTTGTTTTAAAGCTAAGTTTACTTTAATTGTTTAGCTTAACGTTTTATTGCTCACGTCAGTCGAAAAATAAAGAAATACACTTTATTCTAGGACCAACTCCCGCGTTAGGCAACTAATAAGACTAGCCATATTCTTAAGATCATACTACAAACGATTAAGCCAAGTTAAAAAGAAAAATGCAGCATGTTATAATAGTTCTAAAATATCTCCTGGCAACTACCTCACAAAGAAAAGTCAGCAGCAGAAATTACGCAGCCCCCTCTGGGTGCCTTTGAGGATAACTTCTGCACAATAGAGTAAGCAATAGAAGCTGCTGCCGCATTGCAACATTTAAAAAATTAAATGCTGTTCATAAAAAGAAGACAAAGTCGTAGGTCACACCCATAAAAATAGTTATGAAATATTTTTAAAAAGAGGAAATTTACTCTAATTGTTTATTGTATTACTGCCTGGTGTAAACGCAAAGAAATAAATTTTATTCTATCACCAACGCCCACGTTAGACAACGAACAAAGACAAGTCCAATTCTTGAGTTCATATAGCGAATGATTAAGCCAAGTTAAAAAGAAGAGGACAATATGTCACTATAACACAATTGTTTTTCTTGTTTTAAAGTTAAATTTACTTTAATTGTTTCGTTTATCATTTTATTGCTCACGTCAGTCGAAAAGCAAATAAATACAGTTTATTCTAGCACCAACTCCCGTGTTAGGCAACTAATAAGACTAGCCATATTTTAAGATCATACTACAAACTATAAAGCCGGGTGAAAACGGAGAAGACAGCAAGTGATAATAATTTTCAAATGTCTCTTGGCCACTATCTGACAAAGAAAAGTCAGCAGAAGAAATTGCACAGCCCCTGCTGGGTGCATTTAAGGATAACTTCTGCACAATAAAGCATGAATATAGAAGCTGCTGCCGCGTTGCAACATTAAAAAAATGAGTCGTTGTTCATAAAAAGAAGAGAAAGTCACTGGTCACACCCATTAAAATAGTTTTGAAATATCTTTTTAAAAAGTAGATTCCCTCTAATTGTTTAGTGTGTTATTGCTTAGTCTAAAGAAAAATAATTAAACTTTATTCTGTCACCAACACCCACGTTAGACAATGAACAAAGACGAGCCCAATTCTTGACTTCATTTAGCAAATAATTAAGCCAAGTTAAAAGGAAGACGACAATATGTCGCTATAACTCAATCGTGTTTTTTTTTTTTTTTTTGTTCTAAAGTGAAATTTATTTTAATTGTTTCGTTTAACATTTTATTGTTCATGTGTGTCCAAAAACAAATAAATACACTTTATTCTAGCACCAACTCCCGTGTTAGGCAACTAATAAGACTAGCCATATTTTAAGATCATACTGCAAACGATTAAGCCAAGTTATAATAATTCAGAAATGTCTGTTTGGCAACTACCTCACAAAGAAAAGTCAGCAGGAGAAATGGCACAGCCCCTTTTGGGCGCCTTTGAGCATAACTTCTGCACAATAGAGTATGCATAGAGATGCTGGTGCCGCGTTGCAACATTAAAAAAAATTAATTATTGTTTAGAAAAAGAAGAGAACTTCGCTAGTCGCACCTGAAGAATGTTATCACTAGTGATTAAGATGTCATCTACATATATGAGTACTAAAACAATATTACCATCTTGTCCTTTAATGAAAAGAAAATAGTCATATAGTGACTGTTGATAATCTGTAGACTCTAAAGTGAAGCTTACTTTAATTCATACAAGGATTTCCTCAATCGACATACTTTGGACTCCCTTTCAAAAGAACTCCCAAGTAGTGGTTTCATATATACTTCCTCATCCAAGTCTCCCTATAGAAATGCATTATGGACATCCATTTGTTGAATAGTCCATTTACGTTGTGAAGCAATAGATAATGCATTTCTGACTATAACCTTTGACTACTAGACAAGCCTTAAAACGCTCAATGCTCCCATCAACATGATACTTAATCTTGTATACCCATTTGCATCCTATGGATTTTCTTTGTGGTTGTAGGTCTACATTGCCTCATGGTAGAACAAAGGTTCTGTCTTAGGTGAAATGGCTGCTATGAAGTGTTGATGTGGAATGGATAAATGTGCATAAGATACATAGTCAGAGATAGGATATTGTATGAATGGACCGACAAAATTATTGCAAATATAATCTTGAGTCCATATGGGTGGTTTGGACATTATGGTAGATTGTTTAGGCAGTGATGAAGGGACTATGGGATCATGCATGGTTGGTAAGAAAGTATTATCTTCTGTCTCATCATAAGTGAAAACAGGAGGCGACGTAGAAAGAGGTTTTGGAATCTCCAAGGTAGAATCATTTGGTTAGCTACTTGATGTATTGGAAGTGGTAATATCTGGTGTAGTATGAGTGGTAGTATCTAATTGTGTAAGAGGGATTACTTGAGCATTTGAATTAAGGTTAACTTTGATAACTTGTTATGTAGGCTCCTTATCTTGAGATGACATCATCAGGAATTCTAAAGAATGGGACCCAATCTCTACGTTTGTAAAAAGGAAAACATTTTCATGAAAATGAATATCATGACTCACAAAAAAAAAAAAATTCTTTCAATGTTATAAAGTTTATACCATTTTTGCCTAAAAAGGTATCCAATGAAAATACTAGGAATAGCTTAAGGGGCAAATTTGTCTTTATGCCTCACTACTGAAGCATAGCAAAGACAACTGAAAACTTGAAATCTAGAGAGGTCAAGAGCTTTCCCATGAATCACTTCATAAGGAGATTTCCCATGTAAGACTAAAGAATGAATGTAACTGATAATGTGTGTGGCAGTGAGTATACACTCAACCCAAAAACATGTAGGCATGTGACTTTAGAATTTTAATGTCCATGCAACATCCAATAAATAATGATGCCTACGCTCTACTACACCATTCTATTGTGAGGTATATACACATGAGCTTTCATGCATTATACCTTGTGATGAAAACAACTTGTCACATGATGAATTAAAGAAATTAGTTGTATTACCAGAACAAACGTGTTTGATCCCAATGTTAAAAAGATTTTTAATTGTGTTAAAGAAACATTCCAAATGTAATACCATTTCAATCTTATGTTTCATGAGGAAAGTCTAAGTCCTTCATGAAAAATCATTAATGATGGTTAGAAAATATTTCGAACCATTATAATTTAAAGCATGATATGGTCCCCAAATATCTACATGGATTAAATCAAAAAGATTTTTGACATTCTTAGTGCAAATAGTGAATGGATCATGTGTTTGCTTAGCAAGAGGACAAACTGAGCAATGAAAATTAGAATATGAAAAATCTTTGAAATCATTTAAAAATTTAAATTTAGATGAAGACATGTGACTAAGTCTCAAGTGTCATAGATGAAAACTAAGGTCATTATGTACTGAAGTAATTGAAAGGGTCAATGCAATACCGGAAGATTTGCTAACATTGTTATTCCTAGAGTGTAAAAACAAATAAAGATCATGTCACATTCTACCAATCCCTTTGACGTCACTTGTAAAAAGGTCCTGAAACACACAAATCAACATAGAAAACCATTAAACGGTTATTCTCAACAATGAATTTAGCTACAAACAACAAATTATATTTGAAATCATGAGAGTAAAGTATGGTGTGCAATTTCAAACTGTTGGTTAGGGTTACAGAACTAGTGTGGGCGACCTAGGTTAGTTTCCCATTTGGCAATTTAACATAACTAGACTTACAAAGACAAGCCCAATTCTTGAAATCATATAGTGAATGCTTAAGCCAATTAAAAAGAAGATGATAGTATGTCACTATAATTTAATTGTTTTTTTTTCTAAAGTAAATTTACTTTAACTTTATTCCCAAAACAAAGAAATAGACTTTATTCTAGCACCAACTCCCGCATTAGGCAACTAGTTGGACAAGCCATATTCTTAAGAATATACTACAAAATGTTAACCCATGTTAAAAAGAAGAAGACTGTATGTCATAATAATTTTCAAATATCTATTTTCTAAAATGAGTTAAAATTTACTTTAACAGTTTAGCGTATTATTACTCATATTAGTCTAAAAGAAAATAAATATACTTTATTCTACTACGAACTCCTCTTTTAGGAAATTAATAAAGATGACCCAATTTCTAAGTGTTAGGATTGATGGAACAATTAGGTTAAAGGGTATGGTTGTCATTACCATCAGGGGTTTCTACATAATTATGGAACTAGGAAATATCTTCTAGATGTAGTAGTTTTCTTGGTAATATCAGGTTAGGATTTTTATTCTTTTGTGGAAGTAGGTCTTCCTAATAGTATTTAACTAGGATTCCTTTAGGGTTTTTCTATAAATAGGCAAAGTATAGAGAAACCTAATGAGTGAGTTAAGAAGAGTCTCCATGGGGGCCTAATTGTTGGAGAAAGTCCTCTTGTGGATTCAAATGATAAGAGAATCCATGAGATACTTGTTTGGGGATAAGGAATATATAAGAAAATATAATGAGAAAAGACTATAGGGGATGTAAGACATTATGATGTTCCAAACCTTTTAAACATTTTGTGTTTAGGTGTGTATATTTTTATATTTATATGTTTGATCTCTATGTGGATGATGTGACTTGATTGAATTCCCTTAACAAGTGGTATCAGAGCTAGGTTGGATCTCAACGAGTGGTGCAGTGAGCATGGAGTGTGGCAAATTGGGACCATAAATGATAGATCTAATATCGTGAATGTAATTAAAGGGGTAAATAAAATTTTTGAGGTGAGATTTTTCCTTTCCCTAAATTTAGAGGTTTTTGGTAAAAAACGAAGAAAAAGAAAAGGTTGTCAAAAGTTACTGGATGGCCACTAGGGGCAAGGGATTCAACATCGATGAAGCTTAAAGCTAGGTTGCAGGACTCGATTTAGGACCCAAATTGGAGATTATGGATTGGGTGCATGGATCAAGCCAGACGAGTTTAAAGCATATTAAACTCGAATCATAGACTCATATTGTGGATGTGGGTTATGAACATTTGAGTTAGGTATAAATGGATGTGGATCTATATTATAGATCGAGTTGAGCCTAGTTGAGAATGGGTTGAATTAGGTTAGGCTGTTGGACTAGGCAGGTCAAGCCCAAACCCGAGAACCTATTTTATCATAGATGAGTGGCATAGACATTGCTTTGTAGATTAGCAATGATTTACGGCTTACAGAGGTGAAGTAAGGGTGACTGGATGATTTGTGGAGGATTCCAGTTTCAACCCCGGTGTAAAAAGGCAACATTAGGATGGAAAACTTGCATCAAGTTTGTAACCTTGTGGGTGACGGTGAAACTCAACAGCTAGTAGTAGATTGATGATGATGACAATGGAAGATGAAAAATCATCTAACTCCAAACGGATTTGTAGTGGTAGATTGTGTTGATCGATGGTGGAAGATGGCAAATTGAAGAACAGGTTATCTGCAAGTTAAGACCAAGTCAGGCAGACCTAGGTTGTAGAAGATACAATCCCACGCATAGGAGATGCGCATGAGATACATGTGCCTGACGCCAACACACATGAGGCGCACGCACTGAAGAAAAGAATGTTTTTTGCAGGGCTATAAGGGAGCATTTCGATGATGATTTTTTATGGTTTGGGGATTGTAAGGGAGCTTGTAATGCTCTTAATATTATTCTGAATGGATGGAGTGAAATTTTGGGATTTTTAAATTTGTTAATATTCAAATGAGGTGTATTGAGGCTTTGATGGTTGATTCCAAGGAAGCACCAACAATTTTGGATAGGAGGTGGACTCTTCACTAGGGATTTCAAAGAGTAATCTCAATTTTTATGAAAGCCCTATGATTTTACTTTTATTGATGACCTTATAATGGAAGAGGTGCTGTGATGGAAGAAGTCCATGCAAGGGTTTGCCTTAGAAGAGAGTTTTTGCAAGCTTCTTCATCAAAAGATTGTGGTTGAAGAGAGTTTCCTCAATCTTTCTTTGTCCAAAGACTTTAGCTACATAAGTTGAAGAGAGTTTCTCCAATCTCTCTTCCAAAGATTGTGGTTATGTAGTTGATATATTTGAAGAGATTTTCTATACTTCCTATAATGGGTGAATGTTGCATAAATTATTTCAAAGGGGAGATTGTTAGGATTGGCGGAATAATTAAGTTAAAGGGTATGATTGTTAATACAATCAAAAGTTTTTATGTAATTATGGAACTAAAAAATATCTTCTAGATGTAGTGGGTTTCCTAGTAATATCAGGTTAGGATTCTTATCCTTTTGTTGAAATAGGTTTTTCTAGCAATGTTCTACTAGAGTTCCTTTAAGGTTTCTCTATAAATAAGGAGAGTATATGGAAACCTAATGGGAAAACTAAGAAAGTCCCTATGGAGCAAATTGTTAGAAAGGGGCCCTCTTATGGATTTTAGTTGATGAGAGAATCCATGAGATACTTGGTTGAAGAAAGGAAATATATGAGAAAATCTAATGAGAAGAGACTATAGGAGACGTAAGACATTATGATGTTTCAAACTTTTTAAATATGTTTTGTTTAGGTGTGTGCATTCTTATATTTATGTGTTCAATCTTTGTGTGGATGATGCAACTTGGTTGAATTCCCCCAACACTAAGTTAATTTTGTGAATTATTAAGCCAAGTTAGTTGTTTTTAGATGGCATGGTCATGCCTAAACATCCATGAATTTTGAAATTAACTTCATGGAACACTTTTCAAGCTCGTGGCTACGGAGTGAGTTGCTAGCTCCTTATAGGTAGTTTTAGATTAAATATTTAATAAAAATTGCTAATGTAATGGCTAAGGCTTTGGCAACTCACCTTCCTCTATAATATATTTCATTTCATTGTCATTATGATTGCTAAAGTTGCTCTTAATTGGTGGATGAACTGGGATCCAACTGCTATCATCATCATTTAAATGAGGTCGAGACATAAGCTTTAGATTAGTTTTATATATTAATTGATTTTTCTATTTAATGCTTTGGGTTTTAAGTTAAATATGATCATTTTCTATAACTTATAACCTGATATCAAAAGTCAAGTTCTTTATTTGTATACCTATGGATATAGACAAGCCTAAAGTTCATGTAAAAAGTGACACTATAAGATGATTTAGGATGGGTGACTAAAATAAAGATGGGATGTGTTAAATAAATAGTGTAAAATTATTATCCCACAAGGCTAAGAAGTCTTTTGGGAATTTAGATTTTATCATTTGTCATTTTGTTTGTGGACAAAAGTCATTGTAAAAAAAGTTGTCAAGCATTTAGAATAGTAAAACATATTAAGTCTCATATGAATATATTCATATAAAAATTTAAAAGATTGTTTATGAAGAAATAAGTTCCTCTATTTAATACCCTATAAACTAAAAAAAATAAGTGAAATGAAACATTTCTAAAGTAGACGACAAAGATGTTCAAATAGTATAACCATTTATTATACTACATGATTTGACCCTCTAATCCTCAACATTGAAATTCTTTTTCCTTTTTTATTCACTTCAACAACAAAGCTTAAAACATGGGGAAATATCCATGTTCTTTTAAAAACACAAGGAAAGAAGTACAATTTGATTACTCAAATTATTAAAATTATTTACAACATCTATGGTATTTAGGGTTATTTAAATTTGAAATAAATTTACCTTAAAAGCTCCCTTGCTAGAAAATGACATTAATGAACATGCCACTCAAACAATTCTTGTCTCCTTTCAACTGCCCTCTCATTTTATTTTTTCTATTCTTTCCATTTTTTCCAATGGTTGGTAAAAGGAAATGGAGCTAGTACTAGAACTCTATTGATGAAACCTCAAACTTTGATACCTAAGCTTCCCCAAGCCCAAATGAGGATGCCCTGAACTCTACTAAGGAAGCCCCAAAATTGATTAAGGAAACTTTACTTCCATGCCAGAATTAGCTTAAAGAGGATAGTGTTATCTATTAAGCACCTAAACCCCTTCGTTAATGAATCCAAGGTCGAAACCTAAACATTGGTTGAACTTGGCCTGGTGGATAAGTGCATTAGGGTGTTTGAGCTTCCACCCTCTACTTTAAATCTACAATTCTGTTAATTACGTAAAATATCCAACAAGCTAAAGCCATTGACAATAAGGTATACTTTAACATGCCTCTATACCATTCCTAACCAACCTTACATTGCGGAGCTGGACTGCCCTATGATAAAGAAAAAGACTACTATTTGCATTAGTGCAATTTTACTTGCCACAATAACACTATAACTCTCTATGACCTCGAGGTCATCCACAAGCTCTACCACAAGAATATACACATGACCAAATAGGACTTCTTGTACACCCACATCAAACTATTCAATAACCAAAAAAGTGAAATTTTACCCTTCATAACGTGGAATGCATTCTTGGTAGCTCATATTCAAGCCTCAACATCATTACCACTAATAAAAGGGTTGTTGTAAGTTACCTTGTTTCTTTAAGGATAATGATAATATGAATGATTGCACAAGGGTTGGTATAAGAGGAAAAACTATTCCGACCAACATTGATAAAGTTACTAATATGAAAAATGATGCTTTCTTCATGTTATTGGTAGAAAAGGACACCATAATTGTGTAACTAGTTAAGGGTCAATTCTACCAATGATTTTCATGCATAATCCTAATGGTCAAGGAAATGCCCAATGTGGCCACATGAGTGTTCTTAAGGAAAATGAAGTTAAAACTAAAGCTTCTAGTACTTCCCTTCACAGACAATGTTCTATATTTTATTCACTTCAAGAACAAATCTTAGACATAGGAAAACATTTGTGCTTTTTTAGAAAAACATGGGAAAAAAGTATAGTTTGATTACTTAAAGTTGAAAATTCAATTAGAGCACTTATTGTATTTAGGGTTACTTAAATTAGAAATCAACCTATCCAAAAGTTCTCTCATTAAAAGATGGCACTAAATGAATGCTCCACCCCCTTTTCTTCACTCATTTTTTTTTCCGATGGCTAACAATAGGAAATGGAACCAATACTAGGCCTCCACAGATCAAACCTTGGACTTTGATAACTAGGAAACCCTAAGTACGTACAAGGAAGCCTTGAACTCTACTAAGCAAGCCTTAAGCTTAATTGATGAATCTTTATTTCCACGTTAGAATCAAATCACAAAGGACAATGTCTTGACCCTAACGAGAAAGTGTTGAGCTCCATTAACAAGACCTGACTTTAGCATAAAAAATGGCTCAAAGATCTTTTCCTTAATGGGCCCAAGCTCAAAAACCCAACAATGGCTAAACTTGGCCTAGCTGACAAGTGCATTGAGGTGGTCGAGTTTCCATCTTCCATAATCTAGTCCATGATTGCATTGATGACATGCTATATTTGCTAGGTTGAAGCCACCAATGATGAGGTATACTTCAATGTGCCCTCCTTCATCATTACCAATTAGCTTTACATTGCCAAGCTAAATTGCCTTATGCTAAAGAAAAAAACTACTATTCATACTTGGGGCCATTCCACTAGCCATAGGGCTACCAAGACTTTCTTCATCTACAAGCCCTACCTCAAGAATATATGCATGACCAAACAAGACCTCTTTTACACTAACATCAAACTCTTCAAGAACCCAAAAGAGTGCGACTCTATCCATGATAATGTGATGCATTTTAGGCTGCACTTGCTTTAGCCTCAACATCATCACCATAACAAAGGCATTGTGGGTTGTCTTTTTTAAAAGATAATGATAATATGATTAATTGCACAAGGATTGGTATAAAAGGAAATGTCATTCCAACAAACAATTGATAGGGTTACTAATATGAAGAGCAAAGCTTTCTTCATATTATTAAGGGAGAAGGATGCCACATCTATATGATTGGTTAAGGATTAATTCTACCAAGTATTTCCATATACAATCCTATCGACTAAGGGGATGCCCAATCTGGCCATAAAGGTGTTCTTAAGGAAAATAAAATTAGAGTTAAAGCTTTTAGCACTTGTCCTTGTGGATAGTAATTTTAATTGTATTTTCTTCAAGAACAAAGCTTAAACACAGGGAATTATCCATGTTCTTTTAGAAAACATGGAGCAAAACTTGTATTTTAATTACTTAAATTAGAAGAATCAATTACAACACCCTTGGTAATTATGGTTATGCAAATTAGTAATCAACCTCTTCCAAATTTCCTTAATTGAAAAATGACACCAACAAACATACCACCTAAACAATTCTCGAGACCAAAATTTGGCATTAGCTCTATGACAATTCTCGAGACCAAAATTTGGCATTAGCTCTATGATTTGCTTATTGTATCTGAAGATTATTAAAGAATTCGTGACTCAAAAGTAAAAAGAAAATTATGAACGTAAATGATTACTTTATGGCATAGAGGTTGAAATTGTTTAGCTCCTTGGGGTTGAACTACTTATTAGTAATAACAACTAGCATATGTATGACAAAGTCAAAACAAAACTATATTAAATGTGAAGAAAACAGAATCAGAAAGAAAAAAGAGTTAGAGTGAAATAAATACAATTGAAAATTCATACCAAATCTCCATTAACAATGGTTTTTCAGCCAAAAGCCTAGGAATGAACGTCATCTTCTAAAACGAAATAGAATAAACTGGATAGAGCAATTGTAGGAATGAGCAATAAGCGAAATTTATTTTGTTTTTAAACTAGTCTATTTCCATGCATAATCTTGACGACCAAGGGAATGCATGATATGGCCATGAGAGTATTCTTGAGAAGATGAAGTTAAAGCTAAAACTTCCAGTACTTGCCTTTATGGATGCTAATACCAATTTTATTTTCTTTAAGAAGAAAGCTTAAACATGGGAAAATATCCATATTCTTTTAGAAAATAGGGAAAAAAAAGTATAGTTTGATTACTTAAATTAGAAAATTCAATTACAACACCCCTAATATTTAAGGTTACTCAAATTAGAAATTAATCTATCCTAAAAGTTCAGAAATGATGCTAAACAAATGCATCACCTAAACAATTCTCATCTCACTCCCCCTCATTCTCCCCCAAACCTCCCCCTTCTTCACTTTTTTTTTTTTTTTTTTTCAAATTTGCTTTTATAGTAGTCTATTTCCATGCATAATCCTAATAGCCAAGGAAATGCCTAATATGAGCATAAGGGAATTCTTAAGGAAGGTGAAGTTAGAGCTAAAGCTTTTAGCACTTACGCTTATAGATAGCAATCCATATTTTATTTTCTACAAGAACAGAGTTTAAACACAAGAAATTATCCATTTTATCTTAGAAAAAATGGGAAAAAAGTATAGTTTGATTACTTAAATTATAAAATTCAATTAAAACACCCATGAAATTTAGGGTTACTTAAACTATAAATCAACTTGTCTTAAAAATTCTATTGCTGAGAAATGACGTTGAAAAAATGTGCCAACCAAATAGTTTTTATCTCACTCTCCCCCCCTCCTTTTCTTTGATCTATTTTCTTTTTTTTAAAGGTTAAGAAAAGGAAATGGAACCAATATCAAAGCTCTACTAATGAAAACTATAACTTTAATAACTAGGCAGTCCTAAGCATAGATAAGGAAGCCCCAAACTCTGTTAAGCAAGCCCCAAGCTCAATAATGGAATCCTTACTTTCAAACCAAAGCTGGCTTATAGAGGATGGTGTCTTGAGTTTAATCAAGAAAGAACTAAGCTTTACCAACAAAATCTTACTTTGGCACTGTAAATGGCTTAAACCCTAAACCCTAAACCTCAACATTGGCTAAAGGGTGGTTAAGTTTCCAACCATTGCAATTCGGCTTGCATGTTGATGATGCAAGATACATACTCAAAAAAAGCCACTAGTGATGAGATACATTTTGATGTGCCCTCTCACACAATTATCAATTAGCTTTATGTTGCAAAGCTAGACTACCTCATGCTAAAGAACAAGACTATTGTTTACACCTAGGACCGTTCCAAGGATAAATTCCATGAAAAGGAGGTCACATTTGTGCAATTAACCAAGGATAAATTTCGTGAATGATTTTCATGCATAATCTTGATGGGCAAAGGGATGCTTGATGTTGTCACAAAAATATTCTTGACAAAAATGAGGTTAAAGCTTAAGATTTTGGTATTTACTTTTATGGATAGTGATCTTTATGGGCTAAGTGCTATCCATTGAGTTAAGGAAGGATTTTGCTACAATGATTCGTGCGATTGGTGGCTCTTTTTGAGAGTTATAGGTCTTTGTTGCTACATGAGTGATAGGTCTTGCTTAAAACTCCTCTAGCACGAGCCCTAGCCATTTTGATAAGCTTCATTTCTACAGTTTGCTTGCATAATTTGCACTTTTGATTGGTTTCATGGACATTTATTCTCTCCTTTCTATCTTCCACACCTAAACTATCTTCAATGCCTACAAGCCACCTAATTAAAATCTACTTATGTTATCCCAAATTATCATTAGTACAAAAATGACAAGACATTAACCATCCTTATATTTCTATAAATGGATTTTCATAGAGATGAGAGGAAGAATGAAGTGGAAAAGGAGGAGAGAGAAAGATGAAGGAAAATTGGAAAACACCAAAGCTTGTCTTCTTTGCCACCATTCTAGCCAAGTTTAAGAATTCCCATTGCAAGTCTTCTAGTAAACAATTAAGTTTAAAGATAAATCTAATTTATTTGTATTCTTTGAATCTATTTTGATTAGTTGATTTTGTAAAATTGTTTATTGAACTATGGGATTCAGGATTACTTAGATTAGAAATCCAACTTATATTCAAAACTCTTTATAAAAAATGGTGACTTTGACGAACTGTTCCCCAACCTTTTTCTTCTCTCCATTTTTTCCAATCCCCTTTTCTTCTCTTAATTTTTTTCCATTCCTTTTCTTCTCTTCATTCTCTTTGATTCCTTATCTTATCTCCATTCTTTTTTATCCATTTTCCTCTTGTCATTCTTTTCGATCTATTTTCTTCTCTCTTTTTCTTTTCTATGGTTGACAAAAGAAAATGGAATAGCTCTGCCGATGAAGCATAGGACCTTCATAAATGAATGGTCTCAAGTTGGGATGAGGAAGCCCTAAATTTTGCTAAGGGAGCCTTGAGCATGAAAAACTTCAAAGACGATGAGACTTTCCTGCTCTTACTCCAACAACTCTCCATTAATACACCAAATCTCGTAACCTTGGACATAACATAGCACACCATTTTTATGTTCTAGAGTTGAACCACTTCATGCTAAAAAGGAAGGATTATGTCTACAGTAAGGAATGCCTTTTCACTGACTGTAAGACCAAGCTGATTGTTTTAGTCCTAAAGATCGTTTAGGATCTTTATAAGCATGATATACATATAAGCAAGTGAAAAAATTTCTACACCTTCTTCTACCACTTCAACAGTCAGAAAGAGTGTTGTTCTATCATTGAAAATGTGGCGTGACTACTTAACTACACTTGTTCCAGCCTCCACATCATTTCTAATAACAAAGGCATTCTCATGCGTTCCTTTCTTACATGGACAATGGAGAACTAAGTGATTGCGAATAGGTATGAATTAAGAGAATGATCATTCCACTTAATGTTAATGAGGTTACTAATATGGAGAGCAAAGCTCTATTCATACTGTTGATAGGAAAAGAGGCCACATTTGTGTAATTGACTAAGGATAAATTCCATAAATGATTTTCATGCATAATCTTGAAGGGTAAGAGGATGCTCGATGTCGCCACGAGGATATTCTTTAGAAAAATGAAGTTAAAGCTTAAGATTTTGGTATTTTCCTTTATGGACAACAATCCCTATAGGATGAGCACTATCCATTAAGTAAAGGGAGGATTTTGCTATAGTGATTCAGGCAGTTGGTGGCCTCTTTTAAGAGTTGTGAGTCCTTCTTATTGCATGAATGGTAGCTCCTACTTAAAACTCCTTCAACAGAAGTCCTACTCATACTGAGGTGGTTCATTTCCTAGATTTGCTTGCATGATATGCACTTTTGGTTGGCTCTGTGGACACTTATTCTCTCCTTTCTGTCTTCCACACCTAGAAACCACTTGATTAAAATCTGCTTGTGCTATCCCAATTCATCATTAGTACAAAAATAATGAGACATCAACTTTCTATCTATTTTTATAAAGGGATTTCCACAAAGATGAAAGGAACGTGAAAAAGGAGGGGAAATTGGAGAAAACCAGAGCACATCTTCTTTGCCCTTATTTTGATCGAGTTCATGAATTCCCCACTATAGCTCTTCTAGTAAACAATTCTATCTAAAGATAAATATGAATTATCTGTATTTTTTCAATCTATTTAGATTACTTGATTTCATTAAATTATTTATTAAACTCTGAGATTTAGGGTTTCTTAGATTGAAAATCCAACTTGTATTCAAAACTCTATAAAAAATGGTGCTACCGATAAACAATTCCTAAACTTTTTTTCTCTCCATTTTTTCGATTCTTTTTCTTCTCTCCATTCTTTCTGATTCCTTATCTTCTCTCCATTATTTCCGATCCTTTTTTTCTTTTGTCATTCTTTTTTATTTGTTTTCTTCTCTCTTTTTCTCTTCTATGATTGACAAAAGAAAATGGAATAGTTCTACTGATGAAGCCTAGGACCCTAATAAGTGAATGGTCCCAAGCCATGATGAGAAAGACCTAAATTTTTCCAAGGAAGCCCTGAACATAAAAGAGCTCAAAGATGACAAGACTTTCCATCTCTAACTCCAAAATTCTCCATCAATACACCCAAGCTTGTAACCTTGGCCAAACTTGGCATGACCAATTGCTTACAGGTGATGGAGCTTTTATGCCATGTAGTCCAGTTAAGGGTTAAGTACCTATTAAATAACTAGTGAGCATTTGAAGACAAAAGGGACAATGGGAAGCTCATAGTGCCCTTTCACAACATAACGCATAAGCTTTACATTCCAAAGCTAGACCGCTTCATGCTAAAAAGGAAGGATAATGTCCATAGTAGAAGGTGCCCTTCCACCCACCGCAAGCTTAAGCTAATTGTTTTGGTCTTAAGGATTTTTTGGGATCTCCATGAGCATAATATATACATAAGTGAAAAAATTTCTACGTCCTCTTCAACCAATTCAACAACCAGAAAGAGTGTGATTCTATCATTAAAAATGTGGCATGCCCACTCAATTGCACTGACCAACCTCCACATCATTGCTGATAAACACCACCAAACTTAACATTTTACTCGTCCTCGAGCGAAAGCTCTAAACAACACATTATGACAACATAAAAAACAATTTTTTTTTTTTTACTCACAAAAAGCACAAGAAATTACACACAAACAGCACTAAACAACATATTCTAACACCACCAATCACTCCATAGTATTTTCCAAAACAACAATGCCACAACACCTCCAAACTTAACATTTTGCTCGTCCTCGAGCAAAAGAACAAAATAACACATACAACCAATCCTTCCATGATATTCTTCCATAATTGTTCAACTTAACAATTCAAAGAAAAACATAACTTTCATCCAAACACTGTAATTGGTTTATAAGGTAAGATAGACTCTTAACTATGTCAACCACGTGTGTGTGTGTGTGAGTCCGCATTTTGTCTCAATTGCATGTACTCCAAATAGATTCACATTAATATGCAACATCTCAAAATCTTTAACCAAATCTCATAGGTTTGCTCTTCATTCCTCTCTCCACTAATGTAAGTCAATCATCTAACTAAAAATCAATAGGACTTTCATAAGCTTGTAATGTAAGGCTGGGCTAAGGGTAAGATGGAAGTCATTTAAGCTCAAATAACCCATGAACACATTACTTTCTAAGATCTCATCAAAACTCTAGCCCTTCTCTACCTTTTTACTCCATGAAGATGATCTTTCTACCACCACTTAGTCTCATTCTTTCTTGTCCAACAATGCTTTGACATTAATAAAGGCCATAATCGTGTGTGCAACGATAAAGCAAAAACAAAAGCATTTACACATATAGCCACCTCAACCCTCTCTTATCAATGGTATTCAATAATAATACTCAAAGATCTTCTTTAAAAACTATGTGGCTTGAATCTAACAAAAGATAATGATATTATTTCATCCTAAAGCAAATGCTTTTCTGTCTTTTTTTTTTTTTTTTTTTTTTTTTTTTTTACCATTTGCGTTTGCATAAACATTTACAAAAACAACAAATTGTGCCACACATAATCATTCCAATCAATTGCTTCCCATACTACATCCTTCTCCTTGACATCTTTCATGCTCAAATCAACTTGTACACACCAGAAGTCAACATGTTCATGGGAATAGGACAATGAGGAAAATTGATCAAAAGGCTAGGGGATATATGTGCAGGTGTCATTTAACAAAATCAGGTTAAGAACAAGGCTCAGCGGGATGACTGGGGATAAGTAAATAAGGTTAGCTTGAAAGGCTCAAACGATCCAAAGATAGCCTAAATCATTTTCTTAGTTAGATGCAACCTAGGATTTCGCCTCAAGAGAAAATCAAGCAAATTCTAACATAAGGGTGAGATCTAGGAAAATCACACACTTCACATGAATGTTCTCTAGAGATACACACAATTTCAAGAAAATACAGACTTTTAGTGCTCAATAAGTCAATTAACATAATCAAAATCACACTTACATCATACCACAATTGCAAGTTTGAACAAAATCTACATCTCGCTAAGAATTGCCAAAAATGCACAATAAAGAATCCAATCATAGAAATCATGGTCCAACACAAGAAAAAGATTTTACATAAAAAAACAATAGACTTTCTAACACAACACAGAAAATTTTAACACTAACACTTCCAACATAACCACAACTACCACAATACACAACCCAACAAAACAGCACACTTCCAACAATAGCAGCAACACCCCCAAACTTAAATGAAGCATTCTCCTCAATGATAAAAGAAAATAAAGCAATAGTAAGGAAGGAACAAGGAAAACTCCCCTGATTGCAGGTTGTCAAAATGGAGCTGTGATGTGCATATGGTGATAGCCTTCTAATCAAATTGCTAACAAAATACTTGGGTTGCCTCCCAAGAAGCGCTTGCTTTATAGTTTTCAGCCAAACTATCCTCCACATTGCTCAAGGAGGATGAAACTCCAGCAGTTTCGGAGACAGCTTGTGTCGTTTGATGGTTGTGCATTCTTCAATAAGCACAACTATCTCATATACTTCCAGCTTCCTTTTGTTCTCCAGTCTCTCATTCAAAAGTTTTGCACAACTAGATATTTGAACTGGAGTATCTACAAAAGGAATGTTAATGTGCAGTTTTAAAGATATATCAAGGAATTCCAAAAACTGCTTATCTTTTACGCGTTGCTGGAATCTCTGGGTAGATGGAGTTGGAGTCATAAAGGACTCATGATTTACTAGAGCAAGATTGTTCTTAGGTGCCTCCTCTAGTTGTATGCTGACATCCTTATTCGTTTCTTTAAAAATGTTCGTGTCAACATTATCTTCTCCCAATTGCATGCCATATGTTAGAGTTATTGCCTCTATGGTATCTATAGGGCTTTTCTCCACATCGCTAGGCCAAGAACCCTCCTGATTCTCTGAGATCATGCCGATCAATTGACTCATTTGCACCTCTAATCTTTGGAATGAAGCTTCGTTTCTTTGAAAACTTGCTTCAGTCCTCTCTAAAATGTTCTGTGTGGTGTTGGCCAACTCGCTAATTATGTCTTCTAAGTTAGGTTTCACCTCTTCTGTTTGCCAAAATGTTGGTTGCGGTCTCATCTCACTTGGGTTACTCCATGAAAAAATTTGATTGTTGTGCCATCCCGGATTGTACATATTGGAATAATAATCATTTTGAGACTTGCTAGGAATCCCAACAAAATTAGCATAATCATTATAATGAGCATAAAGGTTACCTACTTGACATTTTGTGCTCTCATGTGCTCCACCACAAAATTCACATTCTCTATTCTTTAAGAACACTTCCAATTCTGCACGTAAGTCGGCGAGGGTATCTACTTCATGGACTCCACTTGTGTGATGCATTAGTAATCTCTCAGTAGACCATTGATAGTTATCAACTGCCATCTCCTAGAAAATTAAATGCCTCTTCTGGTGTTTTGCTATGTAAGTCCCCTCCTGCAGCAAGAAATTTCTGAGCCAAATCATCCCATGTAGTAATCAATCCTACAGGAAGTGAAGAGAACCAATCTTTAGCTGTATCTCTAAGAGAAAATGGAAATAGTTTTAACCTGATAACATCTTCTGTGACTCCATGATCTCCAATCATGTCACAAAATTCAAGGAATGATTCAATGTGAGCATTTGGATTCTCATTTGGTAGCCCACTATATTGCACAGATCTTTGAAGCATCTTGATGTGCACAGGCTTGACCTCAAAGTTATTTGTTAGAATTGCAAGCCTCTGGAAGCTTGATGTGGCATTCCAAAATGATGGTGCATAATCTTTCAACAATTTACGTGCACCATCATTGTTCTCCATCTTTCTTTCTTTTTTTTTTTTTCTGCAACAAAATACAAAATTAAAAGTGGAAATAAAATAGAAAAACAAAAGCTAGATTAAACTAAGAAGCTACTCGGTATTAATATTAATTAGTAGTAAAACAACCAATCCCCGGCAACGGCTCCAAAAACTTGTTCGGTGAAATTTAAATGCAAGTGAACATGTCGAACAAGTAATATAATGATGAGTACATATATCGTCTCACGAAGACTGGTGTTTACTAAACTAATTAATTACTAATGGTGAACAACTCCTAGAATTTATCTAGCCAACCAAAATGGTAAATTGTGAATTTAATAACTAAATTTAATCTAAACCTAACAAACGAAAGATGTTAGAGCATCCGATTTCACCTAATTACTAGGTACAAATATCGATCATCCATGCTAGCAAGATTAATTCTACTTATGTGATGGCGGAATTTTCTAATTTATTTACTATCCTATGTCTAGGTATAGTAAACCTATTTAGTTCATTAATTCACTATATCTCTATATGTGAATTGAAACAAACCAAATGCATTAGGTTCTATGAATATTCCTGGTTTACAATAAATCTTTCGATCATCTTATCACCAAAAGCCACACAAATAACATGGTATATGTCTATCCATATTAATCTATGGTTGCATATTACAATAAGCAACTGCATGTTATTTCCTGTCGGTCTCTAACATGCAAATCAAGTCATCTAGGTGGTAGCTAATCACCTAAAAGCATTAAACTCCGTAACATGCAACTTCACATTCATAAAATATCTCACAAAACGTAAATAATCATAACATTAATACATTATAATTAAGTTCCATCGTAGCTCTAACACACTAAACTAAAACAACATATTTAAATAAACTAAATCAGTGCAAAAACGTGAACAAAGCATTCTGGAATTTAAAAACATTAAAACTGTCACCAAATGTCTTCAAATCACAAAATAAATTGCACAAATCTGCACATCACAGGGTGAAGAAGAAACTGTCTAAAGAACGGAAGAAAAACGAGCTAAAACGCGCCGTCACACGCTTTCGCACGCGCCGGTGACACGTGCCGCCGTCCGGCCGCCACGCGCCGCCGTCCGCCGCCGGTCTTCACAAAAACCTCCAAAAACGTAGATCGGGATGCCTAGATTGTAGATCTGTAAAAATATCACGCAAATCTTCCACAGAAACGTGTAGATCTGATGGAAAAGCTCAAACGGCGTTCGTCGTTCTTCGCCGGAAACCGCCGTGAATCTGGTACAGAAATGCCAGAAATCTCTCTAGGAATTCAAATCTGCTTTCAGATTACCGAAAATCTCTCAAATCTGGCCGGAAAAAGGAAAAGAATGGCCCGGAATAGGTGCCTTCATCGGAAAAGAATGTCACAATCGGCTTTCGCCAAACCACCGGCGTCTACAGAGTCCCGCGTTGTCGCACGTGGCCTCTGCTTTTCCGGCGAGGTCCTAGCCACCGAAATCTCTCCTCTTCTCCTCCGTTCTCTGTTCTCTGTTTTTCGTTTCCCCTTTTTTTTTGATAAATGCCTCCTCTCTTTTGTTAAGCCAAAACCCAATAGGTCACGATTTTCTTTTCTTCCTTGACTTTCCTCTTTTACTTCTTTTTCTCTATCTTTTTCTTCTCCTTGCTTCTCATGTGCTTCATAGATAAATGATAAATATTGATTTTGCATGATTTATTGCTTCTTTTTCTTCTATTTTGGGTTTACTACATAAAATAGCAAAACATACATAAATATAATTAAATACAAATATAATTTAATAAAAACTATATTAAACATTACCTAAAATAAACAAAATAACTCTATATAAAATAGAGTTATCAAAAGGCATTGTCATAGGTTATCTTTTTTACAATAATAATGGCAAACTAATTGATTGTGAACATATGGAAATTGGAGGAATGACCATTTTGCTCAATGTCAATGAGGTTAATAATATGGAAAATAAAGCTTTCTTCATACTGTTGGTAGAAAATAAGGCTATATTTGTGCAGCTAATCGAGGACAAATTCCATGAATAATTTTCATACATAATCTTGATAGGTAAATGGATGCTTGATGTTGCCACAAGGATATTCGTGATAAAAATGAAGTAACCTTTTTGGACAACAATTCCTATAGGTTAAGAAATTGGTAATGTATACTTGTGGTTTCAAAAACTTCTCATATGATAGTGAGAATCTAACCACACTAAATATTAAATGGTTAGGTTTTAGACCAAGTGATTTCAACAAGTATAGCTTACTAGATGAATGCTTGTTGCCAAAGAACAAAATGGATATTAAAGTTGCAAAGAAATTGTTAAAAGAAGGATCGGAGGAGAAGCATTTGGATTGGGCCGAGGAGTTGTGTACAATGTTGGACATGAAAAAAGAAAAAAAAAAGTTTAAGATTTGGGCTTTGAATGATTGTGGGCTTTAATGCTTGTCTAAGACCTATTTGCCATTAAAGTTGAAAAAATGGGATAGGATGTAATTTGTATAGTTTAATGCTTTCTTTTTGAATTTTGAATACTTCATAAATGAGAATTGGTTTGAATATTTTGTAATGAAGGCACTTGATGAGAACGAAAGACTTAGAATGGACATAAGAAATTTCTATGTTAATAGTAAATCTAACGTGGATAGTAAATGTTTAGTGTCATCTATGCTATTAGCACATACATGGGATTTTTCCATGGAAGGTATCATGCGCATCCAAAAGTAACTATTTGTATGATATTATCGCCTTAAGAGTGAAATTCTCTACCTAGTCTAGACTCTTGACTTAGGTGCTAGGATTTTAATTTTCTAGTCTTTTAAGATCTTCTTACATGGTATGGTGGGTTTGTCCTTAGGAACTTCCTGAACTCAAAACAATGCAATAAGGATCAATCTCAAAGCTTCATTTCCATGACAAGTATGAATGATAGTCTCATCAATCAAATCTAGTCCTCTTCCATCATTCCATTGTTGCCATGCCTATTTCAAGATATATATATTTTTTAACTATCTAAATATAAAAAGAAAAACTTTGTATTTGAACACAAAATGAGACCTATCTATAAGAGAAGCTTTTGTGAAAGATCTGGATGATGAAGGTTTAATTCTTTTTCCTACTTATTATTTCTAGCACAAGAGCTCCAAAACTATAAATGTTGGACTTTATTGGAAAGCTTCCTTCCATTACATACTCTCTTTCTATGTGTATATAATGATTTATAGCTTTGTTCAAATGAATAGAGTTAAACTAGAAAACTATTTAATATTTTGTTATTAAGAAACAAAAGTGAAATTTACATATTCAAAACTTCATCCAAAGTAGCTTTTACTTAAATAATTAGGTGTGACATATTACACCTAAAGAAAATTATTTAAATTATAGCTTCAGTCAATAGAAAGAAAAAAGAAATCTAGAATTTTTATAGATGAAAAATTTCTTATCATAAAGTGTAAAAGTGACATTCAGATAATTAGGATTAATTGATCCATGGTTGTTTCCCTTGCATGTCCTTGCCTCTTACATCTAACAACAAGACTAATGAAATTGCAAAGTTTTGGTTACTAAAACATTATAATGTATATTTTAAATTGTATTCATAAAAATGGAGTTCGAAAGAATGAACTTATCCCTTCTTCAACAACATATATCAAAAGGACTAAATAATAAAATGAATGACTTACTATGTACAAATAATTGTTTTGGTATTAGCATCAATTTAATTGCTACAAAACATCCATATAGTACCAAAATCTGAGATTGTTGGGTTCATCTCATCATCCAACAATATATTACTTGCCTTTAAATCCCTATGAATGATTTTGAGTCAAAAGTCTTGATGTAAATATAAAAGACCCCTAGCAATTCCATTGTTAATGTTTGTGTGCTTAAGCCAATCTAATAACCCATGTTTCGTTGGATCTACATTGTAATAAAAGGTAAATATTAAGAGAGAGAGAGAGAGAGAGAGACTAAACCAAATAGAAAGGCATTGAGATTAGTGTTAACCATGTACTTATACACTGGGGGTTCATTTCTTATTTTAGAGCACAATCATTATAGCAATCCTTAAATGCCATAAATGTGGGTAGGGTTGCAATTTGTCTTTAATACCACTCATCATAAACCCAGTTTCTATCCAAAAGATTAACCTTAATGAGAGGATAGTTAAGCCCTTTATATGACTAGATCATTTAACTTATTTTTTCAATGCGAGAGAATGAAATTTGTTACATTAATTACAACTTAGTCAAAGTTTCTTAACTATTGTTATTTTGCATTTCAATTTCAAATTATTAAATATTTACAAGAAATGCATGTCTACAATATAACATAGGCTTTTTTTAACCTTGTAAATTGGGCGAAAACCACTTTCCTCAAGCTTATTTGCATCATTAAAGTTGTATGTAGCAATCTTTATGTCACTCAATTAATTGCATTTCTCCACAATGGCCTTCATGCTAAGTATTAATACTCTCCATGAAAAGGCTTGATGGTGAAGCATCCAAATTTCGGGGTGAAATTTCTTGCCCCACTACTCAATGACAAGGTTTACTTAAGACTATTGGCACTTGAAAAGTACAAGTCCAATTTAAATGAATTAAGTAACAAGGTTTAGTTAAGACTATTAGCACTTGAGAAGTACAAGTCTAATTTAAATGTGTTGAGTGTAGTTTCCCTTTTCAACCTAATAACATCAAATTTAACTTCCTAGTCCTTTTTTCTTACCCTACCATGAATAATACTCGATACGTAAGAGAGGGTTAGGTTTGGAGTAAATTAGTAAGGGTAAATATGTAACTACCATGTTTATGTTATGGGTAGTTTATAGGGATTCCTAGTCCTATTCAATTTGGGTTTTCTTGGAGCTAGTATAAAAGGAAATACTATGAGAAACTTAGTTATAAGGTTGGAGAGATTAGTGAGAGAGAGAGAAAGAGAGAAATAGAGGTTTTATGTATACATTGTAACCCTTCTCATCATAATAAAGAATTGATCCTTAGGCCAAGCACGTATGGATTATCTCGAACCTCGTAATTCTTGTGTGTTCTTTCTTTGATTAATATTTTCTTTGTATGTGCAATGAGATCTTGAGAGATTCTATGAATTTGAGATTCACGGGTTTATTTTTAACAAACCAGTATCGACACCTAAGTTCCTAAATTAGGGTCAAGGCTCATTCTTTGTCAGGCAAGTAGCGAAAAAATGACTATTTTGGTGTGTACTTAGCACACTGTATACAAAAGAGAAGTTCTCAACAAATGTTTTGTTCAAAGAAGCCTTTTATCGAACACTGGGTGTGCAATGCATAGAAAGAGAAGCCAAAATTGGCGACTGAGGTACAGATTCTCTTCCCTAGACTTTCTTTGTGTGATTTCTGACTTTTTAGTGGCCGAAAACATCCAAATTTGGTCAGAAAATCCATCGGAGTTGTACGAGTTGCATTGAACCTATGTGGCTGAAAAAGGGATTTGCGATTCCTTTTTCATTTGGCCATTTTGTTGAGCAAAAAGAAGTCCTATAGATTCACCTAAAGCCAATCTATTAATTAGTGTTCTTGTTTTGTTAAAAGTCATTGTGGAATGGCAGTAATCAAAGGAGAAAGACGCTGGTAGCAAAATGAGTCCGTTGACCCGATTTTGGCTCGCCAATTGACCTACTAACCCAGTTTTAGTTGACCCATTCATTTGGTTCGAATTGAGTCGCTGACCTAGATTTTGAGTTGACCTGAATCCATTGACCCGACTTATTGACTAGATCTAAAGACCTGGTCTAGCCCAAGATCTAGACCTGAGCCATCAAACCGATTTAACTGACCATTTGACCTAGTTGACTATTGACTTTGATCATAACTATTGACTTTGACTAGATAGAATTTTCAGGTGATTTCTGTGCTAATTTTTTTGCAATATTTTCTATGATTTTTGGAAGATGTTTGACTGTTTTTGGGTATAATTAGAGGGTCTTTTAGTCAATTTGTTTGGCATTCGTTGAGAGACATTTTGGTAATTTTGTTCTTTTGATTTTTATTTTAAGGGGAACTCAAAAGAGAGTTTATTTTGTTGTGATGGATGATGTGAATACTTCTGGTAGAGGTGTGATCATATTAAAGTCATGAAATTTACAAACTTGGAAGCTGTGAATGGAAGATTACTTGATTAGTAAAGATTTGTATGATGTTGTGAAAAGAGATTCAACTAAACCTAAGAAGTTGATTGGTAAAGAATGGGAGAAGTTGAACAAGAAAACTATTTCTCAAATCAAATAATTTGTTAAGGACAATATTTATCACCATATTGTATAGGAGACTAAAGCTAGTGAGTTGTGGAATAAGCTTGAGGCTCTCTATGAATGCAAAACTCCTCAAAATATGGTTTTCATACTTAAGAGGTTAATTAACTTAAAGTACAAGGTAGGACGACCGATGATAGAGTTCTTGAGTGAGTTTAAGTCTTTGGTGAACCAATTGGTGACGGTAAAGATTTTTCTAGAAGATGAATTGCAAACAATGTTACTATTGAGTAACTTATTTGATAGTTGGCAGACATTAATAGTCACTTTCACAAACATAACTCTAGGCAGCATTCTAAATATGAACATAGTCCATGAAAGTTTGCTTAATGAATAAACTAGAGTAACTGAGCAAGGAGCATCTGGACATACAAAAGTATTGGTTATAGAAAGGAAGGGGAGAAGCAGACATGCAAATAGAAATAGAGACAAAAGCAAGAGTAGAGGTAGAAGTAAGAGTAAAGCACTAAATTCTGATAGATCATGTGGAGTATCACGTTTGAGGAAAGATGTCAAGTGCTATCATTGTGGTAAGTTTAGCCATTATAAGAGAAATTGTAAAATACTTAAGAAGGAAAAATCAAAGAATGGAGAAAAGGAAGTTTAAAAAGATACAGTGGCAACTACATCCGATATTGGGGATATTATGATCTTTTGTGATCCTTATATCAACATCTCATGTCAGGTTTCATCTTGGATTTTCAACACAGGTGCCTCTTTTCATGTTACCCCATATGAAAGGTTCTTCACATGTTATATAGGTGGTGATTTTGGGTGCGTTAGTTTGGGGAATGATGCACATGCAAAGATAATTAGCATTGGAGATGTAGTCTTAAAGACTAGCATTGGATATAAGTTAGTGTTGAAGAATGTTAGACATATTCTTGAAATTTATTTCAACTTGATTTCTACTAGCATCCTTGATGATGAAGGATATGATAATTACTTTGGTAGAGGTAAATGAAAACTCAATAAAGGTTCTCTCATACTTGCAAAAGGGTATAAGGTCAGTACTCTCTACAAAACTGAAGCTAGTATTTAAAAAGGCAAGGTAAATGTGGTGGAAGATAACCATATGGAGTTATGGCACAAGTGACTTGGAATTTGAGTGAGAAAGGACTTCAACATTTGATAAAGAACCAAATCATATTAGTAGTCAGTGGTGCTGATTTGCAGTTTAAGTTTTGTGATCATTACTTAGTTGGAAAGCAACATAGAGTCTCATTTCAAAAAGGGCCCCCATTTAGAAGAAAACATGTTCTTGATTTGATTCATTCAAATGTGTGTATGTTGAAGGTGAAAACTCTTAATGGCACTATGTATTTTGTTACCTTCATTGATGATCATTCTAGAAAGGTATAGGCTTACACATTGAAGATTGAGGATTAGGTTTTAGAGGTCTTCAAATAGTTTCAGGCTATGGTTGAGAGAGCAATTGGAAGGAAATTGAAGTGCGTCTGTGCAAATAATAAAGGTGAATACAAAGGTTTGTTTGAAGAATATTTCAAAACTTAGGGTATCAAGCTTGAGAATATAGTTCCTAAAACTCCAGAGCATAATGGGGTTGCACAACGGATGAAGAGAACTATTATTGAAAGGATTAGGTGTATGCTTTTATCTTTTAGATTATCTCAATCATTTTGGGGAAAAGCTATGTGTACTACAATAGATCTTATTAACTTGTCTCTTTCAGTTTCATTAAAAGGTGATCTACCTAAGAGAGTATGGACTGGCTAGGAGGTTTCTTTTAAGCACTTGAGGGTATTTGGCTTCAAGGCTTCTGCTCACATTCCTAAGGATGAAAGGAACAAGCTTGATGATAAAGCTCGAGATTGCATCTTCTTGGGCTATGGACATGATGAGTTCGGATACAGATTATGGGATTTAGCAGCAAAGAAATTGATCAAACGCAGATATGCTATTTTCTTTGAAGATCAAACTATTGAAGATCTTAAGAAGACTAAAAAGCCAAGAGTTGTTAATAAAAGTCTTAAGGACAAACCCCACCTTCTTCTTCCTTAGTAAGTGCACATGAAAGGGGAACTACACAAGAAGAGCCACTTGAGGATGTAGTAAGTGAAGAAGTTCCTAAAACTACAATTACTGAAGACTCTAGAGGACATGTTGATAATTATTTATCTAAGTTATCAACCTAGTTGGTAGTGAGAAGATATAGCAGAGAGCGTTAGACTTTGTTGAAATATCCACCACATGAGTATTTGATGTTGACTGATGGGGGAGAACCATAATGCCATGAGGAAGCTAATGAATGTGAGCACAAGAAAGATTGGAAAAAAGAAATATAAGTGGAGATGAATTCCTTACAGGAAAACCATACTTATGATCTTGTGACATTCCCTAAAGGTAGAAGAGCACTTAAAAATAACTAGGTGTTCAAGTTGAAGTTAGAATAGAACAATCCACTACCAAGGTACAAGGCACGGTTGGTTGTGAAAGGTTATGATTATAGGAAAGGCATTGACTTTAAGGAGATTTTCTCTCCTATGGTAAAGATGTCATCAATAGAGTTATTCTTGGTTTGGCTACTAGACTAAACTTGGAGATAGAATAGCTTGATGTGAAGACTGCATTCCTTCATGGAGACTTGGAGGAAGAGATTTATATGGAGTAACCTAAGGGCTTCATAAAGAAAGGTAAGGAGAATCTTGTATGTCAACTGAAGAAGAGCTTGTATGGTCTAAAACAAACACCTCGTCTGTGATACAAGAAGTTTGAGTCATCTATGTTATAGCATGGTTATAATAAGATTAGCTCAGATCATTGTGTGTTTATGAAGCATTTTGTAGGCGGTGATTATGTCATCCTAATCTTATATGTCAATGATATGTTAATAGTTGGTCATGACATTAAAAAGATTGTTGAATTGAGGAAGGATTTAGACAAGTCTTTTGTAATAAAACATTTAGGACTGATAAAGCAAATCCTTGGTAAAGCAAGTTAAACATGAGAGAGAACATGGAAAGTTATGGCTATCTTAGGAAAATATATAGAGAAGATACTTCAGAGATTTGGCATGGACAAGACAAGAGCAATAAGTACTTCATTTGCAAATCATTTCAAGTTGAGTAAGAAGAAGAAGTCCAAAAGTAAGAGTGACATTGAATATATGAAGAAAACACCTTACGTATCTGTAGTTGGTGGCTTAATATATGTTGTAGTAATTACTAGACTAGATATTACTCATATAATTGGAGTAGTCAACCATTTTCTTTCATATCCTAGTAAAGTGCATTGGGAATATGTGAAGTGGTTACTTAGGTACCTTAAAGGAACTCCTAACTTATGTTTATGTTTTGGTAATGATGAGCATATATTAGTTGGATATACATATGTAGATATGGCTGGTGACCATGATGGGAGGAGATCTACAACAAGATACATGCTCACCTTCACAGAGGGAGTAGTTTTATGGAAATCTAGACTATAGGATTGTGATATTTTGTCTACAAGAAAAACAAAGTATATAGTAATCACTAAGGGCAAAAAAGAAGTTCCATGGATGAAGACATTTCTTTAGGGACTTAGTATAAAACAAGGGATTGTTATTCTCTATAGCAACAACCAAAGCTTTATCCGCCTTAGTAAGAATATGTCATCTCATTCAAGGTCTAAGCATATTAGTGTCAGCTGTCATTGGCTTAGAGATGTATTAGAATCCAAGCAGTTAGATCTTGTGAAGATTCACACTGATGATAATGGAGCAAATATGTTGATGAAGCCGCTGACAAGAGACAAGTTGGAGATTTGTCAGTGGGTTGTTGGAATGGACTCCAAGTATAGTCAAGTCTAAAGAGTAATATTCTTTCTCTTATGATGTAGGGATGTTGCACTAATGCTACTCTAAAAGGGAAAAATTGTTAGGTTTGGAGTAGATTAGTAATGGTAAATATGTAAATATTACCTGACACACTTGCTAATTGACACACCTAACACATTTGCTAGACTTCATAAATATTCCAGCAAAACATAGACTAACAGCAAATAATACTTCCAAATCCAGTATCTATTTGACACTAGTAATGAATTAAAGCCATGAAAATAGCAAGCAAAAGCTGTAAAAAGCATGAAAGAAGATACCAAAAAGAAGACCGTAATATAATCCAAGCTAGTGACTCTGTCCCACATAGTTCACACACCTGCAAAAACTTGCTCATGGTCAGACACTGCAATTGTGACTCGCATTTGCACATTAAACCCTTTCTTAATTGCACTGATTGTACAAGAAAATGAAACTTGGATGATTTCATATCCATGATGCAGTGGGCAAATCAAGACTCAGTAAAGTTCCTGCTTCCTCATTCACTTGGTAGAGTCTCCATGAGGCAGATTAGTGCTTCCGTTGTTTCTCCGATTACAAGTTGCTGTGGTTTCTTGACTTCATCATCCTGAAGTAGTACAGCTTTTCCTTTGTTGTTGATTTATTGGCTTGAGCTAGAATCTCCCTAAAACTTGTTGAAGGCTGAGTTAAAAGATGGTCTATTTAGGTTGAAGTCCGGGAAACAATCCTACATTTCCATGTCAGCCAACTAGTATGCCTCATGAGAGAGAGATGCAAAATGCTCTATTTCACTTTCATGGAATAGAGGAAGTTCATTGAGTTTGTCTTGCTTTCCCTCCTCATTGAGATGAATGAGCATTGCAGTCGGGCTAGCTGGGTTTCTACTAGAGCTACTGTTGAGGCCTTCAGTCACAGTGTGATCTTCCCCAGTCCAGTTATATCCAAGGAAGGCTGAGTATGTGGTTATCAACTATGAAAGGAGAGTGGATACCAGTTAAGCTGGAATTAGTCAGGAGCTGTCAAGTACAATTCCTCCAACAAGATCAAAGAGGTTTGATTGGTGTGATTGAGATTCACCAAATGGCATGTCCTCTGCATCTGATATGATGACACCTAAAGTCGGAGATCGTCTTCTGTGTTACAAGTGCCAATTGGATTTCAAGTTGTCATCACCCTCATCATAGCGACATCTCTTCCCAAGTTTTCCCCAGTTAATTTCTTTAGGCACTTCCAAATGTGCTCCTGACGCTCTCTTACTTCTGGAGATTCCCAATCAAAGTTCTCTTCACAAACAAATTCCTCACATGGAACATACTTATTGTTGTGTAAAACATACCAATCAAGAAGGATACACCGATTTGTTGAGTTCTCTTCATGATTGCGTAGCAAATGGACTCCACAACTTAGTAAGGACACGCTATTTGACAGACACTAGAAAACTTTGCTTTTGCAAACTAATCGCATAAAACTAGAAAAACTTTATGATCCAAGCACAAAACTAAGAAGGAAAAAATATGATAACTAAGATTTAGAGAGAACATGAACTTTTCACCATTAAGCACATTCTCTAATATAAGGTTATGCTTCAAAGGCTTAACAAGATGCAATTATTAGAATTATCAAACACAACATAGAAGGATCCTATACACAAGCACACTAACTATATATTCTTTTAATGATTATTGATTAATCCCATACAAGAAGCATTCCCACCATATAAAAACTCATTGCAGTTGACCCAAGCAAGGCAACTGCCATTTTATTAAAGTGTATCCATCAGAGACTACTACATGAAGTAACAGTATGTCATCTTTACCCTATAAATGCAATGCAACTTAAGGAGGCCTTTAAACACCAAGCCGCCCATTTTGGAAAGTACAACCCAAAGTTTTTTGGTGAACCCCTAAAAGAAAAATGGGAAACATTGTAATCTAATTGCTTTACATGTCTTTCAGCAAGAGACACAGCCTTGAACGAATCTGTAATAAATAATTTCTAAGAAATGATTTAAAAATGACAAAAATAGAAATATGCACCTGGGGCATCATAGTTGTTTGATGTTGCACTAGATTGATCTTTCAGAAGGCAAGACCTAATCAAGATGTGGATTAGACCCTTAAAAGCATTTCCAAACTCTTCATAGTTTGCTTATCATAGTTGTCAGATGCTACACCAAATCCATCAACCAAGTAGGACTTGCAATACCTGACCAATATCCAATTTTGCAAATTGTAACCCAAAGCTTTCTAGTGAAAAATGCAAAAACAAAAGGGGAAGATTTAGAGGTTTAGCTACTGTTCTTATCTTTTTGAAAGAACCAAAATCTTGAACCAATGCCTGGAAATAATTTCTTTGCAATAATTTGTTTTGAATCATACCTTGAATAGCTGGAGTTATGCATTGACTTCATGAGTTAGAAGAATTATGTCCCATTATCACTAATTTTTGGAATTACATGGAAAGAAGTGCCGAAAAAAATTAAGAGGCATATGAAGTAAAAAATGTTGCACGCAAAATTAAGAAAAACATAACTGGAGTAAAAGAAACATAGAAATAAAATTTTACACACGTACAACCCTAATTGTTGAGTCACATATCTCATCAAGAAATGTAACGAGGATTACTTTCCACATATTCGTCATTCACCTAAATGACAAATTATAAAAGCCTGGCAATAATTGACATACTTGCTAGATTTCATAATTATTCCAGCAAAACACAGACCATCAGCATGTAACGCTTCCAACTCCAGTATCTATTTGATAATCGCAATGAATTAATGCCATGAAAACAGCAAGTAAAAGCTGTAAAAAGCATGAAAGAAGACACTAAAAAACAAGGCAGTAATACAATCCAAGCTAGCGACTTTGCCCCAGATAGTTGACGGACCTGCACAGACTTGCTTGTGGTCAGATGCTGCAATTGTCATCCGCACGAGCACGAAATACCCTTTGTCAATAACACCAACGATACAAGAAAATAAAACCAGAATGACTCATGATCCATGGTTCAATAGGCACAGCAAGAAGCATTTTGGATCCTCAGAGAAATTAAAAGAAGGTGGCTGGTTTAGATCAGGGAGATTTGGTTGGTGTAATTGAGATTCAGCAAGTGGCATGTCCTTTACGTCTAAATGATAACACCTGACGCCGAAGATTGTCTTCTATGAGCAGAAAAGCTGGGTATCGAGACAATGGAGTTGTAAGGAGAGAGAGGAGAGAGTTTAGGCAAAAAGAGAAGTGCTTTAACACGTTACCTAACATTCACGCGCACGGTAAGTTCACAAAACACGAACTTTCCTTCGAGACTCGGTCTCCTTCACGCTTGAGTACAGGGTAGTCTTCGTTCCTAATCTTTGAAACTTCTTCCGTCAGACTTTCTTCTTAGCTTGACAGAATTTCCATGAGAGAGATCAGACCCTCTGGCGTTTCTTTGAAACTTATTTCATCAGACTTTCTTCTTGGCTTGACGGAATTTCCATTGGACAGATCAGACCCTCTGGCGTTTCTCCAATAATCACTTGTTGAGGCTTCCTAGTTTCAACTGTCGTGCCAACCACGGCGGTCGGTACCATCGGGCTGGAGGTACACCGAATGTTCTTGAGGTACCTTGAGAGGCTTGAGCATTGCCGAACCAGTTGCATCCAGGGAAACCTCCGGGAAAGGCAGGGATATTGGTTGAGCTGCAGTTGGTTGGACATTGTCCAGAACACCTCCAACACTACGTAGCCGGTGCCAATAGGACTTCAAGTTGTCATCACCTTCGTCATCACGACGCCTCTTGCCATGTCGATTACCATAGATTGAATCTGCTAAATTTTCACCAGCTAATTTCGTTATGCACTTCCTAATGTGCCCTTCATCCCCTCTGACTTCTGGAGGTGCGAAATCAATCTCTATGGGATCAAAAAGATCCTTCCGTCGAACATACTTATTGTTGTGTAAAACATACCGATCAAGAAGGGTACACCGATTTGTTGAGTTCTCTTCATGACTGCGTAGCAAATGGACTCCACAACTTAACAAGGACACGTGCTCTAACTTACACCGGAAACGAACTTTGATATCATTCCACTTCAGCATGAATTCCTCCGGATTTGAGAAGTTCTTAAAACCTTCTGGAAGGACGGTTGAGAACAACACATGATTCGAGTACAACTGCCCATACCAATTTGTTGCGATTTTTACACCACCACTGATGAGATCAATATTCAAGAAATCCGGTGGCCCGTCCTTCGCACTTTCACTGCCCTTAATTTCATAGGTAGTACAGAAAGCGAATCCTCTGAATTTTTCATCAAACTTTGTAAGTTCTTTAATTACTATTTCGCATGAATTATCGCTTGAAGCTTCTTTACGATGGCTGAACCAATTTGGAATTTTATTTCCTGGATATCTAATTTCAAACTGTAGGGCCACCAGATATTTTTGCTCAAACATCTGCGAACTTTTCATCAATAAAACCAACAAATCAAGATCCACACAAAAATGCTCAAAGAAAAATAATAGGAAAAGGACAAACTCAAACATGTATATAAAAGAGAATGGAAAAGAGAAATACCACACTCAATATAAAATTATCCACATCATCCATTGGATTTTTACATAAACGATAGCAGCCCCAGAAATCAATGTCTTCGAGACATGATAAATCACATGCATTAACTGAGAATCTTTCCAATGAGTCACACCCCTTTGCATCTAAGTATCGCAAAAAGCGTGGAAGTATAACAATTTCTTAAAGTTCCTTGCAATTATCTAAACAAATGTCACAAACATAAAGAAAACTTTGGATGCATCTTGTAAGGATAACTATATTGGTTTCTGATAGATTTAAAATGCCGCATCAATGTAGGAATCCTAATGTTTGTAGTGGCAATGAAAGTAGCCCTATACTTGATGAAGTTTCAAATTCTTTCATGGATTCAACAAATTGCATGTTATCCACCACCTTCTTTCAAAACGTTTCGCGTTGTGAACAATCACAGTGTGACCCGTAGTTTTCAAATTGCAACAGAACAATGCCACCAGGGAAATGCTTAATCTTTTTGCAACCCGCTAGATCCAACTCTTGAACCGTAGCCAAGTGTTGAAATGATGAAGGTAGATGTTCTATACCGCTGTCCCCAAGGAAAAGGTCTTCTAAACTTTCCACTGGACACTGAAATTCAGGAAAGTTCTCTAGCCTTGCGCAGCCGGAAAGAGAAAGTCTCCGTAGAGATCTTATCTTAAGTACTCTCGGGAAACTCCTAAGGTTAAAGCATCCATCAAGATCCAATTCAACCAACTTTTCCAAGCAACCAACAGAAGAGTGAAGCAAAACTAAATTTTCACAACCGCTCATATACAATCGCTTTAAATTTGCGATACCTGAAAAATCTGGAATTTCTTTTAAGAATCAGCATTTTGAGAAATCTATGCTTGTGAGGTTTGGACAATTCTGTTAAAACAAAGTAAGAGAAAGAGGATATAGATTAGCTTTCAAGAACTTACAAACTTTAACGGAGAAAAATAAACAATAATTAATAGTACCTTAAAACTCTCCAAACTCTTAATTTGACTTTGTGGCATTTGCACATGTACAAGCTCATCTCCATGAAAGTTAGACGGCATGAATTCTCCGGGATATTCAGGCCACTTAAGCAAACTTAACTTATTGGTGAGATATTCAATTATTGTAGAAATTCTTGCATTTTTGTTTATTAAAATTCCAAGCTCTGCCATCTTATTGAATGCTCAGGGATCCATGTGTATTTCAGCTTGCTTGGGCAAATTTATCAATATGCCTTTAATTTTCTTGTTCCCTATCAAAGTAAATACATAAAACTTGTCAACAAAATCTAAGCATAAAGTTCCTTATTAATTAGCATATACAAGGTTACAATTTTTGCTATGATGAGATCTATGAATAAACACGTGTGGATCATTTTTTATCACAAAAACCTTTCTTTCTAAACTCGTGAATTCGAAAGCAGCAAGAAGCTTTTAAACTTCGACTTTATTTGTTCTCTAGCAAGACAATACATTAGTTTTTCAATGAAATCCAAACGTGGTTTTCTACATTTTAGTACTTAATAATGCATATAAGTCAAGTTTTATAAATGATAATTTTAAAAATTGTTTACAAATGAAATTAACTTATGATCCATCTAGCCAAGTTCTATGCAAAAGCCTCATCAGAAAATAGACAACAAAAATGGTTTGTGAATTCCTTTTCCAATTTAGAAATAACACTTATTTTGAGATTTACAAAACAAATAGTAATTGAAGTGTACTAAGGTGATCATGAGATTTAAAATATAATATTTATGTAATTTCATGTTAAAGAAAATTATATATGATGGTATTATTTACTGATTTCATTCGAATGATTTACTTTTTTAATTCTTTTATGTGTATATACTAAGGCAAATGACATGTCTGTATGTATATGTGTACATAAAAGTGGGTATTATGTGCGTGTACAATTCATGTGTAAAGTGCATTCACGTAAGTGCAAATGTGTGAGAGGGTATTACGCATAAGCATGTGAGTGTTTGTATGCTTGTTCAAACTAGTGTATGTAATCTTTGTAACTCAACTCTTACCACATTTTCTTTTAGCACATGACGAACATCTTTATGGAACCATAATCTACTTCGTTTACTAATTATAGATGATTCTTTTTGAACTATTTCTTTGCCCATGTCTTGTACTAGATCATGCATCTCCAATCTACCAAATTTGGTCTTTATAAGAGACTTATCTTCCAGCTTTTTAACACAAACCTTTAGAGAGTAACCATAATGAGGTTGTA
Source organism: Casuarina glauca (assembly GCA_028551395.1). NCBI lineage: Eukaryota > Viridiplantae > Streptophyta > Magnoliopsida > Fagales > Casuarinaceae > Casuarina > Casuarina glauca. The sequence goes on along the minus strand of CM052352.1, from coordinate 27,918,971 downwards.
CTTGTTCAATATTTTCTATAGGCATTCCTTTGAAGAAACATGCCATGTCAAGAAAAACATCTTTTGATGATTCCTCCAAATTATTGTAACTAAATTCTCATGATCATTTGAGAAAGAAAGCTCACCCAAGAGAAATTCCAGATCAAGCCTATCTGCTGCAAGATTTTGATGTGATCTGAAGATTCCAAAATAGACCTCTAATGGTGACTTTTTAAATGCTCCAATCTTTGTATAGGTTGAAGAGAAGCCAAAGAAAACACACTGATTTTTGAGAAAAATTGTGATCTTGCATAGTTTTGTATTAAGTTAAGAAATCTAGTGGTTGAAATTCTGTAACATTCTACTGTTACATTAAGTGTTGTAGAATCAAATTGACAAAAAAGAGGAATGTGAGTCTAAAATATTAAGACTTTTACTACATCTAAAAAAATGTCAGTTTTTGTGTTAACAAGGCATGATTAGGGATCCAATAAGAATCCCAAACATTCATATAAACGAAGCCACAAAAGACTTACTATTAATTAGAAATGATGGAAAAACAAAGTATTTTTTTCAAAAAAAAAATGTCAGTTTTTGTGTTAACAAGGCATGATTAGGGATCCAATAAGAATCCCAAACATTCATATAAACTAAGCCACAAAAGACTTACTATTAATTAGACTTGATGGAAAAACAAAGTATGTTTATTCAACTAATAGACAAATATGATAAGCAAATGAGTCAGAATATGAAATATTTTTATCTTGGCCAAGATATGTTTTCAATTATGAATGATCAAGATATTTGTATCAAATGCCAAGTTGTCTTGTTTCAACATACCTAAAGTATTTTTAACTGAAAACAAATAACACTGAAAATTGGAACATAAGCCCTCAAGAGTAAGAAAGATATAATAAGTTTGTGGCTCTCTCACATTGATCATGTTTCAATACATTACATGATATTACACATAAAGGGTTTTCAAAACCTTATACCTACAGATTTAAAGAGAATTTCCAACTAAGAAAATTGCTCTACCCCGCTAGCTGTAAAATGAAAAGTAATCCGATAGGCTTTACTCTAGTAATTGAGCCTTCTTTGTCCTTACCTCTTATCCTTGCCCACACTATTGTTCCAGGCGACCTGGTGGACTTAGACATGCTTGAATTCAGGGCCACGGAGGCCAGCTTTCTCCTTCAGAGGCTGGTCTGCCCAATGCGGGAGACCAGTGCATCCATAGATGATTTCTTGGGCCAGAAGGGTGAACTAGTCACTGAGGGGCCGTTCTTGAGATTGTGGTTCTTTGATTGGTCAAATGAAAAACTCACTTGTTGGATTTTCCTATTGTTAGAAGGATCAGTTTTTTTTTTTTTTTCTTTTTTTTCTCCTTTCAAATCAGTAGTGAACACATAAATATATATAGAGAAAACATCAAATAAAATTAACGACAATATAGACTAATCATTATTTGTAACATATATATTCACCCGAACATAAAAAAAAATCACAATACCTTGGTATATGAAAAATAATTACCGATTGGTGAGGTAAAATTTCAGGAATCTAATCCATAAGGACTAGTTTTAGTCTTTCAATGATAGAATGTCGCACGTGAAAGTAAACTTTAATATTTTGTCAAAAAAATATAATTTCTTTCTTTTAAGTTGATTGTTAAGAAATATAATTATTCAAATCAAATTATAATTGTGGAGTAATACAGATTTTGTATGGTTATTCAAATAAAAAATATATGGCAAATGGCAAATTTTAATGATTATTGAAGTTTTAATTCTCCTAACAATAAAGAATGGATCAAGAACAGGGAGGTAGAAATCGAAAGGGGGAGTTGGATTTTGTTAAGTAATTTAGAAGATTTTGTATTCTTTGGAGGAAGACATCCATGGCCAACGATGGAGAAAACTCCACCGATAAAAGGAATTCCATTCTCAAATGGTCAAGCAGTGTGAAATTAGGTTTGTTTCTTCAGAAATTACAAAATGATTTGACACCAAAGGGATTAGTTTCCGCATCATCATTATAGAACCTTAACTTTCAGCAATTTGGACCCAGTCCACTAACCGAATGACTCTTTCCCATGGCGCTCTCATCGTGGCCATGCCAAATGATTACACGATCTTGACAATTGGAACCTCTTGCCTAACCTCGTTCAAAGCTGACTTTAAGTAGGAATAATCACTTCATTTATAACCATTAAATGTTTTTTTTTTTACCCACACATCCAGACATAAATATTTAAGTGTTGAACTAAGACTTCTTGGATCTAAACAACATTTCCTTTCAACTAAACTAAAAATTTATTGATAAGCCTTATAATCTCTTTATTTCTATCTAATGTGACGTGAGAAATGGATCATAATGTGCATCATGATGAAACCTACCTCCTGCATATTTCCATTCTACAAGGTGGAGAGTGAAAGGATGATGATCAGAGGGTTTTAAGGTTTCCCTTAAAAGCTAAATGACAAAGATAATGTAAATACTAATTTCCGCAATGGCAAGAAGATAAAATGGTGGAGGAGAAGAAAAAAAAAAAAAGAACAATTATGACTGAGTGACAGTTTGGACGTTCATTCAACCGTCAACGTTCAAACAATGCGGTGTTCCCATCTTGCTTTTAATCAATTTCTTGGCCGGCCTGCTTTGACCGTGAATGAAAAGGAATAGCCATGAAAAATAAGCTCCATCCCATGCTATTTGATTATTTTAGATAAATTATATTTTCACATAATAATAATTTATTTTTTATTTTCCAAAGAGATTGTTATAGAATTTTTTATTCTCAGCGTTTCCTTTCTCTAACCACAACGACAGTTCACCCAATAACAACACACATAAATTCTTTTAAAACCTTATATTTATACGTAACTTGGAGGAAACTTTAATGGAAAAAATTTATATTTATCCTTGTTCTGCATTTTAACTCCATAACTAACATAAAAATATGTAAGTAAAATTGACCATAAACAACAAAGTAGTAAGGATCACAATAGAAATCACTTTAGAATAAAAACCATTTTGACAATTTATTCAGTAGCTCAATAATAGCTAACTTCCTTGGATTTTCCAACTACCAAACCCACTGTTCGGTGAAATTCTAAATGCAAGTAAACATGTCAAACAAGTAATATAATGATAAGAAAAATATCGTCCCACAAAGATTGGTGATTACTAAACCAACTAATTACTAACGATGAATAACTCCTAGAATTTATCTAGCAAATCCAATGATAGATGATAGATTAATTAACTAAATTTAAGAAAACTTAATAAAAGGAATATGTTAGAGCATATGACTTCACCATAATTATTAGGTATTAATATTGATTATTTATGCTTGCTAGAAAGATAATATCTATGTGATGGCGGAATTTCCTAATTTATTTACTATCCTATGTCTAGGTATAGCAAACCTACTTATTTCATTAATTCACTATATCTCTATATGTGAATTGAAACAAACCAAATGCATTATGATCTATGAATATTCCTAGTTTACACCAAAAGCCACACAAACAATATGGTATATGTCTATCCATATTTAATCTATGGTTGCATATTACAAGAAGCAACTACATGTTATTTCCTGTCGGTCTCTAACATGCAAATCAAGTCATCTAAGTGGTAGCTAATCACCTAAAAGCATTAAACTCCGTAATATGTAACTTCACATAAATAAAATATCTTGCAAAACATAATAATCATAAGATTCATACTATCATAATTAGGTTACATCGTAGCTCTAACAAAAATAAACTAAAACATAAAGAAATAATGAGGAAGAATGATAATAAGAAATAAAGAAGGCATCTTGAATCCAAGAACAAGAAGTCTGTCACCCTTTTTGTCTTCTCTTCAAGAAAACCTTGAATTCTTGGCCTCTTTCTTGAGTTATGCTCAATTTCCTCCTCCCTCTTCTTTTGCCTCTTCTCTTCTCTTAAATAGGGTTTAGGTTTAGACCTACCTCCTATCCTAGTAGAATTGGGTTTTAGAGATTTAAAACAATTGGGTTTTGAACTTCTAAATTAATTAGGATTTGAATTCCTAACATGATTGGGTTTTCTAAATAAATAGAAAACCTAATAACAATGGAAAATCTAAAGTCCAAGCCCATCTTGACTCTCTTGATCTTGATATTATGATTTTGCCACACAATAAGCATCAGGTTCTCCCTATTCATCCTTTTTCTCCATGCCTCCTTACGCTACATAAACAAGACAAATTTAGGTAAATAAAGATGAATTCAAATATTTTCTCATAAGCATTGCATTGTTTATTGCCTAAAAATAGGTCAAATAACTCTATAAAAATAGAGTTATCACCCACAAGACATAAACTGTAAAAGGAAATACTTATCATCTCGCTAGGATAAGGCTTCTAATACAATTAGTGAATGGTGGTTACCTTGGAGGATAAAAGCGCTCAAAAAGTAGCTGAAATTGTAGAGCGTTTGAGTAATGCCCTACTATCGGAATCACCTGAAAGATCATTCATGCTTGACGCTTTTAATTGCATTGCAAGAGTACTTCCATTGCTAGGACCCAAATTGTTCACATGGGGAGGAAGTTCCCCGATCATAATTGTACCATTTTCTTTAAAATTTCCACCAACCTCTTGAAGTTGAAGAGCATCTTCAAGATTCCAGAGGACATCTCCCATTAAGGGCCTATTAGCACCAAAGTGAGCCAAGCATTTATCAGTGGTCTCTGTATATTTCCTCAAGGAATCCGGTTTGATTTGTCCTACTAGAGTAGGGTCTATAGCTTGCTCCAACTGCCCTCTTCTCTGCCATTTCATTGCCCATTCAGCCAAGCCCAATAAATCACTTGGAGATGGATCAGTTACAGACCTAGCACAAAGAACTTCAAACAAAACCACCCCAAATGAATATACATCTGACTTCTCTGTTAATTGTTGCCTTCGGATCAAGATACCCAAAAGTTCCTTTTACTTTAGTACTCACATGGGTTTGATCAATTTCAGGCCCCGGTCTTGAGAGGCCGAAATCAGCAACTTTGGCCATGAAATTCTCATCGAGCAAGATGTTAGTCGACTTCACGTCCCGATGGATGATTGGTTTCTTTTGTCCTGTGTGAAGATAATGGAGTGCTCTTGCAGCTCCAATGCATATTTGAAGCCTCTGTTTCCAACTCAAGCTGGGAAGACCAGAGCCGTAGAGATGACTCTTCAATGTTCCGTTCTCCATGTATTCATAGACCAAGATCATCTCGTTCTCCTCATCACAGTACCCAAGCAATGAAACAAGATGGCGATGACGGAATTGGGAAAGCATCACGAGCTCAGTTTGAAACTCTGCAAGTCCCTGCGGGGAACCAGGATTACTCCTCTTCACTGCCACTTTCTTACCATTTAGAGCTCCCTTGTACACTTTTCCAAAACCACCAATCCCGATGACCCCACTTTCATTGAAGTTGTTTGTAGATTCTTTAACTGCCGCAAAAGGAATGCGATAGCGATAGATGGAGTTCAAGTATTTTCTTTCCATGACCGGCGAGTTTCCTCTATTGATTGGTAATGGAATCCTCATCTTTAAATGTCCTTCTAGGGGCAGTTGTCTTCTGTTTCTGCACCACAAACACAGAATCCCGACCAACATCACAGCAACAGCGGCCCCGACGATTACACCCACTATCAAACCGACATTTTTCCTGAAGCTGAAACCTGGGAAAACATTCACAGCCCCGGAATTCAGGCTGCCCTGGGAATTGTTCATCTTCATGATCTCTAGCCCATTCAAGATGGCTTGAAGGATGGCACCCTCAGTAGGGCCAATGCTGATACGAAGCTTATTGGCGATGGTCGATGCCGTAACAAAATCAATATAATATGCAGCGCCCAGGGTGTATGCTGTATCAGAACTCGGATCAACAGTCTTCACCAACAAGGAATCGATATAAGCATTGAAGTAGAGCTGGTTAAGACTTGAACTCACTATATCACAAACGTGAAACCGAATCAGGTATTGAAATCCTGGATCGACATCGAATTCCCAGGTCACCTTGAAATAAAGAGAAGGATCAGTCACATTCATTCCAGAGGCCGTTCCATAGACAGTACTTGGAGCTGAATCTTGCGTTGCCCCGCCTTTAACATACTTCACCGCTGCAATATTTGAGAAGTTCAAGATCAAGGAAGTCTCTTTTAGAAATCCATGATCGGGAACCCAAGTTCGCCAAAGCTTATCATTATCTGCTGTCACCATCGGCCCACCCATGTTCACCCTCCAAATCGTCTGAAGTGCCATCGGCAACAAATCCGGGGAGTTCTCCTCTTGATTAACGCCGGTGGCGTCGTCTGAAATGAGCCCATCGGGGACTGAAACCACTTCTATAGCATTCAAGAAATCAATTGAATTGCTGAAAGGGATGAAGGTGATTACAAGGTTGTTTGAGGTCACATATACAGAAAATTCTTTAACAACCGATGTGTTTTGCACACTGAAATTGCTCAAAAGAACATGGTCCGGAGTCGAAACAACAAAGTTTGCCGAACTCATATCGTAACTATTATATGAAAATGGGTAGAAATAGAGGCGGATCCAGTGTCTCCCACTCTGTTTGATCAAAAAGGTGTATTTCGAGGATTCAATAAAGACTCTGGCTGTCTGGAGCAGCACTGAATATTCGACGGAAGGGACAGATTGCAAAGTGGTTTTGGCAAGAACATCTTGAGAGGTTGAGAGCAAATTCGAAGCCAAGTTATCCGCAACGAATACGCGACGTCCAACGGAAGAGTAGGTGGATGCTCCACAGTTTATAAGGTAAGTATCCACAGGACTAAATCCCGCGGAGAAGCTTGCCAAGAAAAAAATCGAAAAAACCCAGACAATGAACTCGACTTTTCTGCGATCCATCACCATATAGACTGAAGATTTATCAAAGAATAAGATGACAGATTTTTATCACGAACCGTGGGAAAAAGAGAAGAGTATCTGAATTGGCTAAGCAGAAGTAAAAAGCAAGAACCACAGCAAATTAAAATCATTCAACTCTCTAACGCGCCAACAAAGTAATCAGTATTGACTTTTCAATTGCAAAGGCTTGAAATTGGGGCCACGAGAGGAGACTCCCATTCGGATTATCTAGAGATGATTTCTCGGGCCTAGTGGGCGGACCAGTTAGTGAGGAGCGTCCTTAAGATTGTGGTTCTTTGATCAGTCAAATGGAAAACAAACAAATTATTGTATTTTCACATTGTGAGAAGGATTTAGTTTTTTTTTATATATTAAATTGATTGTTAAAAATTGTTATTTCAACATACCCCCTTGCTAAAAGCTTGAAAAAATCACAATAGTTCGGTCTACAAATAATAATTATCGAACAATAGAATAAATTACTCCCCTTAGTTCAGTGATAACCTAAGTGAGGCTCCTGTCCTGCACTTCCAAAGAGCCCCACCTCCTCCCTCTTTTCCTTTCTGATAAATCAAAGAATTAAGGAAACAATAAAATAAAAGAGTAAAGTTCCATCTTTCACAGGGCTGAAAAGTAGAAATGAAAATAAAACGATGTGGGAAAGCCTAATGGACCTACAAACACTTGCTTTTGTGGGTTCAATTTGACCACTGCTAGGCCGGTTGATGCGAAGACCACCCTGCGCCAATTCTATCACAGCGATTGTGTTCTCTACCTATTATGAAACCTCCATGTTCTAGTATCCCCATCCTTTCTTTGCCATGACACCAGCGAATCCCTGCATAGCGTTGAACACAGATGATGGCAACATTACACTTGTCTCCTTTGCATTGCTTCGATATCTCACAATAGACAACAAAGAAGAATGACCCATCCTTTTTTTTTTTTTTGCTAAAAGAGAGGCTGCTAAAGAAAAAGCTAAGTCTTTTTAACCTAACATTAAAAGTCAATTTACTGTAATCAGAACTTATAAACTAAATATTTATTATTTCTTCATTCTCAAGATGAAAGGGGATAGTAAAAATAATAGTTTTGGCCCACTATTCAAGAACCTAATAGTCTTCTTATATTAAAAAATATCTTCTTCTCTTAATAACTGATTTTATAGGAGAAAGTAAGACATTATAAGATGTTTTTTTCATACACCTTTTATAAGAACTTTATCCTAATAATGTTATGACCAACTATGTAAAATTTGATTAAGTTGAGATAGAAAACTAGTTAATTTATGAAGAGAAGAGTCCAATAAGTATGTTGGCAAGCACCTAGCTCAATAGTGAGCAAATATTTCCTAGATCTTTTAGTCCTAGATTTTCCTATGTAAAATTTGATTCTATAGATTTGTTTACTTAGAGATAGAAAATAATTAGTTTATAAAGGCAATAGTCATCTAAGTATGTTGGAAAGCACCCAATTCAGTGGTAAGAAAGTCTTTCCTTAGAATCTTTAGATCTTAAACTTGACATCCCAAGGTGAGAAAGAGCATGACATTGTAATGATTAGTTGTATTTTGTTGGCAGAGAGGAGAGAACTATTCTTTTTCTACAATCAATAAGAAAATCAGAAAATAAGAAAATTACAGGCTATGCTCACTTCCTATAAACCCCAATGCACCTCTTTCTTTGTATTTTGGTTCACATTGTTAGTATCTTGACTTGATTTCTTCAAACAAAGTGTTTCTTTCTCTTAGCAACTAGCTTAAAAGAGATTATGAGATTTTCTAATAAAAAGATTTTTCTATGCTACCTTCTATAAGAATTTTATCTACCAACTTGAAATACTTCATAATTTGTTTGGATATATAAATATAGTCTAAGAATTTGAGATTTAATGAGTTAAAATTGATTATACTTTGCATCATTTTTACCAAAGAGAATCTAAATTTATAAGTATATATGAAGTGTTTTTATCTCTTAAGAATCAATTTTAGAAGAGAATATAAGATTTTTGTACACCACATTTTAGATGGATTTTATCTACCAACTTGAAGTATTTCATAATTTGTTAGGTGTATAAATAGTCTCATAGTATGGGATTTTATGTGTTAAAAGTAATTATACTCTAAATTATTCTTGCCAAAGAGAATGCAAATTTGTAATTATATAAGACATCTTTTTATCTCTTAACAATCAATTTTAAGAAAATAAGAGGTTCTTTAATAAAAGTATTTTTTTATCTCCTTTTATAAGAATTTTATACCAACTTGAAATATTCCATAATCTACTAGTCAAAATAGTGTGGGAGTAGGTAGGTTAGTCTCTTCAGCCAATTGCATAACGATTCGAAATGAGGGAGAGGTTCCATAATTATGGAACCTTAGCTTTCGTGCAACTGGTGAAGAATCGGTGCCGATTCCTTGGATTTGAATGGTCCTATTACAAACTTTCCAGCTTCAAAAGTATTATTATTCCCCAGTTACTACAATCTTTATTATCATCCAAGACACAATTACTTGTTTACAGATAGAAACATACAGAGGAAGTGTAAGTAAAAATGACCAACCTTATGTCCAAAATCTTGGGACAATAAGAAGGTTCTCCTTCTAGCATTCAGAGAATATAGGGACAATTTAGTTTACGCATCCACTATAAATATAGAGAATACAGAAAATTTTACATAATTTAAGGTAAACTCTTTATATACCAAGCAGGCCATCATAGAATGTTCTTCTAATAATTTTCTTCTAAGCTTGAGGGGCAACTGTTAAAGTCGTTGGTCTAAACACTATTTTCTTACAGGTCTTTTTCCGTAAGGCTTCCAACATCTTCCATGGTAGAATTTCCCACCACCTATGGACCCACGCATTAATGGCTCCAAGATAAGTCAGTCAAGGCTCCTTATTTAACCGTCCCTGTGTCCAACTGCATTTATTGTCAGATTCTAAGCGCCACCTGCGAGTGGACTTTTGGTTAGAATCGGTGAAGAAATTACCTATATGACGTAAGAATAGGTAATGCCTTGTTCTGTTTGTGTAAAGAAAATAGCTTTTGTATAATGTTTGTGTGAATTTTAGCAAGGCCTTTGGCCCTGTATTTATAGAAGTACTTTTTATTCCTCTTCTTTCTTTATCTCTATTTTACTTCTACATTTACTTTATTATTCATGCCATTGTGTTCGCGGAAGCTACTTTATTTATGGAGTTGCTCTTGTTTCAGCCGAAATTTTTTATGGCAACTTTTCCTGCCAGATCTCGATTTTCTTCTCAATTCTTCAAATGACAAAGAACACATTCCAAAGCCTCATAAAAAGTAAGATTGAAGATAAATAACAAATTAGTATGGACGTGGAAATCACGTCACGACAAAAACCATTGCAAAAGTAACAGTAAACATAATTATTGTAATGTTTCTTCACATTAAATGGGAACCTAAGAAAGACAAAAAAAAAAAAAAACGCATGGTACATGCTAAAATGGAACATCCTGTGTAAACTATGTAAACAATCCCCCCATCACCCAGGCATCGAAAGTTTTGTCAGATAGTTGCTGTGAGTATTGCCTTGAAAGATCATTTCAGCTTGATGCTTTTAACTGCATTGCAGAATCTGTAGCACTGCTGTCGCTCAAATCATTCTCACGGAGAGAAAGTTCACCCACCATAGTTGTACAGTTTTCGTTAGGATTACCATCAATGATTACCTCCTGAAGTTGAAGAGTCACCAATCATAATTTTACCATTTTCTTCAGGATTACCATCAATGACTGCCTCCTGAAGTTGAAGAGCACGTTCAAGATTTGCTAGGACTTCTCCCATTGAAGGCCTATCAGAACCACAGTAAGCCAAGCATTTCTCACCAGTCTCTCCATACTTTCTCAAGGAATCTGGTCTGATTTTTCCCACTAGAGTTGAGTCTATGATTTGCTCCAATTGCCCGTTCTTTTGCCATTGCATTGCCCATTGGGCCAATCCCACAAAATCATTTGGAGATGGATTAGTAATGGGCCTGGCACAAACAACTTCAAACAAAACTACCCCAAATGAATAGACATCTGACTTCTCTATAAGTTGTTTTGTTCTAAAATATTCAGGATCTAAATACTCAAAACCTCCTTTTATGGTGGTACTTACATGGGTTTGATCAATTTCAGGCCCTAGCCTCGAGACCCCGAATTCAGCAACTTTGGCCGTGAAATTCTCATCAAGCAAGATGGTAGCAGATTTTACATTGCGATGGATTATTGCTTTCTCATGTCCTGTGTGAAGATAATGGAGTCCTCTCGCGGCTCCAATGCATATTTGAAGCCTTTGTTCCCAACTCAAGCTAGGAAGATTGGAGCCGTAGAGATGACTCTTGAGGGTTCCGTTCTCCATGTATTCATAAATCAAGATCATCTCGTTCTCTTTGTCACAGTACCCAACCAATGAAACAAGATGGCGATGGCGGAATTGGCAAAGCATCACAAGCTCAGTTTGAAACTCTGTAATTGCCTGTTGGGACCGAGAATTTTTCCTCTTCACCGCCACTTTCATACCATTTAGAACTCCCTTGTACAATTTCACGAAACCATCAATTTCGATGATCCAACTATCGTCGAAGTTGTTAGTACATTCTTGAGCTGCTGCAAAAGGAATGCGATAACGATAGATGGAGTCCAAGTTTTTACTTCTCATGAACGGCGGGTTTCCACCATTGATCGATAAAGGTGTGCACGTCGTTGAATCCCCATGAAGAAGTCTTCTTCTATTTCTGCACCACAGACACAACATTCCGGCCAAAATCGCAGCAGCCACAGGCCCAATGATTTCACCCACTATCAAACCGATGTTTTTCTTAGAGCTCAAACCTGGGGAAACAGTCACAGCGGCAGAACTCAGGCTGCCCATGGAATTGTTCATCTTCATGATCTCTAGCCCATTGAGGAAGGCTCCCAGTAAAGTACCCTGGACAACATACGGGCCAGAATACGGGCCAACGCTGATCCGAAGCTTATTGGTGATAGTCGACGCCTTAACGAAATCGATATAATATGCAGCGCCCAAGGTGTTAGCTTGATCAGAACTCGGATCAAGAGTCCTCACCAGCAAGTAATCGACATAAGCATTGAAGTAGAGCTGGTTAAGACTTGAACTCACTATATCACAAATGTGAAACCGAATCAGGTACTGAAATTCAGGGTCGACATCGAATTCCCAGGTCACATTGAAATTAGTAGATGGATCAGTAATATTGATCCCGGTGGCTGTTCCATAGACAGTATTTGGAGCTGAATCTTCTGTTGCCCCTCCATCAACGTAGGTCACCGAAGCAATATTTGAGTAGTAACCGATCGAGTTAGCCGGTTCTAGGAATCTTTGATCGGGAATCCAAGTTCGCCAAAGCGAATCATTATCCGTAGTCACCGAGGGCCCGCCCATGTTCACCCTCCAAACTGTTGGGAGAATTCAACCAAGTCGCATCAACCACAAAGAGATCGAACACACAAATATAAGAACGCACACACCCAAACACAATAAATTTAAGAGGTTCGGAACATCGCAATGTCCTACGTCCCCTGTAGTCTTTTCTCATTAGATTTTCTCATACATTCCCTCTTCTTCAAATAAGTATCTCATGGATTCTCTTATCAACTAGAATCCATGAGAGGGGCCGTCTTCAACAATTAGCCCCCCATGGGAACTCTCTTAATTCGCCCACTAGGTTTCTCTATACTTCTCCTATTTATAGAGAAACCCTAAAGGAATCCTAGTTGAATACTACTAGGAAAACCTACTTCCACATAAGGATAAGAATCTTAATCCAACACTACTAGGAATAAGGATAAGAATCCTAATCCAACACTACTAGGAAATCCACTACATCTAGAAGATATTTCCTAGTTCCACAATTACATAAAGACCCCTGATTGTAATGACAATCATACCCTTTAACTTAATTGTTCCACCAATCCTAACACAAACCGTCTCAAGTGCCATCGGCGACAAGTCCACATAGTTTGCCACTTGATCGATGCCGGTGGCTGCGTCCAAAATGAGTCCATTGGGGACTGAAACCACTTCTATCGCATTCAAGAAAGCAATTGAATTGCTGGATGGGGTGAAGGTGATTACAAGGTTGCTTGAGGTCACATTTACAGAAAATTCTTTAACAATCGATGTGTTTTGCACACTGAAATTGCTCAAAAGAACATGGTCCGGAGTTGAAACAGCAAAGTTTGCCGAACTCATATCGTAACTATTATATGAAAATGGGTAGAAATAGAGGCGGATCCAGTGTCTCCCGCTCCGTTTGATCGGAAAGGTGCATTTCGAGGATTCAGTAAAGACTCTGGCTGTCTGGAGTAGCACCGAATGTCCAGAAGAAGGGAAAGATTTCAAAGTGGTTTTGGCAAGAATATCTTGAGAGGTTGAAAGAAAATTCGAAGCCAAGTTATCGGCAATGAATACACGATTTCCAACGGAAGAATTGGTGGATGCTCCACAATCTATAAGGTAATTATCCACAGGATTAAATCCAACAGAGAAGCTTGCCACGAACAAAATCAAAAAAATCCAGACAATTAACTTCGCTTTTCTACTACCCATTATCATAAAGACTGTAGATTTATGGAAGAACAAGAAGATGGATTTTTGTCACAAACCATAGGAGAAAGAGAAGAATATCTAGATTGGTTGAGCAGAAAGTAAGAAACCAGAGTGAAAGCAAGTTAAAATCATTCGACTCTGCAACATGCCAACAGAGTAAAGAGTACTGACTTTGGTCATCGTTATTATTCATGAAAGATGAGTCAAAGATGAGGGGCATCCGGCAACCTTGTGATTTTAGGGCCAGCTTGAGTTCAGGGCCACCAAGGGCAACTCTCTCGTTCAAAGTCTAGACTACGAATAGTCAAGATAATGCTTCTAGAGATGATTTCTCAAGCTAGAAGGGTAGACTAGCCTATGAGGGGCATCCTTAAGATTGTGGTTCTTTAGTTGGTCAATTGAAAAAACTTGGTGGATTTTCCTATTGTTAAAAGGATTCGGTTGTGATTAAATTAATTATCAAAGAAGTAAACTTATAAATATATATGAAGATGATATCAAATAAGAGTGATAAAAATATAAAATTATTATTGTATTTTAACATATCTTCTCATTTCAAACTTAAGAAATCACCTAACTCTAACGTCACTTAATTAAGTAGGGTTAGGGTTAGATATGCCTAAAGGGTTATTGTGTATGAACAAGACAATGCACCAAATCCTTTTATATTGATTATTTGAATATTAATGAATATTTGGGGTACCACCCCCTTTTAATAAATATAAAAACTTAAGAAATCACAATGATGTAGTCCATAACTAAAAATTACTAGACAATAAGATTAAATTGTAAGAGTTGAATCTATGAGCAAGAGTTCCAATCTTCCAAGGCTGAAAAGTAGGAATGAAAATAAATAAATAATGGCCAAGCCCAATGAAGCTACAAAGACTTGCTTTTGTAGGTACATTTGACCACTACTATGTAGGTTGATGCAAAGATTATCATATGCCCCTTTTAGCACAAGGTTTTTGTTTATTGTTAGAATATCTAAAAGTTTAACTCAAAAACTAGTTCAAAGATTAAAAAATCTTATTTTCATTTAAACTTTATCCCACAAATATTATCTTCAGATATGAAACTCTCATCTCACACATATTTTCTTGCACTCCAAGTATCACTCGTCAAGGTTGCATAAGGTGAAGTAATTTGAATTTGAATTTTGATATCATATTAGAAAGCTCAAATATCAAAACTAAAAATTAAGTCAAAAGTCAAAAAATTGAACTTTTATTTAAACTTTACCTTAAAGATACTATGTTTTGACATGGGACTCTCATTCTACCCCTTATTAAACTTCTCATTTTCTATGTTTCCCATCATTTCTCTGGCAAGACATCAGCCAATCTTTGCACCAGGTTGAACATTTGTTTCCTTTGCATTGCTTTACATCTCACTACAGGCAACGAAGAGAAGACTGCCATGAAGTGGCATGATATTTTCGTAAATTTTCCACGAACTTTTCTATATTTGGTTTTATTCTTATTAGATTCCAAATTTCTAGTTGATTAAATATATGACTTTGCCATTCTCCAGAAGAAGCACGGGAAGCAAAACTAAAGAGGAATTGTGACGGATGGCATTGGTAGCAAGGTCTCTCAGAAGGAAGAGATGGTGGAGAGGGAGGAGGGGCACTAGCTGAGGGATTTGAAGGTGGAGTCAAGGGCATGGTCATAAAAGGAGGTTGAAGTTGCTTTTAATCAAGTTGAAGTTGGCAACCCTTTCAACACTCCACCGACTGGGGAAAGCTTGACTGAATGAGGGCTTGGACTTTCATTCAACGGTCTACGTTCAAACAATGCAATGTTCCCATCTTGCTTTTAACCAATTTCTTTACCTGCTAGCTTTGACCCATCATTGAAAAGGACTGGGCATGCAAAACAAACCGCTTTGTTGGATAGCTCCATGCCGTGTTATTTGATTTCTGGTTATATGATTTGAGATGAATTATTTTTTCACATAATAATAATTTATTTTTTATTTCAATATTTTGATATACCAAAGAAATTGTCCAAATTTTTCCCTTAACATATATTTCACTTTCTTTCACTGTTATGACAGTTCATTTAGTGATAGTACACATAAAGTTTCTTAAAACCTTATATTTATAAGTAATTTTGTAGAAACTTTGATTGAAAAAAATTATTATTTATCTTTATCCCTTGTTTCATAAGAATATGAAAGTAAAATAATCACACACATTAAAGAAATAAGAATCACAATAAAAATCACCTTAGAACAAAAAACTATTTTGAAAATTTATCTAATAACTCAATAAAAAAAATTTTTAGAAATCTATTAAACAACTCGCAACTTTTAAGAAAGTTTAACTCAAATAGTTATTATTTTACTCTGATTCCTCATTCCAACTCCATAACTGATCTCAAAATATAAAAATGAGATTGAACAAATACTAAACATAGTCATTACCATATTGATTTATATTGTACATGCAACCAAGGTAAAACCAGCCTTTTAGAATAAATGCTTCACTTATTGATGGTTGAACCCTAATTGAGCAGACTTCTTTGGATTTTCCAATAACTAATCCAACAAGATATATATTGTAAAGAGACATGCTCATTGTTTCACTAGGACAAGGCTTCTGCTGTAATTAGTTATCGGTGGTTACCTGGAGGATAAAAGCACCAAAGTTCTGTCAAAAGTAGCAAGCCGTAGAATGTGTGAGTAATGCCCTAGTCATGGAATCAACTGAAAGGTTATCCATGATTGATGGTCTAAACTGCGTGGCATAAACACTTCCATCGTTCAGCTGGGGAGGAAGTTCACCAATGATAATTGTACCAGTTTCTTCAGGATTACCCTTAATGGCTGCCTACTGAACTTGAAGAGCAAGTTTGAGATTCCCTCGGACTTCTCCCATTGAGGGCCTATTAGCACCAAAGGCAGCCAAGCACTTCTCAGCAGTCTCTCCATACTTTTTCAAGGAATCTAAGCTGATTTTTCCCTTCAGAGAAGCTTTGCACCAACTATCCTCTCTTCTACCGTTTTATTGTCCGTTGGGACAAGCCCACCAAATAACTCGGAAGTGATGTATCGATAACAAGCCTAGCACTAAGTGCTTCAAACAAAACTATTCCAAATGAATATACGTATGACTTCTCCTTCATTGTTACCTTTTGAAATACTTAAGTTCAAGATATTCAAAACTTCTTTTTACACCAGTACGTACATGGTTTTGACTAATTTCAGGCCCTATTTTTGACAGCACAAAATCAGCAACTTTGGCCATGAGATTCTCATCAAGCAATATGTTAGAAGAGTTCACATTGCGATGGATGATTGCCCTCTGATGTCCTGTGTCAAGATAATGCAGTCATCTCGTGGCTCCAATGCAAATTTGAAGCCTCTGTTTCCAAAGCTAGGAAGATTAGAGCCATAAAGATGACTTCTAAGTGTTCCATTATCCATAAACCAAGATCTTCTTGTTCTCTTCATCATAGTATCCAATCAATGAAACAAGATGGCGATGGCAGAATTGGGAAAGCATCATGACCTCAATTTGAAACTTTGTAAGTCTCTGTTGGGACCTTGTAGGGGCAGGCTTTTTCTATTTCTGCACCACAAACAGACAATTCCGACCAGCATCGCAGCAACAACGGCCCTGACTATTACCCCCACTATCAAACCGACATTTTTCTTGGAGCTCAGACTTGTGGAAACATTCATAGCACCGGATAAACAAAAGCACACGGAGGAAAAGGAAGGCAAAGTCTACATATGCAACGTATGAGGTCCAACTTCCAAGTGTGCTTGTGGCAAGGAACCGTTCTGCTTACACGCTGCCCCTTTTGTGCAAAAACCTGAAACAAGTCTCCCCCCTCCCTATGTTCATAAAAAGAAGAGAAAGTCGTGGGTCACACCGATCAAACATAATTCAAAACATATGATAAAAGCAAGCCGTGTTAAAGATCGGAATTTACTTTTCATTTGAAAAAGTACGAAAAAGAAGGCATTTGGTGTACGATAAAAGGAAGCCGCGGGTCAGAAGCCAAGTTAGAAGAGTGGGTAGAATAAACAATCGATCCATTTTCTTTTGTGGGGATGTCGTGTAATGGGTTGCAATCATGATAGGAGAAAGGAGTAGCCTAGCTCTTTTAAGAGCCAGGTTTTGTGAGGAAAGGGTAGTTTTTGTAATATAAGAGACAAAGTTTGTGTTTTTACTTCAGTGAAAATAAGGTTATCAATTTTCTTTTAATGAACCAAATTTTCAATATCTAAATAATTTCTGAACTTACCCAAATACTCGTATTTGGTCCCAAATAGATACCAATTAGCATTTTCAACGGCCAGTTACATTTTCCCTGGATCGAGCACGTAAAAGGGTTTTGCGCCGAATGGGTGAAAACCAAATCAAAATGACATCATTTTGTTTGGATATTGCAACAACAAAGATTTCTCTTTTTTATCATTTGAGCTTGCTAAAAGAAGGATTTTAGTAGAAGCATTAGAATCATCACAAGACACATGTCCTAAGTTAGATCTTTAGTCATGATCTCCTCATGCATCACTGCACGAATCAAAATTTGTAACGTTTTTGGTCAAAACTCAAATCAAAAGATCCGTCAGGATCTTTTAGAAAATGAATTCCTATTCGAAGAGCATAACCAGATGGATAAGCTCACACTAACCCGTCAATTTGGGATTTTCCTTGGGAGGTATGGGGAAGGAATTGGAATGAAATAATAGCTATTTATACAAATACAGAAGAAAGGGTCCCTCCTTTTTGGGGAGAAAACTTTTCCTTTAGATGTTATGCTTTTTCCTGAAATAGGTATGGTGATAATTCAATGTACTTCCTTTCTGTATGTGAATAATAAAGTTTCAAAAAATAACACACAATAATTGGGTGAATATGAACTACAGAATGCAGAGCGATACAATGAAAACAAATTAACTCTTTTTACATATGTTTTTCATATATCATTTAATTTTTTTTTTAACTTATCAAAGAGGATATGTTATTATTTTTGGTACTTTGTTTTTATTTATCAGGAATTGGGAAGGGGGAGGGGGAGCGCCCACGAGCTAGGTGTCCTTACTGCGGACTTTGTCCGAGACAAAGATACCTTGAGAAAAAATTTCTTTTATGTACATATACATATACATTTACTTATTTATTTATTTATTTATCTTTCTCTTTTGATATGGTAAAAGAGGTAGCATTGAATATTTGCGATGTTCGAACTAGGAATCTAAAAAAGAAAATCAGGAAGCCATTAGTACTCGTTTTTGTAATTCATATGGATTTCCCAGCTCCCAAGTAGCATCACATTGTAATAAAATTGAGGAACACCTGTTGCGGCCGTTCCATGGACCATCTTTGGGCTGAATCTTGCCATACTGTTTGCCTGTATTAGAGGGTTTGACTACATGGTAGCCCAAGAATTCTGTGTGATTACAAGGTTGTTTGAGATCACATTCTGAAATTGCTCAGAAGGACAAGGTTCGGAGTCGAAACAGCAAAGTTTGCTGAACTCATATCTTTACTGTTATTGAAAGTCGGTAGAAATAGAGACGAATCCAGTGTCTCCCCGTCTGTTTGATCGGAAAGGTATATTTTGAGGATTTAGTGAAGACTCTGGCTGTCTGAACCAATACCGAATGTACAGAAGTAGGGACAGATTTCAAAGTGGTATTGACAAGAACATCCTGAGAGGTTGAAAGCAAATTTGAAGCCAAGTTGTCGGCAAAGAATACACGATTTCCAACAAAGGAATTAGTGGATGCTCCACAGTCTATAACGTAATTATCCACAGGATTAAATCCAGCAGAAAAGCTTGCCACAAACAAAATCAGGAAACAGATAACAAATTCGGGTGTTTTACGACACATCATCATAGAGACTGGTGATTTATAGAAGAACAAGAAATGGATTTTTGTGACAAACCATTCGAGAAAGAGAATCATATCTGGATTAGTAGAGGAGAAAGTAAGAGAGCATAAGTAAAAATCAATCAACTAGTCAACTGCCACCTAAGATCTCTCCCTCCTTTTCTTCTTTTTCTGATTGATTCTGTGCTACCAAACATGATCCAAAGCATACCATAAAAGCAAGCCGTGTTCATGATTCAAATGTATTTTTTCATCCAAACAAAGAGAAAAAAGAAGGCAACCAACAAAGAAAAGAATGAATGTGATTTTGCCTTTATCTTTATTTTGCTTATATGATTAGTAAAAAATGGGATTAATGGATATTTTATTTAAACTCAGTGTGACATGATTAGGCCAGCATTTTAAAGAGAAATTTTTTTGACTGACCATTAAAGGTGAGTAGTTAAATTATTGCAAAAGCTCTAGTTGAAGGCCACTAGCGATGACTCTATCATTCAAAGTTTAGCTCGTGGTTAATCAAGATAGTGCATCTAGTTTGTACTTTTAATTCTTGTAATAGATAATAGATAAATATTTTTTCATTTAAAAAAAGAAAAGAAAAAAGAAACAAAGCATCTAGAGATTATCTATTGGTTTATAGCTCCACAGGTAAACCTATATCATATTTCAAACAAACCTACATCAGCACTCAATCGTCCAATGTGCTTCCATCTTCCCAGTGCTGTCTCTCATACAATGGCAGCAGAAAGAGTATTTTACATGTTCCAAATCATTGCTTTTGCAAACTAATCGCATACAACTAGAAAAACTTTCTGATCCAAGTGCAAAACCAAGAAGGAAAAAAATATGATAACTAGGATTTAGAGAAAATGCAAAGTTTTCACCATTGACCACGTCCTCTAATGAGAAGTTATGCTTAAAAGGTTACCAGGATGTGGTTATCAGAATTATCAAACACAATCTCCACGAATGTGGATGAAACTTGGTGTCCTGCACCTTCTTGTCCAATATCAATAAAAGGCACATTTTTAGAAGTAAAAGATTCGATATTAGAGCCATAACAAAGCATGATTAGTCAAAAATGAGAAAATATACGGTGAAACATACGTGAAGCAAAGCATGCCTATCTTCACTCTATAGGTTCTAGAAGAGATCACTTAATAAAAATTGAATGGCTAGAAGAACACATATTTTGAGTTCAAATAGAAGACTTGATTTTCTTTCCAACAAATCATAGGTGACAAGTATAAAAATGTAATTAAAATAGATGCACACTCCCTTACCATGGAAAAAGTTTATTTTTTCAAATCCATTGGCACTAACTGCATAGCATAATGATAATGTAAACTTAAAAATTAGCAAATACCATGAAAACACTTCATTTAATAGGAGCAAAAGATACATCAATATCCCAATAGCTCGTAAGATAGATAAACTCATCCTTTTAGATAGCATGCTTCAATTATATCCTATAAATTTGTTAGCCAGTGACAATCAATACCAAGAAGTTAGCCTTTTTTTTTTTCTTTTCTTTTTTTTTTTTAAATTTTTTTATTTATAAACGCACGCACCCGGGGGAGGGGAGGGACGGGGTTCGAACCCACGACCGGGTGGACTCGCCGGTCAGGGTTTGACTCAGTGTCTTTAACCACTGAGCCAGGGCCCCCGCCCCCCAAGAAGTTAGCCTTGGAAGAGCAACTTCAAAATAACTATCTATATCAAAAATCATGCATAGAGTCTAATGCTAGATCTTCAAATTCTAACAAATGAACTATTTAACCTAGATGATTTAATTGAGAAAAATAATGCTTTCTTTCTAAAAACAAACCTAAATTCCATATCAGAAAGAACAAGAAAAACCTTAGAGATATACAAACTTAGAACTTTTCTTGTTGGTTCATCAACAATAAAGTTGAAAGATATACGGAACTTAGCATAGAGAAGGAACAACAATATTACAAACACAATTGATTTTTGGACTGAAGGGCTAAGTCGCGATTTGTTCTCTTAAGCTCTTAAATCTTTCAATGACAACCTAAATTGGAAGCACATATATCAAAATAGTACACAACAAACAACTAGAAAATAAACTAAAAGTGGCAGAAGAAAAAATAATGCAGAACTTACATTACCTGCTTTATGTACATGCTGAGACTACTAGATTATTCAACTTCTATTCAAGAATATATAAGGATAACTATTAGGCAACTTTTAATGTGAATAACAAATTTAAAGCATTGCTCAACTCAAAACCATAAAACTAGCATTCTATACTGGACTAGTACCAATTGAGGCCAAGTCATCTATGTTTAACTCGCTACTTCAGCATTAAAAACATCAACCAACATCCTAAATGCTCTCCAAGCAAGATTCAAGATGATGAGTCGGAGAATTATTAGCCTACAGGTACTTTACATGCCATTTGACCACAATTGGCTTTAAAGATAGAGGATTACTTCAATAAAATAACAGTAAGTACAAACGGACAATTGAATGATTTTGTACAAAACTAAAGGAATGTAAAAAGAAAAATACAGAGAAATCAATGAGAATTTTTTTCTATTTATATAAATTTAAATTTCCAAAATAGCCTAATTTTAACAATCAACAACCGTACCATATGGAAAATATCACACTCCAAATTAAGAAAACAATCAAAAAATATCCCAAGAATATACACACAGCCACCAGTATGTTTGCGCAGCCCAGTCGGAGACAAGCGCGGTGTTTGGGCCTTGGCTTTCGCTACTCCGGCGGAGCGCCAAGGATTTGAGGAAGGTTATTTATCATCCTTCAGCTTAAACCAATAAAACTTCCACCGGCCATGGTAGAAAACGACAATAAAACAAGTCGCTAAGCCTGGTGAACATACAAACACTTAATTTTGAAGGAACACCTCCACCACGGCTTGGTTTATGGGGACATCACACGGCGCCTACTTCCGGTTGAATTCACCACTTACTATTACTTTCAAGATGGTCTGGCAAAATGTCCATATTTGCTGCAAATGAAACATTTAGTCGCATCTCACTTCCTTATTAACAGCTTATTGAAAAATTTAAATCGGCCTTTTTTTTTTTTTTATCATATTTGATCAGCAAGTTAGGTCACTGACGATCAGGACAAGTCTTCTTCCCCGTGGACGACGGCAAACTACACATGTTCCCAATCCCTTCTCTGCCAGGACACCATCCACATCACCCAGGTGCATATTTTTATTTTTGTCTTTTTAAATCATTCCTCAAAAATTATTTATCATAGATTGGTTCAGGACTTTGACTCTTGCTACAAGGCATGCAGAACAAGTCTTATTCCCAATGGATGACAGCAAACTATACATGTTCCCAATCCCTTCTCTGCCAGGACACCAGCCAGTGTGGATCCGCATCACTGGGGCATCATAATTGTCTGATGTTGCACTAGATCAATCTTTCAAAATGCAAAACCTAATCACAACGTAGATTGGATCCCTTAAGAGAATTTCCAGCCTTCTCATTTTTTGTTTATCATAGTTGTCTGATGCTACACTAGATCCATCAACCCATAAGTGGAAATTTCGGTTTCAAGTAAAATTACAAGATACAACCAATATTTAAATTTGTAAATTTTAGCTAACAAGTACTTTATTCAATTAGGAGCAAATGCTACCGGAGACTTCTTAGTTTTGTATTTGGGTTTAGATGCTTACATTAAAATATAAAAAAATTCTAGTGAAAATTCAAAAAGAAATAGGAAAGATTTGGAGGTTTAACTACTATACATATCTTCCAAAAAGAGCCAAAAGCTTGGATCACTTTAATGAAATCAATGGAAAAAATATTTCTGCAATAATTTATAATAATACCTTGAATAGGTGGACTTATACATTGATACCATAAGTTAGATGCCTGCAGCAAAATTATGACCCATCATCACTAATTTCAGGAATTACATGGAAAGAAGGGATGAAAAAAAATAAAACTAGAAATAAAAATAAAAACATAAAAGAAAAAATGTTGCCCAGAAAATTAAGAAAAACATAAATGGATTAAAAGAACGTAAAGACGAAATTTTATATATGCAATTGCTTCCCTAAGTGGTGAGTCACATACCCTGTCAAGAAATGGATAGAGGATTACTTTCCACATATTTTTCATTTACCTAAATGACAATAATTGACACACTTCACACACTTGCTAGATCTCACAAATATTCCAGCAAAACATAGACCACCAGCAAATAATACTTCCAAATCCAGTATCTGTTTTACACTCGTAATGAATTAATGCCATGAAAATAGGAAGCAAAAGCTGTAAAAAGCACGAAAGAAGACACTAAAAACAAGGCCGTAATATAATCCAAGCTAGCGACTCTGTCCCGGACAGTTCACAGACCTGCAGAAACTTGCTCTTGGTCAGATGCTGCAATTGTGACCCGCATTCGCACATCAAACCCTTTCTTAATCGCACCAAGTGTACAACAAAATGAAACTTGGGTGATTTCATCATCCATGATTCAATGGGCACATCAAGAAACATTGTGGATCCTCAGAGGAATTAGTTAAAAGAAGGTGGCTGGTTCAGATCAAGGAGGTATGATTGGTGTAATTGAGATTCACCAAGTGGCACGTCCTCTGCATCTGAAATCATAACACCTGACGCTAGAGATCGTCTTCTGTGCTGTGGGTGCCAATTGGATTTCAAGTTGTCATCACCCTCGTCATCGCAACGTCTCTTGCCAAGTTGAGTACCATCGATTGAATCTGCTAACTTTTCACCAGCTAATTTCATTAGGCACTTATGAATGTGCATCTGACGCTCTCTTACTTCTGGAGATTTCCAATTAAAATCTTCGCAAAGAACGAACTCCTCACGTGGAACATACTTATTGTTGTGTAAAACATACCGATCAAGAAGGGTACACCGATTTGTTGAGTTCTCTTCATGACTGCGTAGCAAATGGACTCCACAACTTAGCAAGGACACGTGCTCTGACGAATACCGAAAACGAACTTTAATATCATTCCACTTCAGCACGAATTCCTCCGGACTTCTCCAGAATTGATTTAAACCTTCTGAAAGGACGGTTGAGAACAACACATGATTCGAGTAATACTGCGCATACGACTGTGTTGCAATTTTTACACCACCACTGATGATATCAATACGCAATGAAGCCACTGGCCCGTCCTTCGCACTTTCACTGTCCTTAATTCCATAGGTAGTACAGAAAGCGAATCCTCTGAATTTTTCATCGAAATTTGCCAGCTCGTTAATTACTATTTCACATGAATTGTCTCTTGAAGCTTCTTTCCGATGGATGAACCAATCTGGAATTTCATTTCCTGGATATCTAATTTCAAACCTTGGGCACATCAGAAACTTCTGCTCACACATCTGTTAAATTCTCATCAATAAAACCAACAAATCAAGACCCAAACAAATTTGCCCCAAGAAAAATAAAAGGAAAAGGACAAACTCAAATATGTATATAAAAGAGAAAGGAAAAGAGACATACCGCACTTAATATGAAATTATTCACATCATTCATTGGATTTTTACACAGACGATGGCAATTCTCGAAATTGACCCATTCAAGACATGGTAAATCACATGCATTA
Source organism: Casuarina glauca (assembly GCA_028551395.1). Lineage (NCBI taxonomy): Eukaryota > Viridiplantae > Streptophyta > Magnoliopsida > Fagales > Casuarinaceae > Casuarina > Casuarina glauca. The sequence continues at coordinate 27,894,067 of CM052352.1, read as the reverse complement.
ACTGGGAATCTTTCTAATGAGTCGCAACCACAAGCAGTTAACTCTTTCAAAAAGCGTGGAAGTGTAACAATTTCTTTAAGTACCCGGCAATTGTCTAGGCGAAGGAAAGAAACATAAAGAAAATTTTGGATGCATGTTGGAAGGCTAACTATTTTGGTTTCTGCCAGACTTTAAATGACCTCTCGATGTAGGAATTCCAATGTTTGTAGTGCCAATGGAAGTTGCTCTACACTCGATGAAGTTTCAAATTCTTTCATGGATTCAATATATTGTCTGCTATATACAACCTTCTTTGAAAACTTTTCATGTTCTAAACAATCACTGTGCGACCGGTGGTAGTCAAATTGCAACGGAACAATGCCACTAGGGAAATCCGTTAGCTTTTTGCAACCATCTAGAATCAGTGCTCTAGCCCAAACTAAGTTTTGAAATGATGAAGACAGATGTTTTATACCACTATTCTCAAGGTAAAGGCATCTTAAACTTTCCATCGGACACTGAAATTCAGGAAAGTTCTCTAGCTTTGAGCAATAAGAAAGAGAAAGTAGCTGTAGAGATCTCATCTTAAGTACTCTTGGGAACCTCGTAAGGTTAAAGCATCCATCAAGATCCAATTCAACCAACTTTTCTAGACTACCGACAGAAGGGTGAAGCGAAACTAAATTTTCACAGCCGCCCATATACAATTCCTTTAAATTTGCAATACTTGAAAAATCTGAACTTTCTTTTAAGAGTCCACATTTTGAGAAATTCATTCTCACGAGGTTTTGACAGTACTGCAAAATAATATGAAGCAAAATAAGAGATGTGATATAGATTGGCCTTCAAGAATTTACAAACTTCAACCAAGAAAATAAATAATAACTAATGATACCTTGAAACTTTCCAAACTCTTGAGTCGACTGCATGGCATTTGCACTTCTACAAGTTTAGTTCCATGAAAATTAGATGGCATAAATTTTCCAGGATATTTAGATTATTTAAGCAAAATTAACTTATTGCTAAGATATTGAGGTACTCTAGAAATTCTTGCATTTTTGTTTATAAAAATTCTAAGCTCTTTCATGTCATTGAATGCCCGGGGATCCATGTGTATTTCACCTTCCTTAGGCAAATCTAACAAAACGCCTTTAATTTTGCTTGTTCCCTATCAAAGTAAATACATAAAACTTGTCAACAAAATCCAAGCATAAAGTTCTATATGAATTCGCATATACAAGGTTACAATTTTAGGTATGAAGAGATCTATGAATGAACATGTGTGTGATAATCGTTTTTATCACAAAAACCTTTCTTTTTAAACTCGTGAATTCAAACGCAGCAAGAACCTTTAAAACTTGGACTTTATTTGTTCTCTAGCATGACAATAAATTAGTAGTTTTTCAATGAAATCCAAATGCTGTTTTTACATTTTAGTACTTACTATGACTATAAGTAAGAATAATGTATGTAAGTCAAGTTTTATAAATTTGATTTTTACAAATTGTTTACAAATGAATTATTCTTGATGTAACACTTACCAAAAAGAAATTTACAAATTTGTATGCTTGTGTTGTATATGTCATCTTTGTAACTTAACTCCTACTACATTTTCTTCTAGCACATGATGAACATCTTTATGGAACCACAATCTGCTATGTTCACCAATTATTGTGGGTGATTCTTTTTGAATTATCTCTCTACCCATGTCTTGTACTAGATCATGCATCCTCAATCTACCAAACTCGACTTTTATAAGAGACTTATCTTCTAGCTTTTTAACACAAAGCTTTAAAGAGTAACAACAAGTAGATAATATCTATTCAACATCTTCTATAACTATGCTCTTTAAGAAACATGCAATGTCAAGAAAAATATTTTTTAATAATTCCTCCAAAAATGGTTTGTGAATTCCTTTTCCAATTTAGAAATAACCCTTATTTTGACATTTACAAAACAAATAGCAATTGAAGTGTGCTAAGGTGATCATGAGATTTAAGATATAATATTTTTATAATTTTATGTTAAAGAAAACTATATATGATGGTTTTATTTACTAATTTCATTCAAATGATTTACCTTTTTGTCCATATGTATATGTGTACATAAAAGTGGGTATTATGTGTGTGTGCATTTCACATGTGTACAGTGCATGCACATAAGTGTAAATGTGTGAGAGGGTGTTATGCATTAGCATGTGGGGGTTTGTATGCTTGTGCGGCTTTGTGTATGTAATCTTTGTAACTTAACTCTTACCACATTTTCTTCTAGCACATGACGAACATCTTCATGAAACCACAATCTACTTCGTTCACCAATAGTGGGTGATTCTTTTCGAACTATTTCTTTGCCCATATCTTGTACTAGATCATGCATCTCCAGTATACCAAACTTAGCCTTTATAAGAGACTTATCTTCTAGCTCTCTAATACAAAGCTTTAGAGAGTAACCACAGCTAGGTATTACTTGTTCAACATTTTCTATAAGCATCCCCTTGAAGAAACATGCAATGTCAAGAAAAACATCTTTTAATAATTCCTCCAAATTATTGCAACTAAATTCAAGTACCGTTTGAATATCTTTATTTGGACACCTTCTATATTCCTTCAATTTCTCTTTTTGAAAATCTAAATCTTTACCACAAAAAGTTGAACCTAGCACTATCAAAGCCAAGGGAAGGCCTCCAGCATAAGATATTACCTCTTTGGTAAGATCCAAAGATTCATTGTTGGGTTTATTAGTGTTAAAGGCATTCATACTGAACAATTGAAGAGCTTCATTATTATTTAATCTCTCTACCTCATATATAAAATTCTCTTCAAACTTTGCTAGATGACTAGTTAGCAAACTTTTGTCTCTTGTGGTTATGATGATTACACTACCCAAACCAAACCAATCACTTGTTCTAGCTAAATTTTTTAGTTGTTCCAAGTGATTCACATCATCAAGTATTAAAAGAACTTTTTTAGAGCAAAGACTCCTCTGTATTTTAGCAATTCCTTCATCAATGTTGTCACTTCTCAAAGTATCATTTCCCAAGATTTTAGAAAGGATTTTGTTTTGAAGCTTTAATAAACAATCTTTTGATAAAGCTTTTGCACCATCTTTTTCTGTAGTTTCTCTAACATTTGCAAGAAAACATGCACCTTCAAAAACATGAGCAATGAAGTTATAAATTGCTTTGGCAATAGTCGTCTTCCCAATTCCACCATCACCCCAAATTCCTACCATTTGAGTGACATTCTTCTTCTTCTCAATGTCTAAACGTATCAAGAAATCTTTCACATGAGACTCTAATCCAATTGGATTCTCAGCAACATCTAAGTATGGAAGTTGTACTAATTCTAAGATCACTTTCTGAATCAATATGTACTCATCCCTACAAACCAAAAAAGAAAAGATAAGAAGAGATGGACATACAAAAATATAATATGGTTCCAATTTATTTACCATTAAAAAATGACTTTGGCATTCTAGAAGTTAGGAGATTCTTTTTTCTCCTAAAATTACAATCCTCAAATGGATAAGAAGCAAATGCTTCATCCCCACAATAACACTCATCTAATTGTCTATAAATGTGTAATCAAATTTAAGTAACTTTTAGATTACATTCTTGAATTTGGTATTCCCTTATTAGCAATATATTTTTCTAGCATGCTCTAAACTATTATTGTCTTTATTAACATATGTTTTTCTTTGAAAGTTTTATTTAGTTGTCAAATGATCAGGTTGTCACTAAATGATAGTTTTTTCATCCCAACATATTGAAAAAATTTAAACTTAGATATTAAAACAAAAGAAACACATAAACTTAAGTATTAAATTTTGAAATTTTAGAATTGATTACTTGATTTAAAAGTCCATCAAGATATTATATACCATGTAACAATTTGTGCTAGAGAATTATATTCTGTCTTTTGATTTGGGCAATTATCAAATGACTACTTTAACTTAGTTTCAAAGTATCTTTTCTATCTTAATGCTATACAATTGTTCTTTGAAACTTTCTTTAATCAATTTTATTAGTTACACAACCAATTCCTCTGAGTGCCATTCAATTCAATCACTAATTTAAAACCTAAGAAAATAATTCAACATTGAATTTCTTTACCTCCTCAATTGGCTTTCTCAATCCGAAATTATTTGTAGTATGATACTCTCTAATTGGAATTATCTTAATACTTTAAATGCAATATTTTCTCTATTACTTTAGAAAAATGAATTCACACAATTGCATGAATTTAATGGCTCGTACCATTGTTTTCTAGAGAAATTTATCACTACCTTCCTTGTAGGTATTAGAAAGTAAGGTTTTGCCTAATTTCTTAAATTTTTTTTTCAAATTACTAATTTTGAAACTATTATACAAATGCAAGTGAATCGCTTGACAAGTTAAAAGGTGAATAGGACAAAATTAAAATCGTCAAATAATTAAATTTATGCTAGATTACCTATTAAATAAGAAGGTAAAGAAGTAAGTGAGAAGTACTATTAAGCAATAATGTTTGTTTTCAACATGTGAAATAGTTCAAGTGTACTGTAAATGCTTGAAAATAGATAAATCGTAACAAGTTGGACCAAAAAAATAAGTATTTTCATAATTTTTTTTCTTCTTTTTCTGTCTCTCTCTCTTTCCCTCGAAATACCATACGGTGAAATTTTTATCCCTTGCCCGTGTCTCTGCGACGAAATTTCCTCTCTAAGCTCAAGGTAGTATCCGTATGAAATTCAGGCAGTTTTTTAAGGGCCTTAATAAATAGAACTTCCTTAAGATTGAATGGTCCTAAAAGGCCCCTAAGAATTAAAAAGCCTCAAATAATAGAATTAATAAACGATCCCAGGAAATCTGTATAATCTAAGTGATCAAGGGGGGGAAAAAGTTAAAAGGGGCTTTTTCCACCTAAATCGACATGTGTCCAAAGAAAATAAAAAAGAATTTTATCCAAAAAAAAAAGAAGATTCAGGGAGGATGGATTCGTGAAAAATATCCAGTGGACTCTCCACTGCCCGGTTAGATTCTTTAAGTTTATACTTGTATGCATGTAGATACAGTAAGATGTATTGTAATATGAATAAGAAAAATTCAAAAATGAAGACACGAGCAGTCTTAGTAAATACCCTTTTATATGATGGAACCCGGATAAATCAGCTACTTTTTTTAGGGCTATCTTCCATTCCTCCACCTTCTTGTCATCCTTGAATCTAGCTAATGCATCTCCAATGCTATTAGCTTGTTTTCGTATATCTGATGGATCTACATGGTAAAACACAGGTAGAACCACTTGACCTTTTTTTTCCTTGCATTCAATGATCTTTAACAATTCATTCAAACACCAGGTTGATGATTGATAACTCTATTTTTATAGAGTTATTTGACCTATTTTTAGGCAATAAGCAATGCAATGCTTATGAGAAAATATTTGAATTCCTTTTTATTTACCTAAATTTATCTTGTTTATGTAGCACAAGGAGGCAAGGAGAAAAGGAATGAACATGGAGAACCTGATGCTTATTGTGTGGTAAAATCGTAATATGAAGATCAAGAGAGTCAAGATGGGCTTGGGCTTTAGATGATTGTTATTAGATTTTCTATTGTTATTGGGTTTTCTATTTATTTAGAAAACCCAGTCATGTTAGGAATTCAAATCCTAATTAATTTAGAAGTTCAAAACCCAATTGTTTTAGATCTCTAAAACTCAATTCTATTAGGATAGGAGGTAGGTCTAAAACTAAACCTTATTTAAGAGAAGAGAAGAGAAAAAAGATGGAAGAGGAGGAAATTGAGCACAACTCAAGAAAGAGGCCAAGAATTCAAGGTTTTCTTGAAGAGAAGACAAAAAGGGTGACAGACTTCTTGTTCTTGGATTCAAGATGCCTTCTTTATTTCTTATTACCATTCTTCCTCATTATTTCTTTATGTTTTAGTTTAATTTTGTTAGAGCTATGATATAACCTAATTATGATGGTATGAATCTTATGATTATTATGTTCTGCAAGATATTTTGTTTATGTGAAGTTACATATTACGGTGTTTAATGCTTTTAAGTGATTAGCTACCATTTAGATGACTTAATTTGTATGTTAAAGACCGACAGAAAATAGCATGCAGTTGCTTCTTGTAATTTGTAACCATAAATTAAATATGGATAGACATATATCATATTGTTTGTGTGGCTTTCGGTTTAAACTGGGAATGTTCATAGATCCTAATGCATTTGGTTTGTTTCAATTCACATATAGAGATATAGTGAATTAATGAACTAAGTAGGTTTGCTATACCTAGACATAGGATAGTAAATAAATTAGGCAATTCCGCCATCACATAGATATTATCTCTCTTGCAAGCATAAATAATCAATATTAATACCTAGTAATTATGGTGAAGTCATATGCTCTAACATATTTCTTTTATTAAGTTTTCTTAAATTTAGTTAATTAATCTACCATCTATCATTGGATTTGCTAGATAAATTCTAGGAGTTATTCACCGTTAGTAATTAGTTGGTCTAGTAATCACCAAGCTCTGTGGGACGATATCTTTCTTATCATTATATTATTTGTTCGACATGTTTACTTGCATTTAGAATTTCACCGAACAAGTTTTTGGCGCCGTTGCTGGGGATTGGTTGTTTTACTGCTGATTAATATTAATACCGAATAATTTCTAAGTTTAATCTAGCTTTTATTTTCTTTTAAGAAAAAATCATTTTTTTTTATTCTTGAAAAAAAATCGTTTCTTTTTATTCTTGAAAAAAAATCGTTTCTTTTAATTCTTGAAAAAAAATCTTTTCTTTTAATTCTTGAAAAAAAATCGTTTTTTTTAGTTGTTGAAAAAAAAATTCGTTTTTTTTAGTTGTTGAAAAAAAAAAAGAAAAAAATCAATTTTTTTTTTATTTTGCTTTATTTTTTTCTTGAAAAAAAAAACTCTTTGTTAAGTTGTTATTGTTGAAAGATTAAGAAACAAGGATGGAGAAAAATGATGGGATACATAGACTTTTAAAAGACTATGCTGCACCAACATTTTGGAATGCTACATCAAGCATTAAAAGGCCTGAAATTCAAGCAAACAACTTTGAGATCAAGCCAGCACTCATCCAGATGCTTCAAAACTCCTTGCAATTTAGTGGGCTACCAAATGATGATCCAAATGCTCACATTGAAGCCTTCCTTGAAATATGTGACCTAATCAAATACAATGGAGTCATAGATGATGCTATCAGGTTAAGACTATTTTCATTTTCTCTTAGGGACAAAGCCAAAAGTTGGCTCTATTCTCTTCCTACAGGATCAATTACTACATGGAATGATTTGGTTCAGAAATTTCTTCGTAAGTTCTTTCCTTTTGCAAAATCTACAAAAATGCGCAAAGATATTATCACTTTTACACAGATGGATAACGAATCACTATATGAAGCTTGGGAAAGATTCAAGGAACTTATGAGGAGATGTCCAGATCATGGACTACCCATTTGGTTACAAGTACAAACTTTCTATGATGGGTGTAATACAAATCTCCGTTTCATAATTGATGCAACTGCAGGAGGGTCCTTACACAACAAAACGCCAGAAGAGGCATATAAGCTTTTAGAGGAGATGGCATTCAATAGCTATCAATGGTCTACTGAAAGGCTACCAATGCATCAAACAAGTGGAGTCCATGGAATAGATATCTTCACTGCAATGTGTGCACAATTGGAAGTTCTCAGTAACAAGATAGACAACCTAAATACTCCAGTTGTGAGACATCAAAGTAGATCATGTGAATTTTATGGTGGAGCATATGAGAGCACGAAATGTCAAGTAGGTAACCCTTATGCTCATTATAATAATTATGCTAATTTTGTTGGGATTCCTAACAGGTCACAAAATGATTATTACTTCAACACGTACAATTCGGGATGGCACAACCATCAAACCGTTTCATGGAGTAACCCAAATGAGATGAGACTGCAACCAACATTTAGGCAAACAGAAGAGGCGAAGCCTAATTTAGAGGACATGTTCACTAAGATGATGCAAAACAATGAAGAGAGATTCCAAAGACAAGAAGCATCAATAAAAAGATTAGAGGCACAAATGGGTCAATTGATTAGCATGATCTCAGAGAGACAAGAGGGTCCTTTGCCTAGCAATGTGGAGAAAAACCTTATAGATACCATAGAGGCAATAACCATAATATGTGGCAACCAAGTGGGAGAAATTAATGTTGACAAGGAGAGTCTCAAAGATAATGATAAAGATGTCAGCATACAACTTGAGGAGGCACCTAGGAGCAAGCTTGTTCTAGAAAATCCTATGCCTTTTATGCCTCCAGCTCCATCTCCCCACAAATTCCAACAACATGAAAAAGATAAGCAAATTTTGGAATTTCTTGATATATCTTCAAAATTGCACATTAAGATTCCTTTTGCAGATGCTTTAACTCAAATGTTCAGTTACGAAATTTTGTTGAAAGAGATATTTGAAAACAAAAGGACGTTGGAAATATATGAGACAGTAAGGTTGATTGAAGAGTGCTCTACCGTTTTACAACACAAGCTGTCTCCTAAACTATTACAGTTTCATCCTCTTTGAGCAACAACATCGAAGATAGTTTGGCTGAAAACTATAAAGCAAGCGCTTCTTGGGAGGCAACCCAAGCATTTTCATTTTAGTCTTTTGCTGGAAGTTTTGTCACCACCATCTCCTCAGAGCTCTACGTGGATATAACCTACAATCAAGGGAGTTTTCTCATTCCTATTTCTTATTTATTATTGCTTTCTTTTGTTTTTGCATTGAGGACAATGCTTCATTCAAGTTTGGGGGTAGGGAAAGAACCTTTGTGCTAAATCTAATTGAAATTTTTTTTATGTCATGATTACATCCCTTGTTGTGAATTCTTGGTGATTCTTTGGAAGATATAGATTTTGTTCAAACCTGCAATTGTGGTGTGAGTTAAGTGTGATTCCAATTATGTTGATCCACCTATTGAGCACTAAAAGTCCTTCATTTTTGAAATTATGTGTATCTTTAGAAAACATTCATGTGAAGTATGTGATTTTCTTAAATCTCATCTGGATCTTAGAATTTGTTTGATTTCCTCTTGAGTCGAAATCCTAGGCTGCATCTAATTGAGAAAATGATTTAGGCCATTCTTTGGATCGTTTGAGCCTTTCAAGCCAACCCTATTTATTTATCACCAGTCACCCCACTGAGCCTTGATTCTTATCCATTTTTTTTTCATGACACCCACATATATATAGCCATAAGCCTTGAACAAATTATCTTTTCGTCCCACACCCTTGAACATTTTGATTTTTAGGATATAAGTTTATTTGAGTGAAGAGCAGTCGAGTGGAAGGATGTAATATAGGAAGAAGTTGATTGCAATGATTATGTAGCATAATATGTTGCTTTTGCGAATGCAAATGCCAAAAAAGAAAGAAAGAAAGAAAAGAAAGAAAGAAAGAAAAGAAAGAAAGAAAGGAATGAGAGAAGTGGTGATAGAAAGATCATTGGCAAAAAAAAAAAAAGGAAAAAAGAAAGAAAGTGACAAAAGCTCAAATTAGATCCTAGAAAGCAATGTGTTCATGGGTGAATTAAGCCTAAATGACTTTCATCTTAACCCTAGCCCAACCTTACATTACAAGCTTATAAAGTCCTATTGATTCTTGGTTAGATGATTGGCCTACATTAGTGGAGAGAGGAATGAAAAGCAAACCTATGAGGTTTGGTTAAAGATTTTGAGAGATTGCATATTAATGTTGATCTATTTAGAGTGCATATAGTTGAAAAGATAAGGACTCACACACACACACGTGGTTAACATAGTTAAGAGTCTATCTGAAACAATTGTGGTGTTTGGATGAAAGCTATATATTTCTTTGAATTGTTAAGTTGAGCAATTATGGGAGAATATCATGAAGGGGTTTTGTCTAAAACGTATATTGTTTATTGCTTTTGCTAGAGGACTAGCAAAATGTTAAGTTTGGGGGTTTTGATAACTCTATTTTTATAGAGTTATTTGACCTATTTTTAGGCAATAAACAATGCAATGCTTATGAGAAAATATTTGAATTCCTTTTTATTTACCTAAATTTATCTTGTTTATGTAGCACAAGGAGGCAAGGAAAAAAAGAATGAACATGGAGAACCTGATGCTTATTGTGTGGTAAAATCGTAATATGAAGATCAAGATAGTCAAGATGGGCTTGGGCTTTGGATGATTGTTATTAGATTTTCTATTGTTATTGGGTTTTCTATTTATTTAGAAAACCCAGTCATGTTAGGAATTCAAATCCTAATTAATTTAGAAGTTCAAAACCCAATTGTTTTAGATCTCTAAAACCCAATTCTATTAGGATAGGAGGTAGGTCTAAAACTAAACCTTATTTAAGAGAAGAGAAAAAAGATGGAAGAGGAGGAAATTGAGCACAACTCAAGAAAGAGGCCAAGAATTCAAGGTTTTCTTGAAGAGAAGACAAAAAGGGTGACAGACTTCTTGTTCTTGGATTCAAGATGCCTTCTTTATTTCTTATTACCATTCTTCCTCATTATTTCTTTATGTTTTAGTTTAATTTTGTTAGAGCTATGATGTAACCTAATTATGATGGTATGAATCTTATGATTATTATGTTCTGCAAGATATTTTGTTTATGTGAAGTTACATATTACGGTGTTTAATGCTTTTAAGTGATTAGCTACCACTTAGATGACTTAATTTGTATGTTAAAGACCGACAGGAAATAGCATGCAATTGCTTCTTGTAATTTGTAACCATAAATTAAATATGGATAGACATATATCATATTGTTTGTGTGGCTTTCGGTTTAAACTGGGAATGTTCATAGATCCTAATGCATTTGGTTTGTTTCAATTCACATATAGAGATATAGTGAATTAATGAACTAAGTAGGTTTGCTATACCTAGACATAGGATAGTAAATAAATTAGGCAATTCCGCCATCACATAGATATTATCTCTCTTGCAAGCATAAATAATCAATATTAATACCTAGTAATTATGGTGAAGTCATATGCTCTAACATATTTCTTTTATTAAGTTTTCTTAAATTTAGTTAATTAATCTACCATCTATCATTGGATTTGCTAGATAAATTCTAGGAGTTATTCACCGTTAGTAATTAATTGGTCTAGTAATCACCAATCTCTGTGGGACGATATCTTTCTTATCATTATATTACTTGTTCGACATGTTTACTTGCATTTAGAATTTCACCGAACAATGATGCATAGTTTGGCGGGAACACAATTATTGAAATCCTTGACCCTTCAATAGCTTTGAGAAGTTCTAGAGAAATTTCTTCTCCCTTTTGAAGCCTGTCATCAATGAAGGTATTGAATCCTTTTTGTTTCAAAGCACCATGTAGATCGGCAACAAAAGTGTCTCGTGTGTCTGTGCCTCTAAAATTCAAGAATACATCATAAATCCATGGATGGAAGGATGGGAAACAAAAAGAAGAAGAGGTTGTGTTGGAAGCCATGGAAGAGGATGTAGTACTACAAATGGAGAAGACTGAAAGGAAAAGAAGCAATCTGATTCCCTACATTAAAAAGAGAAAATGGATGCCGCGTGGGATTAGAAAGAGAAGGTCGAGAAACTTCAGCGCAACTAACTCACAAAGAAAAGAAGATCAAGAAACGATAGAGCAACAATCTCACAAAGAAAACAAGGTCGAGAAACAGTAGCAACTATCCCACAAAGAAATATCAGTAGGAGAAATTACACATCGCCTTCTGGCAGCCCTTGACTATAATTTCCGCAAAACAGAGTATGAATATAGAAGCTGGTACCGCATTGCAAATTTAATAGCTGTTCATAAAATGAAGGGAAAGTCAGGGTTCACATTCATTTAACATGATTCAAAGCATATGACAAAAGCAAGCCGTTTTGATGATCGGAATCTAGTTTTCATTTGAAAAGGAGGAAAAAGAAGACAATTAGTGGATGATAAAAGCAAGTCGTGTTGACAATCCAAAGTCTACTTTTCATTTAAAAATGAGGAAAAAAAAAAGACAATTAGAGGATGATTAAAGCAAGTCATGTCAACGATTCGAGTCTACTTTTCATTTAAAAAAGGAAGAAGAAAAAGACAATTAGTGGATGATAAAAGCAAATCGTGTCAACACTCGGAGTCTACTTTTCATTTAAAAATGAGGAAAAAGAAGACAATTAGCTGATGACAAAAGTAAGTAGTACCGACTATCCTTACTTTTTATTTGAAAAAGAGGAAAAAGAAGACAATTAGCAGATTATAAAAGCAAATTGTGTCAATGATCCAAATCTACTTTTCATTTGAAAAAGAGGGAAAAGAGGACAATTAAAAGTAAAAAGTATGAATGTAATTCTAACATTTCCTATAATTTACCTATACGATTGCTAGTAAGGAAGATGAACGGATATTTATTTAAACTATGAGTGACTATTAAAATAGACTAGAGTCTATGGTTCTTTAAATTGTGACTTGTTATTGACTTGGTTAGACCAATGTTTTGAAGTGAAAATGTTTTAACTAATCATTAAAGATGAGTAGTTAAATAATTACAAAAAATCACTTAGTGAGTTAGATCAATGGTGAGCTAACAGCAAACATTTGTATGTCAACTTGAGAGCTCGAAAACTTCTCCTTCATCGAAATCAAAAGATTGCAACGAAGAGCTTCGTTAAAGAGTGGGGCTGTTACGCGCATATTCCCAGTGGTCTGGAGGACAGGAAGGGTTATTATTGTGCATCAGGGGTAGGCATGCCTGCCGTGAGTCTTTCCTTCCCAGCGTGCACAAGAAGCCAAGTAGGAGAAAAGTACAGGTAATGCGTGGGTCAGAAACCAAGGGTATTTTTTGTAATGTAAGAGACACAACGTTTGCGTTTTTACCACTGTGAAAATAAGGCTATCAATTTTTTATCATTGAACCAACTTTTCAATATCTAAATAGTTTCTTAACTACCCAATTTTGTTATTTTTTTCTCATTGAACCAACTTTTCAATATCTAAATAGTTTCTTAACTACCCAATTTTGTTCGGATGTGCAACAGCGAAGATTTCTCTTTCTTATCATTTGAGAAGCTTGTAAGAGGAAAGGGACCAACTTTTCAATATCTAAATAGTTTCTTAACTACCCAATTTTGTTTGGATGTGCAACAGTGAAGATTTCTCTTTCTTATCATTTGAGAAGCTTGTAAGAGAAGAGAGGGGACCAACCTTTCAATATTTAAATAGTTTCTTAACTACCCAATTTTGTCTTTCTTATCATTTGAGAAGCTTGTAAGAGAAGAGAGGGGACCAACCTTTCAATATCTAAATAGTTTCTTAACTACCCAATTTTGCCTTTCTTATCATTTGATAAGCTTGTAGGAGAAGAAAGGAGAATGGGTGATGAACTCCAAGCACTGAGCATCATTGGGCTCAAGGTGGCACGGGATGGAACAAATTCAACCTAAACTCTAATACCAAGTTAGAAAGCTTAAAGGCTTAATCCAAAAGTTAACTCAAAGGTTGGAGGGTCTTCTTTTTATTTATATTTAATCTCAGGATCTTAATTTCTAATATGGGACTCTTGTCTTCCACACACTTCTTTGCTTCACACATTTCCTAACAAGCCTCCACCATCGGTGTCTCCCATGCCAAGGTGTGATCGGTCTTGACATAAGAGCAAGTAATCGAGCATCTTGGCTTAGTCAGTTGGTCGTATTACCGGCAAAGATGGGTGTTTTTCTTCCGATTTATGGAGTTTGTCGAAAGGAAGAGATAATCAATAAAATCGCAACTCAGATGGGGGAGAAGCGGACCTCTTTCTAACTGGTTTTCATTTAACTAAAAGATACGTTATACAGGGAAGAAGACGACTAAATTCAAACCCACCCGTCTCTCTTATTTTATTGTTCCTTCTCTCAGCAAGCCGAGAATCACGACCCACTTGCCCTTTACGCTGGACGCTGCTCGGCCCTCCGCGAGGGTTATTACACTTTAGGCTTAACGCTGCTCCCGCCTTCCACGTGAGCTTATTACCGTGAAGGGTCCAAATTTCGGAGTGGAATTTCTTGCTCCACTGCTAGTAACAAGCTTTACTTAAAATTATTGGCACTCGAGAAGTACAAGTCAAAAGTAAATAACTTGAGTTTAGTTTCCCTTCAAGCTAATAACATAAATTTTACCTTCTAATCTTTTTCTCCTGCCATACCATGAATAAAACCCGATACCAAAGAGAGCAACTCCAACAATTGATGATACAATAATGATCCCGATCTTTGTTGCATTGCTCTACCCTACTGCTGTCAATCATGCAATTCAACACTCAGACCTGCCTGATAGGTTAAATATATGAACAAAACAAGAAATGCAAGGACAAAGACTGCACCAACAGTATTAACATTTAACACTTTAGTTGAGACAGTAGTCCTGTTTATATATGTTTTGCTCAAATCATCCTCTATTAAATGGTTTTTTTATTTTTTTTATTTCATAAATATGTGAATTTATTCATCTAAGAATGAAAAACCCCTCTTAAATGATTCTTAAATCATCCAAGAATAGAAATTTTAGCTGTACAATGCCGGCACTTTACAATTTTAAGGTACTAAGGTAACAGTTTGTTCTATAATTTTAAGGACTAATCTACAAAATGGCTGCGTTGCACCAACTAATAAGTGCCAAATATGCAGGGAAAAAGTTGAACCACCTTCCATGTAAAACACAATTGTCTATGTTTTAAATGTTACCTGGCGGCGGCTGTAATGTGGCAGGTGATCGCATAGATTGGGGACGTGATTGCACAGGTTGGGGCGGTGATTGCACTGCTCGGGTTGCTGATTTTTGAAAGAAAGAGTAGTTCTCAAATCTCATACTGGAACTTGGGCCTAAAACACGCCACCCTTCTTTACCTTCACAGCATGCCTTGGCCTCAATCAATGTTGATTCAAACAATTGAAGCATAAAGAAGGACTTATCTTGAGTACAATGCACCAACCCATACTACCTGCGCTGTAAAACGCCTTTGACTCTGAAGCATTAGCAATTAAGATGTTCATCAGACCTGGTGCTGCGTAATTATATATATTGTTAACATTGTTAACATTCACCATGGTGAAAAATGGAGACATCTGTAGCTGTCCAAAGAAATTGGTGTTCGAGCACCGTAACATGCCCTGATCGAACCATATGAAAGCGCTTCTATAAAATGAACACATATTTGTGATATATTGACTTGCATAGCTAACACAGCTTTGACAGGTACTACTATGATCATCACCTCGACAAAGAAAGAGGCCGTAGATTTCCTGTCAAGAAACGGATAGAGGACTACTTTCCGCATCTTCTTCATTCACCTAAATGACAATAACTGACACACTTCACACACTTGCTAGATTTCACAAATATTCCGGCAAAATATATGCCAACAGCAAATATTACTTCCAAATCCAATATCTATTTGGTAGTGCAATGAATTAATGTCATGAAAATAGCAAGAAAAAGCTGTAAAAAGCATGAAAGATGACACTAAAAACAAGGCCGTAATATAAGCCAAGCTAGCGACTCTGTCCCAGATAGTTCACAGAGCTGCAGAGACTTGCTTATGTTCAGATGTTGCAATTGTGACCCGCATTTGAACATCAAGCCCTTTCTTAATCGCACCAGTGATGCAAGAAAATGAAACTTAGATGATTTAGTGGGCACATCAAGAAGCATTGTGGATCCTCAGAGGAATTCGTTAAAAGGAGGGGGCTGGTTTAGGTCAAGGAGGTTTGATTGGTGGAATTGAGATTCACCAAGTGGCTCGTCCTCTGCATCTGAAATGATGACACCTGACAACAAAGATCGTCTTCTGTTTTGCGGGTGGTAATTGGATTTCAAGTTGTCATCACCCTCGTCATCGCGACGTCTCTTGCCAAGTTTAGTCCCATCAATTGAATCTACCAAGTTTTCAGCAACTAATTTCGTTAGGCACTTCCGTATGTGCTCCTGATGCTCTCTTACTTGTGGCGATTCCCGGTCAAAATCTGCTTCACAAACAAATTCCTCGCGTGGGACATACTTATTGTTGTGTAAAACATACCGATCAAGAAGGGTACACCGATTTGTTGAGTTCTCTTCATGACTGCGTAGCAAATGGACTCCGCAACTTAACAAGGACACGCCCTCTGACTCACACCGAAAACGAATTTTAATATCATCCCACTTCAGCACGAATTCCTCCGGACTTCTAGAGAATTGCCCTAAACCTTCTGGAAGGACGGTTGAGAACAACACATGATTCGAGACCAACCTCTCATACGAATTTGTTGCGATTTCTACACCACCACTGATGAGATCAATATACAAGTCTGCCGTTGACCAGTGTTTTGCACTTTCACTATCCTTAATTCCATAAGTAGTACAGAAAGCGAATCCTATGAATTTTTCATCAAAATTTGCAAGCTCATTGATTACTATTTCACATGATTTGTCGCTTGAAGCTTCTTTCCGATGGATGAACCAATCTGGAATTTCATTTCCTGGATATCTAATTTCAAACCTTGGGGCCACCAGATATTTTTGCACACACATCTGTTAAATTTTCATCAATAAAACCAACAAATCAAGACCCAAACAAACATGCCCCAAGAAAAATAATAAGAAAACTACATACACAAATATGTATATGAAAGAGAAAAGAAAAGAGACATACCGTACTCAATATGAAATTATCCACATCATTCATTGGATTTTTACACAAACGATGGCAGTTCACGAAATTGAGCATTTCAAGACATGGCAAATTGCATGCATCAACTGAGAATCTTTCTAATGAGTCACACCCCCCTGCAAATAACTCTCGCAAAAAGTGCGGAAGTATAACAATTTCTTGAAGTTCCATGCAACCTTCTAGAAAAATTGAAGAAACATAAAGAAAATTTTGGATGCATGTTGGAAGGCTAACTATACTGGTTTCTGATAGACTTAAATTGGCATCTCGATATAGGAATTCCAATGTTTGTAGGGGCAATGGAAGTAGCCCTGTACTCCATGAAGTTTCAAATTCTTTCAAGGGTTCAATATTTTGCCTGTTATCCGGCACCTTCTTTGAAAACTTTTTGCGTTTTGAACAATCATTGCACGACTCTTTGTATTCAGATTGCAACGGAACAATGCCACTAGGGAAATTCTTAAGCTTTTCACAACCGTCTAGAATCATAATTCCAACCATAGCTAAGTTTTGAAATGATGAAGGTAGATGTTCTATACCGGTGTTTTCAAGGAAAAGCTCTTCTAAACTTTCCATTGGACACTGAAATTCAGGAAAGTTTTCCAGCCTTGTGCAATTGGAGAGACAAAGTAGCCGTAGAGATCTCATGTTAAGTACGGTCGGGAACCTCCTAAGGTAAAGCATCCAACAAGATGCAATTCAACCAACTTTTCCAGACAACCAACAGAAGGGTGAAGCGAAACTAAATTTTCACAGCCGCCCATATCCAATTCCCTTAAATTTGCGATACCCGAGAAATCTGGAATTTCTTTTAAGAATCCACATTTTGAGAAATCCATTCTTTTGAGACTTTGACAATTCTGTGAAATAGTATAAAACAAAATAAGGAACAGTGGATATAGATTGGATTTCAAGAATTTAAAAATTTTAATCAAGAAAAATAAACAGTAATTAATAATACCTTGAAGCTTTCCAAACTCTTAACTTTACTCTTTGGCATTCGCACGTCTACAAGTTCAGCTCCACGAAAATTAGATGGTATAAATTTTCCAGGATATGCAGGCCATTTAAGCAAACTTAACTTATTACTGAGATATTTAGGTGCTCCAAAAATTCTTGCATTTAGATTTATAAAAATTCTAAGCTCTTTCATCTCATTGAATGACCTGGGGATCCATGTGTATTTCACCTTGCTCTGGCAAGTCTATCAATATGCCTTTTATTTTGCTTGTTCCCTATCAAAGCAAATACATAAAATTTGTCAACAAAATCCAAGCATAAATTTTTTTTGAATTAGCACTTACAAGGTTACAATTGTTGTGATGATGAGATCTATGAATACACACGTGCATATAAATCATTTGTATGGCAAAGACCTTTCGTTTTAAATTCATGAATTCGCTATGCGGCATTTTAGTACTTACTACTATTACAAATGAAAATAATGTATACAAGTCAAGTTTTATGAATGATGATTTTAGAAATTTTTTACAAATGAATTATTTCTTGAAGTAACACATACTCATAAAAAAAAATTAACTTATACTCTGCCCATTCATATTTTATGCAAAAGCCTCATCATATAAAGATAACAAAAATGGTTTGTGAGTTCTTTTTCCAATTTAGAAATAACCCTTATTTTTTTATATTCAAAATCAATAGTAATTGGAATGTCATAACGTGGCCATGATATTCATGGTACAATATTTGTATAATTCTATGTTAAAGAAAAATACACATGATGGTGTTATTTATTGATTTCATTCAATTGATTTACTTTTTTAATTCTTTTATGTATATATATTAAGTCAAATGACATGTCCATACATATATGTGTATATAAAAATGTGTATTATGTGTGTGCATTTCACACATGTATGGTGCATGCACATAAGTGCACATGTGTAAGAGGGCATAAACATATGGGTGTTTGTATGCTGGTACAAATATATGTATGTAAGCTTTATAACTTAATTCTTACCGCATTTTCTTCTAGCACAAAACGAACATCTTTATAAAGCCACAATCTACTACGTTCACCAACTATGGATGATTCTTTTCGAACTATCTCTTTAGCCATGTCTTGTATTAAATCATGCATCTGCAATTCACTAGTCTCAACCTTTATAAGAGACTTATCTTCTAGCTCTTTAACACAAAACTTTAGAGAGTAACTAGCACTTAGTATTTGTTCAATATCCTTTATAGGCATTCCCTTAAAGAAACATGCAATGTCAAGAAAAACATCTTTTAATGATTCCTCCAAATTATTGTAACTAAATTCAAGGATTGTTTGAATATCTTTATTAGGAATCCTTCTATATTCCTTGAATTTCTCTTTTTGAAAATCTAAATCTTTACCACAAAGAGCTGAACCTAGCACTGTTAAAGCCAAGGGAAGGCCTCCAACATAAGATATTATCTCATTGGCAAGCTCTAAAGATTCATTGTCAGGTTTGTTAGTTTTGAAAGCATTCATATTAAACAATTAAAGAGCTTCATTATGATCCAAGTTCTTAATATTATATATAAAATTTTCTTCAAACTTGCACATATGACTAGTTAACAAACTCTTGTCTCTTGTGGTTATGATGATCACATTACCCAAACCAAACCAATCACTTTTTCCAGCTAATTTTTTCAATTGTTCCAAGTGATTCACATCATCTAGTATTAAAAGAATCTTTTTAAAGTAAAGACTCCTCTGTATTTCAGCAATTCCTTCATCAACATTGTCACTCCTCAAAGTATCATTTCCTAAGATCTTAGAAAGAATTTTGTTTTGAAGCTTTACTAGACCATGTTTTGATGGAGCTTTTGAACCATCTTTTTCTGTAGTTTCTCTCACATCTGCTAAAAAACATGCACCATCAAAAACATGAGCAATTGAATTATAAATTGCTTTGGCAATAGTTGTCTTCCCAATTCCACCATCTCCCCAAATTCCTATCATATGAGTGACAATCTTCTTCTTCCCAATGTCTAACCGTTTTAAGAAGTCTTCCACACGAGACTCTATTCCAACTGGGTTCTCAGCAACATCCAAGTATTGAAATTGTACTAATTCTGAGACTTGTTGAAGAACTCTTTTTTGAATCAATATGTATTCATTCCTACAAACCGAAAAAATAAAAATAAGAGGAAATGAAAATGCAAATATGATGTGATTCCAATCTATTTATCATTAACAAATGACTTGGTAGTTCAAGAATTAGGAGATTCTCTTTTTCCATTAAAATTCCAATCCTCAAATGGATAAGAAGCAAATGCTTAATCCTCATAGAAACACACATTTCTCATTGTTTATAAACATGTTTTTAAACTTTTGTAACTTCTACATTGCATTCTAGAATTTGGTATTCCCTTATTAAAAGTATCGTTTCTACTATACTTTGGAATGGTATTACCTTTCTTCAAATATGTTTTTCTTTGAAATATTTATTTGGTTTTCCAGTGCTTATATTGTCAATAGATTAATTTTTTTATTTTTCATCCAGCATACTGAAAAATTTCAAACTTAGATAGTAAAACAAAACAAAGATGTAAACTTAAAGACAAAAAACTAAAATTTTAGAGTTGATTACTTCATTTAAAAGGCCATTAGGATGAAATCTACCATCTAACAATTTGTCCTAGAGAAGTATATCTGTATCTTGATTTAGACAATCATTAAATGACTACTCTAACTTATCCTAAACAGAAAAGTATCAATTTAGTTTCAAGGTTTCTTTTATGTCTTAATGCTATCCAACATTTTTTTAAAAAATTCATTTAATTAATTTTATTAGTTACATACCAATCCCTCCTAGGGACATTTAATTCAATCACTAATTTAAAACCCAAGCAAATAACTTGAATTGAATTTCTTTACCTCCTAAAATGGCTTTCTTAATCCCAAATTTGTATTATTATACTCTGTAATTGGAATTATCTTGACAACTTGAATACAATATATTTCTTTAAAAAATGAATTCATACAATTGCATGAATTTAATGGCTTGCATCATTGCTTTCTAGAGAGATTGATCACGACTTTCCTTGTAGGTACTAGCAAGTAAGCTTTTATGAAATTTTTCAAATTTTTTCAAATTAAAAATTCTGAAAATGTTATACGAATGCAAGTGAATAGTTTCTTAAATTTATTCGCTAGTTAAAAGGAGGACAGGACAAAAAATTAAAATAATCAAATAATTAAATTTTTAAATAAGAAGGTTAAGAAGTAATTGAGCAGTACTTTTAAGTAATAATATTGGTTTTGCACATGTAAAAATAGTTCAGGTGCATTGATGTGTTAATTCATCCGTAGATAATTATCCATGAGTTGGGCAAATGGCCAACATTGATGTGTTAATTCATCCGTAGGTGGTGAGTGCAAACTCTTCTCTTTATATTGCCCAAAAAAAGAAAAAAGTATTTTCATAACCTTTCTTTTTTCTTTTTTCCTTTTTCTCCCTTTCCTTCTTTCCTTCAAAACATCATCATACAGTGAAATTTTTATCTTTCGCCCGTCTCCGGGATGAAATTTCTTACCTAAAGTCAGGGTATAATACGTACACAATTCAGGCAATTTTTGAAGGGCCTTAATAAATAGAATTTCCTTAACATTGAATGGTCCTAAAAGGACCGAAAGAAGTGAAAACCATTGCTAAGGATTAAAATGCATTGCTAAGTTATAAATAGTATTTTCATAACTTCTTTTTTTTTTTTTTCCTTTTTCTCCCTTTCCTTCTTTACCTCAAAACACCATACAGTGAAATTTTTGTCCCTTGTCCCTGTCTCCGGGATGAAATTTCCTTCCTAGAGTCAAGGTATAATCCATACGCAATTCAGGCAATTTTTGAAGGGCCTTAATAAATAGAATTTCCTTAACATTGAATAGTCTTAAAAGGCCCAAAGAATTAAAATGCATTGCTCAGTTGAGAGAAGGTGTTACCTATTATGTGTTGGTTTTAGGTTAAATTTGAGTGTACGAATTTGGGCGCATGTATAAAAAAAAAAAAAGGCTTATAAAATAGAATTAATGAAGGATCCCAAAAATCTATATGCTTTAAGTGACCATGTGGGAAAAAAAAAATCAAAGGACACTTTTTCCACCTAAATAGACATGTGTCCAAAGAAAATAAAATAAAAATGTATCCAACAAAAAAAAAAAAAGATTAAGGGAGGATGGATCCGTGAAAGATATCCATTGGACTCTCCACTCCCTTGTTCGATTCTTTAAGTCCATACTTGTATGCATGTACATATGGTAAGATGTATTGTAATATGAATAAGAAAAATTCTAAAATGAAAGCACAAGAATAGTCTTTGTAAATACCCTTTTATATGATGGAACCCAGACAAATCGGCCACTTTTTTAAGGGCTATCTTCCACTCCTCCACCTTCTTCTCATCTTGAATCCGGCTAATGCATCTCCCACGCTATTAGCTTGTTTTCGTATATCCGATGGATCTACATGGTAAAACACAGGTAAAACCACTTGGCCTTTTTTTTCCTTGCATTCAATGATCTTTAACAATTCATTCAAACACCAAGACGAGGATACATAGTTTGGCGAGAGAACAACTATTGAAATCCTTGACCCTTTAATAGCTTTAAGAAGTTCTAGAGAAACTTCTTCTCCTTTTTGGAGCCTATCATCAATGAAGGTATTAAAACCTTTTTGCTTCAAAGCACCATGTAGATGGGCAACAAATGTATCTCGTGTGTCCATGCCTCTAAAATTTAAGAATACATCGTAAATCCATGGATGGAAGGATGAGAAAGAAAAAGAAGAAGAGGTTGCGTTGGAAGCCATGGAAGAGGATGTAGTAAGTACACAAAATTGTGAGAGGTGTAGAGGCAATCTGACTCCCTACATTAAAAGAGAAAATAGATGCCGCGTGAGATTAGTGAAAAATGGTCGAGAAACTACAAGGCAACTACCTCACATAGAAAAGAGTCGAGAAACTACATGGCAAATACCTAACAAAGAAAAGTGTTATGGTCTTCCCACCACTTGTGGGTCCGTTTTTTCTTCTCTATGATTGACTCGGGAAAGACTTTCTCACGAAATAAGCTCTTTGGCAGAAATACTTCTTGCCTTTTATTCATTATTTATTAGGGTATTTATGCAAAAGTTCCAACCCAAATGATATCCATTTACACGTTTCCGCGCTTAGGGATACAAGAGAATTACTTTTGTAGAATATCCTAAAAAATAGCTCTAGGGACTGACCGTTTAACTTTATTTCTAACAAACGGACTAGGACACGGAATGATGACAAACCGATCTAGACGCCGCTCCAAGATTGCTCGAGGATCTGGAAAATTTTGGCTAGTCTTCCATGAATACCGGCAATGATGGTTGCACCACGTCGTGTTGCCCCCACACACCTTTTAAGGAATAAGACGTGAAAGGTGGAGTGAATGTATGAGGAAGGGGCAAACGTAAAATCCCCCACCTTGAATTCCGTTTCCTTCCTGTTTTTGTCAAAGTTCACGGATTTGAAATCTGTGTACAAGTTCACGGATTTGTCAAACTCAACAAATCGATGTCCCTTTCTATAAAGTTGTGGAGCCCATTTCGCATGAATTATTGAAACTTCTTTACGATGGACATGTAATTTGAAACTTTGGGTACACCAGATATTTCTGCTCACACATCTGGTAAATTCTCATCAATAAAACCAATCAAGATCCACACAAACATGTCCAAAGATAAAAAGTTGGAAAAAGACAAACTCAAACATGTATATAAAAGAAAAAGGAAAAGAGACATCTTGTACTCAATATGAAATTATTCACATCATTCATTAGATTTTTGCACAACCAATGGCAATTCACCTAACTGACCATTTCAAGAGATGGTAAATCACATGCATTAATTGAGAATCTTTCTAATAAGTCGCACCTCTTGCATATAACTCTCGCAAAAAGCATAGAATTATAACAATTTCTTGAAGTTCCAAGCAGCCTTCTAGAGAAATGCAAGAAACATAAAGAAAATTTTGGATGCATGTTGGAAGGCTAACTATACTAGTTTCTGATAGACTTAAATTGATGTCTCAATATAGGAATTCCAAGGTTTGTAGTGGCAATGGAAGTAGCCCTATACTCCATGAAGTCTCAAATTCTATCATGGATTCACTATATTGCCTGTCATCCGCCACCTTCTTTGAAAACTTTTTGCATTCTGAACAATCACTATGTGACCTGTAGTATTCAAATTGCAACGGAACAATGCCACTAGGCAAATACGTAACCTTTTCGCAACCATTTAGAATCACATCAACACAAAACCTAACTAAGTTTTGAAATGATGAAGGTAGATGTTCTATACGATGTTCCTAGGTACAAGGTATTCTAAACTTTGCATTGGACACTGAAATTCAGGAAAGTTCTGCAGCCTTGAGCAGTCAGAAAAGATAAAGTAGCCGTAGAGATCTCATCTTATGTACTGTCGGGAACTTCCCAAGGTTAAAGCATCCATCAAGAAACAATAAAACCAACTTTTCCAAACAACCAATAGAAGGGTGAAGCGAAACTAAATTTTCGCAGCCTCTCATATGCAATTGCTTTAAATTTGCGATACCTGAAAAATCTGGAATTTCTTTTAAGAATCTGCATTTTGAGAAATCCATTCTTGTGAGGTTTTGATAAATCTGTGAAATAGTATTAAACAAAGTAAGAGGCAGAGGATATAGATTAGCTTTCAAGAACTTATAAACTTTAACCAAGAAAAACAAATAAAAATTAATAATAACTTGAAATTTCCGAACTCTTGATTTGACTTCATGGCATTTACACATGTACAAGTTCATTTCCATGAAAATTAGATGGTATAAATTTCCAAGGATGTCAGGCCATTGAGGAAACTTAACTTATTATTGAGATATTCAAGTATTGTAGAAATTCTTGCATTTTCATTTATAAAAATTCTAAGCTCTTTCATCTTATTAAATACCTAGGGATTCATGTGTATTTCAGCTTGCTTGGGCAAATTTATATCAATATGCCCTTAATTTTGCTTGTTCCCTATCAAAGTAAATAGATGAAACTTGTCAACAAAATCTAAGCATAAAGTTCTTTATTAATTAGCATATACAAGGTTATAATTTTTGCAATGATGCGATCTATGAACACACACGTGTGATAATCATTTTTATCACAAAGCCTTTCTTTTTAGACTCATGAATTCTAACACAGCAAGAACCTTTTAAACTTGGACTTTATTTGTTCCCTAGCAAGACAATACATTAATAGTTTTTCAATGAAATCCAAATGTGGTTTTTTGCATTTTAGTACTTATTGATAATAATGTACACAAGTCAAGTTTTATAAATGAGAATTTTAAAAAGTGTTTACAAATGAATTATTCTTGATTGAATGCTTACCCAAAGAGAAATTAACTCATACTACATCTAGTCAAATTTTATGCAAAAGCCTTATTATAAAAAATACAACAAAAATCATTTGTGAGTTCTTTTCCAATTTATAAATAACCCTTATTTTGAGATTTACAAAGCAAATAGTAATTGGAGTGTTGTAAGGTAATCATGAGATTTAAGATATAATATTTCTGTAATTTCATGTTAAAGAAAATTATATATGAGGGTGTTATTGACTGATTTCATTCAAATGATTTACTTTTTTAATTCTTTTATGTGTATAATTAAGGCCTATATGTATATGTGTACAAATAGTGGGTATTATGTGCATGTGCAATTCATACTTGTATAGCACATGCACATAAGTGTAAATGTGTGAAAGTGTGTTATGCATATGCATGTGGGTGTTTGTATGCTTGCATGACTTTATGTAAGTAATCTTTGTAGCTCAACTCATACCACATTTTCTTCTAGCACATGACAAACATCTTCATGGAACAACAATCTACTATGTTCACCAATTACTATGGGTGATTTTTTTTTAGCTATCTCTTTATGCATGTCTTGTACTAGATCATACATCTCCAATATACCAAACTTGACCTTTATAAGAGACTTATCTTCTAGCTCTTTAACACAAAGCTTTAAAGAGCAACAACTAGTTAATATTTGTTCAACATCTTCAATAAGTATTCCCTTTAAGAAACATGCAATGTCAAGAAAAATATCTTTTGATGATTCATCTAAATTATTGTAATTAAATTCAAGTATTGTTTGAATATCTTTATTAGGACACCTTTATATTCTTTTAATTTCTCTTTCTAAAAATCTAAATCTTTACCACAAAAAGCTGAGCCTAGCACTATCAAAGCTGAAGGAAGGCCTCCAACATAAGTTATTGCCTTTTTGGTGAGCTCCAGAGACTCATTGTTAGGTTTGTTAGTGTTGAAGGCATTTATATTGGACAATTGAAGAGCTTTATTATAATTTAATCTCTCTACATCGTATGTAAAATTCCCTTCAAACTTTGCTAAATGAACAATAAGAAAACTCTTGTCTCTTGTGGTTATGATAATCACACTACCCAAACCAAACCAATCACTTGTTCTAGCTAAATTTTTTAATTGCTCCAAATTTTTTAATTGCATCAAGTACTAAAAGAATCCTTGTGAAGCAAAGACTCCTTTGTATTTTCGCAATTCTTTCATCAACATTGTCACTTCTCAAAGTATCATTTCCTAAGATTTTAGATAGAATTTTGTTTTAAAGCTTTAATAATCTATCTTTTGATAAAGCTTTTGCACCATGTTTTTCTATAGTTTCTATAACATTTGCAAGAAAACATGCATCTTCAAAAACATGAGCAATGGAATTCTAAGTCACTTTGGCAATAGTTCTCTTCCCAATTCCACCATCTCCCCAAATTCCTACCATTTTAGTGACATTCTTTTTCTTCTCAATTTTTAAACATATTAAAAAGTCTTCGACACAAGACTTTTATCCAATTGGATTCTTAGCAACATCTAAGTATGGAAGTTGTACTAATTCTTAGATTACTTTCTACATCAATATGTACTCATCCCTACAAATCAAAAAAAAAAAAAAAGATAAGAAGACATGAACACTAAAAAATATAGAGTGGTTCCAATTTATCTACCTCCAACAAATGACTTTGGCATTGTTAGAGTTGGGAGATTCTTTTTTTTGTTTTATTTCCTCCTAAAATTGCAATCCTCGAATAGATAAGAAGCAAATGATTCATCCCCATAATAACACAAATGTCCCATTGTTTATAAATGTGTAATCAAATTTTAGTAACTTCGAGATTACATTCTTGGATTTAGTATTAACAACTAATTTTTTATTATGCTCTAAAATGTTATTGTCTTTATTCAAATATATTTATCTTTGAAAGTTTTATTTTGTTGTGAAATGCTTAAGTTGTCACTAGATTACATTTTTCTTCATCCTAACATATTGAAGAAATTCAAACTTAGATATTAGAACAAAACAAACACATAAACTTTAGTACTGATACCAAAATTTTAGAGTTGATTACTTGATTTAAAAGTCCACTAAGATATTATAAACCATATAACAGTTTGTGTTAGAGAATTATATTTTGTCATTTGATTTGGGCTATTATCAAATGACTACTTTAACTTATCTTAGATATGAGAAGTGTCACTTTAGTTTCAAAGTATCTTTTTGCTCTTAATTCTATACAACATTTTTTTTTTTTTTTGGAAAATTCCTTTAATCAATTTTATTAGTTGCATAACCAACTCCTCTAATTGACATTCAATTCAATCACTAATCTCAAACCTACGAAAATAATTCAACATTGAATTTGTTTACCTCCTCAAATGGCTTTCTAAATCTGAAAGTACCTGCAGTATTACACTCTCTAATTGGAATTCTCTTGACAGTTTGAATGAAATATTTTCTTTGTTTCTTTATAAAAATTAATTCACACAATTACATGAATTTAATGGCTTGTACCATTGATTTCTAGAGAGATTTATCACAACCTTCCTTGTAGGTATTAGCAAGTAAGCTTTTACCGTAATTTTTATTTTTTCGAAATTACTAATTTTGAAACTGTTATACGAATGCAAGTAAATAGCTCCCTGAATTTATTGACAAGTTAAAATGTGAACACGACAAAATTAAAATCATCAAATAAGTAAAGTTATGCTAGATTATGTATTAAATAAGAAGGTTAAGAAGGAAGTGAGAAGTACTATTAAGTAATGAATCGTACAAAGTTGGACCAAAAAATAAGTATTTTCATAATGCAATTTTTTAAAGGCCTTAATAAATAGAACTTCCTTAATATTGAACTGTCCTAAAAGGCCCCTAAGAATTAAAACGCCTCAGAAAATGGAATTAATAAAGGATCCCAGAAAATCTGTATGACTTAAATGATCAAGGGGGAAAAAAAATTAAAAGGGGCTTTTCCACCTAAATAGACATGTGTCCAAAGAAAATAAAATAAAAATTTATCCAAAAAAAAAAAGAAGATTAAGGGAGGATGGATCCGTGAAAGATATCCACTGGACTCTCCACTCCCTTGTTGGATTCTTTAAGTTTGCACTTGTATGCATGTACATACGGTAAGATGTATTGTAATATGAATAAGAAAATTTCTAAAATGAAAACACAAGAGCAGTCTTTATAAATACCCTTTTATATGATGGAACCTGGATAGATCGGCTACTTTTTTTCAGGCTATCTTCCATTCCTCCACCTTCTTGCCATCCTTCAATCTAGCTAATGCTTCTCCAATGCTATTAGCTTGTTTTCGTATATCCAATGAATCTACATGGTAGAACACAGGTAGAACCACTTGACCTTTTTGTTTCGTGCATTCAATGATCTTTAACAACTCATTCAAACACCAAGAGGAGGATGCATAGTTTGGTGAGAACACAACTATTGAAATCTTGACCCTTCAATAGCTTTGAGAAGTTTTGGAGAAATTTCTTCTCCCTTTTGGAGCCTATCAACGATGAAGGTATTGAATCCTTTTTGTTTCAAAGCACCATGTAGATGGGCAACAAAAGTGTCTCACGTGTCTGTGCCTCTAAAATTCAAGAATACATCATAAATCCATGGACGAAAGAATGAGAAACAAAAAGAAGAAGAGGCTGCATTGGAAGCCATGGAAGAGGATGTAGTACTACAAGTGGAGAAGATTGTGAACGGTGAAGAAGCAATCTGACTCCCAACATTAAAAAGAGAAAATGGATGCCGCGTGGGATTAGAAAAGGCAGGTCGAGAAACTTCAGGGCAACTACCTCACAAAGAAAAGAAGATCAAGAAACGCGAGAGCAACAACCTCACAAATAAAAGAAGGCCGAGAAATTACGGGGCAACTACCTCACAAAGAAAAGTCAACACGAGAAGTTACACAGCGCCTTCTCGGAACCCTTGAGGGTAACTTCAGCACAACAGAGAATGCATGTAGAAGTTGGTAACGCGTAGCAAATTTAATCAATGTTCATAAAAGGAAGAGAAAGTCGTGGATAGCGCAAGATTCAAAGCATATGAAAAAGAAAAAAAAAAAAAAAAATGCAAGCCGAATCTACTTTTCATTTGAAAAGAAGAAAAAGGAAGAGAATTAAAAAAATAAAAAGAATAAATTTGATTTTTTGTTCTCTCTGTATTTTACTCATATGATTGCTATAAAGGAAGATGATTGGATATTTTATTTAAAACAAGAATGATTATTAAAAAAACACTAGAGTCTAGAATTCCTTAAATTGTGACTGGTTCGGCCAACATTTCAAAGAGATAATTTTTTGACTAACCATCACAGATGAATAGTTAAATTATCGCAAAGGTTGAGTTCAAGACCACCAAGAGCGACCCTCTCATTCGGAGCCTGGCCAATGAACAACAGTCAAAGACAGCACATCTAGAGATGATTTCTTGGGGAGAAGGATGGACTAGTCAATAAGGGGGCAGCCCGTAATAATTGTGGTTCTTTGATTTGTTAAACGGAGAACAAATAATAATTTGTAGGATTTTCGTATTGTGAGAAGGATTTTATTTATTTTTTACATTAAATTGATTGTAAAATCACTAATTCTCCGCTAGCAAGGGGTTTTGACGTAGGATTTACTAGGATTTGTGTGATGCGACTTATAACAGGAGAGAGAAGAAAGTGGGAGTTGCGTATTTTACTGGGTAAATGAGTAAGAAAGACGTACAGGAAGGGAGCAGGAATGCTCTTATAAAGAGCACCTCGTATAAAAGAAGAACTTTAACTTTTGAAATCTAATCATCCGGTTTGTTTTTCCTTCTAAAATAGTTTCGGTGTCCCTCTAATGACACCAAGGCTCCATTTGATTCAAAATTATGATAATTCACCGACAAATGAGAGAAAATCCGTTGGTCCACCATCTTATTATGTGCTCTAACACTTTTGCACGTAACACAATGATTCAGTCCGCAAATAATATTTACTGAATAGTAAAATAAAATTACAATAGTTAAATCCAAGAGTAAAGTTCCATGTAGGGACTGATACCAGTTGAGGCCATAAGTTAGTTCAAAGCGGAAGGAATATAAAAAGAAGATATACAGAGTTGCACTTGTTTCTTTTTTGAGAAAAACTGTTAGCAAAAAGTCCTTATTTGCCGCAAACGCATGTCAATGCTTCTTTAAAAATCTAAATAGCTTTCCCATTTTTCTTTTTCTTTTTCTTTTTTGTAGAAAGCACCATGTTTGCAAACAAGGTCAGGTCATCGACTATCAGAACAAGTCTTCTTTCCCATGGATGACGGCAACTATACAAGTTCCCAATCCTTTCTCTGTCAACACACCAGTCAATGTCTGCACAGCGTTGAACATGGATGACGGCAACTATACACTTTTCTTATTCTCATTGTTTCTACGTCTCCCCACCCATCTTCTTCTATTTGCTCAAACAGAAGCTGCTATAATTTAGGAGTTCCCTTGCTTACCTTGCTTTCTCTTCAATTCTCCACACTGTTACGTGCAAATGGGTTTGAACACGAAACTGGCTCACAAACAAACAGATTAATGCTCATAGGGAACCGATTCGGGGTGTTTGGATGACTCTGGAGTCTTTAGCATCGTTAGAGGGACGCCAAGGACCTCGTTTTCAGAAGGGAAAGCACACTAGGTTCTTTGATTTCAAAAGCTAGATTTGTCTTTACACGGCGAGCTCCTTCTAAGAAATTGCTGTCCTAACAGTTGGACCGTTTTGCCCCCTTCCCTCTTTCCATGGTTGCAGACAACCCAATTCCCTGTTACACTCTTTTTTAGAAAAAGTCACGTCCTTCACAGAAAATCCCACGACATCAAGAAAGTTAGTAAACAAAGGGATACTCCCAGATTCAAAGTCTCCTTTGACACACGCACGTAACACCCCTGCTTTCCTTAGTCTCTCTTGAATTCTCCACACACACCGCCGATGACATAGAGGACGGACGGAAAGAAACGAAGGACTGAATAGTGTTAGGTATTAAAAATAATAATTGCCTTTACAATTAATATTTTGTGATTGTATAATATATGTATACGTATATATGAATTTATCAGATTCCTTTCATGATTGACTTTTTAAAAATCTTATTTTTAATTAGAACACCAAGACACAAGTTAAGTTTCACCAATAGCATTGCAATAGGGCTTTGTTGAATTTTAAAATTTATTTTAGGGTATGTATCTTAAAAGATCTAAATAATTCCTCCACCATGCAACTCCATAAGTAGTGAGTCACATACCTTGTCAAGAAATGGAAAAAGGATTACTTCCCACATATTCTTCATTCACCTAAATGACAATAATTGACACACTTGACACACTTGATAGATTTCATAAATATTCCAGCAAGCCATAGACCACCAGCATATAATACTTCCAAATCCAGTATCTATTTGACACTTGCAATGAATTAATGCCATGAAAATAGCAAGCAAAAGCTGTGAAGACACTAAAAACAAGGCCGTGATATAATCGAAGCTAGCGACTCTGTCCCACATGGTTCACAAACCTGCAGAAACTTGCTTATGGTTAGATGCTGTAACTGTGACCCGCAGTCGCACATGATTCAGTGGGCACATCAAGAAGCATTGTAAATCCTCACAGGAATTAGTTAAAAGGCCAGTTTTGGTAACGGAGGTTTGATTGGTGTAATTGAGATTCACCAAGTGGCACGCCCTCTGCGTCTGAAATGATGAGCCCGGCCGCCTGAATTGATCGCATTCTGTTTAGGTAGTTGAAATTGGATTTCACGTTGTCATCACCCTCGTCATCGCGACGTCTCTTGCCAAGTGGGGTGCCCCTGATGCATTTCCAAATGTACCCCTGATGCCCTCTGGCTTCTGGAGATCTCCAATCAACATCTCTTGAACAAACAAATTCCTCACGTGTAACATACGTGTTTTCTCTAAAATACGGATCAAGATGGGTATACCGATTTGTTGAGTTCTCTTCGTCACTGCGTAGCAAATGGACTCCACACCATAACGAGGACACCTCGTCGTAATTTGGCCTACAATGAAAACGAACTTTAGTATCATCCCACTTCACCACCAATCCCTCCGGCCTTATAGAGTAGCACGCTAAATATTCTGGAAGGACGATTGAGAACAACACATGATTGGGGAACAACGGCCAATACGAATCTGCTGCGATTTTTACACCACCACTGATGAAATCAACACCCAATTCTGTAATTTTTACACCTCCATAGGCAATATAGAAAGCGAATCCTCTGAATTTTTCATCAAAATTTGGAAGCTCGTTTATTACTATTTCGCATGAATTATTGCTTGAAGCTTCTTTCCAATGGATGAACCAATCTGGAATTTCATTTCCTGGATATCTAATTTCAAAACTTGTGGCCACCCGATATTTTTGCTCACCCTGTTAAAAATAATAATTGCCTTATAATGAATATTTTGTTATTGTATTATACATACATGAATTTATCAGATTCTTTTTATGATTTAACTTTTTAGAAATAATATTTTTAATTATAACACCAAGACACAGGTTAAGTTTCACCAATACTGTTGCAATAGGGCTTTGTTGAATTTTAAAATTTATTTTAGGGTATGTATCTTAAAAGGTCTAAATAATTCCTCCACCATGCAACTCCATAAGCATGATTAAAAGAAAAAAAAAAATGATGTGCATAAGTTAAATTGCAACTTTAGATACACCAATATTATGAGCCAAAACAATTCCCTGCATGTATCTAAAAATTCTCACTTTTGTTATTGAAAATCTTTTCATGTCCTCTATCAAGAATAGCCCTACACAATAAGCATTCCCACCATGTACAAACTTCACACAATTGATCCAAGCAAGGCAACTGCCACTTAAACGAAGTATATCCATCATAGGCTGCTACATATCAAATAAACCAATCTAGAATTTTATTTCCTGGATATCTAATTTCAAAACTTGTGGCCACCCGATACTTTTGCTTACTCCGTTAAATTTTCATCTATTAAACCAACAAATCAAGATCCTCACAAACATGCCCAAATAAAAACAATAAGAAAAGGACAAACACAAACATGTATATAAAAGAGAGAGGAAAAGAAATTATCCACACTCGATATGAAATTATCCACATCATTCATTGGATATTTGCACAGACGATGGCAGCCCGAGAAATCAACTAACATAAGACATGGTAAATCACATGCATTAACTTAGAATCTTTCTAATGAGTAGCACCTCTCTGCATGTAACTCTTGCAAAAAGCGCGGAAGTACAACAATTTCTTGAAGGTCCACGCAATCATAGAGAGTAATGATAGTAACATTAAGAAAACTTTGGATGCATGTTGGAAGGCTAACTATAGTGGTTTTCTGTAGATCAAAAGTTAACCATCTACGTGGTTCAAATTCTTTCGTGGATTCAACATATTGCCCATAATCCATCACCTTCTTTGAAAACTTTTCGCATTCTAAACAATCACTATGTGACCCATGGTGTTTAAATTGCAACGGAACAATGCCACTAAGGGAATGCTTAAGCTTTTTGCAACCGTATAGAGTCACACTTTCAACCCTAACTAAGTTTTGAAATGATGAAGGTAGATGTTCTATACCGCTTTTATCAAGGAGAAGGACAAGTAAACTTTCCATTGGACACTGAAATTCGGGAAAGTTCTCCAGGCTTACGCAGTGGTCAAGAAAAAGGTACCGTAGAGATTTCATCTTAAGTACTCTCGGGAACCTCCTAAGGTTAAAGCAATCAACGAGACCCAATATAACCAACCTTTCCTGACAACCAATATAAAGGTCAAGCCAAACCAAATTTTCACAGCCCGTCATCACCAATTCCTTTAAATTTGCAACACCTGAAAAATCTGGAGTTTTTTCTAAGAATCCACATCTTGAGAAATCCATTCTTGTAAGGTTTTGACAATTCTGTGAAATAGTATAAAACAAAATAAGAGACAGGATACAGATGACTTTCAAGAATTTACAAACTTTAACCAAGAAAATAAACAATAATTGATAATACCTTGAAACTTTCCAAACTCTTGAGTTGACTCCATGGCATTTGCACATCTTTAAGCTTAATTCCCTGAAAATTATCTGGCATATAGTCTCCTCAATATTTAGACCATTTAAGCAAACTTAAGTTATTGCTGAGATATTGAGGTACTCCAAAAATTGTTGCATTTTGGTTTATAAAAATTCTAAGCTCTTTCATCTCATTGACTACCTGGGGATCCATGTGTATTTCACCTTGCTCGGGCAAATCTAACAAAATGCCTTTAATTTTGCTTGTTCCCTATCAAAGTAAATACATAAAACTTGTCAACAAAATCCAAGCATAAGTTCTTTATTAATTTTTGCTATGATTAGATCTATGAAGACACACGTGTGAATCCTTTTTATCACAAAAACCTTTCTTTTTAAACTCGTGAATTCAAAAGCAGAAGCTTTTAAACTTTGACTTTATTTGTTCCCTAGCAAGACAATACATTAGTAGTTTTTCAATGAAATCCAAACTTGGTTTTCTACATTTTGTACTTACTACTATTATGAGTCATAATAATGCATATAAGTCAAGTTTTATAAATGATAATTTTAAAAATTGTTTACAAATGAAATTAACTCATACTCCACCTAGTCAAGTTCTATGCAAAAGCCTCATCAGAAAATAGACAACAAAAATGGTTTGTGAGTTCCTTTTCCACTTTAGAAATAACACTTATTTTGAGATTTACAAAACAAATAGTAATTGGAGCATACTAAGGTGATCATCATATTTAAAATATCATATTTTTGTAATTTCATGTTAAAGAAAATTATATATGATGGTGTTATTTACTGATTTCATTCAAATAATTTAATTTTTTAATTCTTTTATGTGTATATTAATAAGCAAATGACATGTCCATATGTATATGTGTACATAAAAGTGGGTATTATGTGTGTGTGCAATTCACATGTAAAGTGCATGCACGTAAGTACAAATGTGTGAAAGGGTGTTATGCCTAAGCATGTGAGTGTTTGTATGCTTGTACAACTTTATGTATGTAATCTTTGTAACTGAACTCTTACCACATTTTCTTCTAGCACATGATGAACATCTTCATGGAACTTGTTTACCAATTATGGGTGACTCTTTTCGAACTATTTCTCTACCCATGTCTTGTACTAGATCATGAGGTTGTAAATTTGGTCTTTATAAGAGACTTATCTTCTAGCTTTTTAACACAAACCTTCAGAGAGTAACCATAATGAGGTTGTACTTGTTCAACATTTTCTATAGGCATCCCTTGAAGAAACATGCAATGTCAAGAAAAACATCTTTTGATGATTCCTCCAAATCATTGTAACTAAATTCAAGTATTGTTTGAATATGTTCATTAGAGCACCTTTTATATTTCTTCAATTTCTCTTTCTGATAATCTAAATCTTCACCACAAAGAGTCGAGCCTAGCATTGTCAAAGCCAAAGGAAGTCCTTCAGCATAAGCTATTGCCTCTTTAATAAGCTTCAAAGATTCATTGTTGGGTTTGTTAGTGTTAAAGGCATTCATACTGAACAATTGAAGAGCTTCATTATCATTTAATCTCTCTACCTCATATATAAAGTTCTTTTCAAACTTTTGCAAGTGACTAGTAAGCAAACTCTTGTCTCTTGTGGTTATGATGATCACACTACCCAAACCAAACCAATCACTTGTTCTAACTAAATTTTTTAATTGCTCCAAGTGATTCACATCATCAAGTACTAAAAGAATCCTTTTAAAGCAAAGACTCCTCTGTATTTTAGCAATTCCTTCATCAACATTGTCACTTCTCAAAGTATCATTTCCTAGGATTTTAGAGAGAATTTTGTTTTGAAGCTTTAATAAACCATCTTTTGATAAAGCTTTTGCACCATCTTATATTGTAGTTTCTCTAACATTTGCAAGAAAACATGCACCTTTAAAGACATGAGCAATGGAATTATAAATTGCTTTGGCAAGAGTCGTCTTCCCAATTCCACCCTCTCCCCAAATTCTTACAATTTGTGTGACATTCTTCTTCTTATCAATGTCTAAACATAGTAAGAAGTCTTCCACACGAGACACTAGTCCAATTGGATTCTCAGCAACATCTAAGTATGGAGGTTGTGCTAATTCAGAGATTACTTTCTGAATCAATATGTATTCATCCCTATACACCAAAAAAAGATAAGATAAGAAGACATGAACACACAAAAACATATTATACTTCCAATTTATCTACCATCAACAAATGACTTTGGCATTCTAGGAGTTAGGAGATTCTTTTTTTTTTTTTTCCCACCTAAAATTGCAATCCTCGAATAGGGAAGAAGCAAATGTTTCATCCCCACAATAACAGAGATGTCTTATTGTTTATAACTGCGTAATCAAATTTTAGTAACCTCTAGATTACATTCTTGAATTTGGTAATCCCTTTTTAGTAATATATTTTTCTATTATGCCCTAAAATTTTGTTGTCTTTATTCAAATATGTTTTTCTTTGAAAGTTTCATTTAGTTATCAAATGCTCAAGTTGTCACTAGATTACATTTTTTTCATACCAACATCTTGAAGAAATTCAAACTTACATATTAGAATAAGACATACACATAAACACATAAATTTTAGAGTTTATTACTTGATTTAGAAGTCCACAAGGATATTATATACCGTATAACAATTCATGCTAGAGAATTATATCATGTCTTTCAATTTCAACAATTATCAAATAACTACTTTAACTTACCTTAGACATGAGAAATGTCACTTTAGTTTGAAAGTATCTTTTCTACCTTAATGTTATACAACATCTTTAAAAAAAAAAAAAAAACTCCTTTAATCAATTTTATTAGTTACATAACCAATTCCTCTAAATGACATTCAATTCAATCACTGATTGTAAAACCTAAGAAAATAATTCAACATTGAATCCTTATTTGCGCAAATGGCTTTCTCAATCCAAAATTATTTATAGTATTACACTCTCTAATTGGAATTATCTTGACAGTTTGAATGCAATATTTTCTTCATTTCTCTAGAAAAATGTATTCCCACAGCTACATGAATTTAATGGCTTGTACCAGTGCTTTCTAAAAAGATTTATCACAACCTTCCTTATATGTATTAGCAAGTAAGCTTTTACCATAATTTGTTTTTTCAAATTACAAAATTTTGAATGTTAAACGAATGCAAGTAAATAGCTTCCCAAATTTATTGACAAGTTAAAAGGTGAACAGGACAAAATTAAAATCGTCAAATAATTAAATTTATGCTAGATTACATATTAAATAAGAAGGTAAGAAGGTAAGAAGTAAGTGTGGAGTACTATTAAGTAATAATGTTTGGTTTTCAACATGTAAAATAGTTCAAATGCATTGTAAATGCTTGAAAATAGATAAATCATGCAAAGTTGGACCAAAAAATCAGTATTTTCCATGAATTTTTTTCCTTTTTCTGTCTCTCTTTCCCTCAAAACACCATAGGGTGAAATTTTTATCCCCTGCCCGTCTACGAGATAAAATTTCTTTCCTAAACTCAAGGTAGAATCCGTATGCAATTCAAGCATTTTTTTAAGGGCCTTAATAAATAGAACTTCCTTAAGATTGAATGGTCCTAAAAGGCCCCTAACAATTAAAATGCCTCAGGAAATGGAATTAATAAAGGATCCCAGAAAATATGTATGATTTAAGTGACCAAGGAGGAAAGAAATTAAAAGGGGTTTTTTCCACCTAAATAGACATGTGTCCAAAGAAAGGAAAATAAAATAAAATAAAAACTTATCCAAAAAAAAAAAAAAAAGATTAAGGGAGGATGGATCCGTGAAAGATATCCACTAGACTCCATTCCCTGGTTAGATTCTTTAAGTTTGTACTTGTATGCATGTACATACGGTAAGATGTATTCTAATATGAATAAAAAAAATTCTAAAATAAAGACATCAGAGTAGTCTTTGTAAATACCCTTTTATATGATGGAACCCGGATAGATCAGCCACTTTTTTTAGGGCTATCTTCCACTCTTCCACCTTTTTGTCATCCTTGAATCTGGCTAATCCATCTCGAACGCTATTAGCCTGTTTTCGTATATCTGATGGATCTACATGGTAAAACACGGGTAGAACTATTTTGGTCCTTTTTTTCCTTGCATTCAATGATCTTTAACAATTCATTCAAACACTAGAGGACGATGC
Source organism: Casuarina glauca (assembly GCA_028551395.1). Classification (NCBI taxonomy): domain Eukaryota; kingdom Viridiplantae; phylum Streptophyta; class Magnoliopsida; order Fagales; family Casuarinaceae; genus Casuarina; species Casuarina glauca. The sequence continues at coordinate 27,855,849 of CM052352.1, read as the reverse complement.
ATAGTCTGGCGAAAACACAACTATTGAATTCCTTGACCCTTCAATAGCTTTGAGAAGTTCTGGAGAAATCTCTTCTCCTTTTTGGAGCCTGTCATCAATGAAGGTGTTGAATCCTTTTTCTTTCAAAACACCGTGTAGATGGGCAACAAAAGTGTCTCGCGTGTCTGTGCCTCTAAAATTCAAGAATACATCGTAAATCCATGGATGGGACGATGAAAGACAACAAGAAGAAGAGGTTGCATTGGAAGCCATGGAAGAGGATGTAGTACTACAAGTGGAGAAGATTGTGAAAGGTGAAGAAGCAATCTGACTCCCTACATTAAAAAAGAGAAGATGGATGCCGCGTGGAATTAGAAAAAGAAGGTCAAGAAACTTCAGGGCAATTACCTCACAAAGAAAAGAAGATCAAGAAACGACAGAGCAACAGCCTTACAAAGAAAAGAAGGGGCAACTACCTCAGAAAGAAAAGTCAGTAGGAGAACTTACACATCGCCTTCTGGGAGCCCTTGAGGATAACTTCCGCAAGAGAGTATGAATATAGAAGCTGGTACCGCATTGCAAATTTAATTGCTGTTCATAAAATTAAGGGAAAGTTGTGAGTCACACCCATTGAACATGATTCAAAGCATATGATAAAAGCAAGCCGTGTTGATGATCGGAATCAACTAGCCATTGGAAACTCATTTAATCAGACAGTTTGGCTTACAGATGGGAAGACAGAAGTTGTAACGAAGAGCATCGCTGAAGAGTGGGGTTGTGTTACGCGCAGATTTCCAGTGGGTTTGGAGGACAGGGCATGACGAGGGTGGTATTATTGTGCATCAGTAATAAGCCTGCCGGGCCTTTTTCCTTCCAGCGTGCATTAGGAGCCAAGGAGGAGAAAAGCACAGAGAATGCGTGTGTCAGAAGCCAAGTTAGATGAGTCGGTGGAGTAAACAGTCGACACATTTGCCTTAGCCGGTATGGCGTGTAATGGGTTGTAATTATGATGTTGGAGACAGGATTAGACCAGGATGTGAAGGCTCTTAGAAGAGCCAGGTTTTGTAAGGTAACTTTTGTAATCCAAGAAACGTTGTGTTTTGAACTCTGCGAAAACAAGGTCATCAAGATTATCAATTTCCCCTTAATGAACCGTATTTTCCCAATATTCAAATAGCTTTTTTCCTTGCCCAAACACTTGTATTTGATTTTAAACAGATACCAATCAGCATGTTCAAGGGCCAATTACATGTTCCTTTGATCGGGCACGTAATAGGGGTTTCATGTCAAAGCAATAACAGCCCCAGATAAAAATGACTTCATTTTGTTTGGATGTGTAACAAGAAGGATTTCTCTTCTCTTTTTGATCATTTGAGCTGAAAGAGGAATTTTAGTAGAAACATTAGAATCATCATAAGACACATGTTCTTAGATTGAATAATTAGTCATGGCCTCCTCATGCATCACTAAACGAATAAAAATCTGGTCAAAACTCAAGTCAGAAGACACGGCCCTCGTTTCAGGGCAAAAAGCCTTTCCTTTACGTGTGATGCTTTTTGCTTAAATAGTTATAGATAATTCAATGGATTCCCTCTTCCTATGACATGAACAAAGTTTCAGAAAATAATACACAATACGTGGGTGAATATAAGCTACAAATTGTCAAAGAAAAAAAATTATAATTCTTTTTATATATGATTTTCATATATCATTTAATTCTTTTTTTGTTTCCTTTTTTAAAAATTATAAGAGAGGATTTGTAAATCCATTCTTATATGTTATTATTTTTGGTTTTTTTATTTGTCAAGGAGGCGAAGGGGGAGGGCCCAGGAGCTCATAGCAGACTTTGTTCGAGACAAAGATATCTTGAGAAAAATTTCTTATATGTATATATATCTTTCTCTTTTGGTGTGTTAGAAGAGGCAGGGTTGAAGGTTTGCAATGTTCGAACTAAGAATATAACAAAGAAAATTAGGAAGTCATTGGATTTCCTGAATTTGTTAATTTGATGATTTGGCCTAAAAAGCGATGCTATTGATGAAAAGTTTCATCACAAACCTCGGTGAATGCTTTTATTAAAAGGTGAAAACTATACAAAGGATAAACAAAAGCAAACGGAGGAAAAAGAAGGCAAAGTCTACATATGCAACGTATGAGGTCCAACTTCCAAGTGTGCTTTTGGCAAAGAACCGTTCTGCTTACACGCTGCCCCTTTCGTGCAAAAGCCAGAAAGAAGTCCTCCCTCTCTCAGTGTTCATAAAAAGAAGAGAAAGTCGTGGCTCACACCGATCAAACGTTATTCAAAGCATATGATAAAAGTAAGATCGGAATCTACTTTTCATTTGAAAAGGACGAAAAACAAAGCAATTGGTACATGATAAAAGCAAGTCATTGATGATCTGAATCTACTTTTCATTTGAAAAAGGAGAAAAAAAGAAAACAATTAATGGATAATAAAAGCAAGCCGTATTGATGTTCCGTATCTACTTTTCATTTTAAAAGGACATAAAAAAGGCAATTAAAAAAAAATGAATGTAATTTTAGCTTTCCCTATAATTTCCCTGTATAATGCAATTTGGTTTTCTATTATTTGCCCAAGTTCTGTTGATTATTTGCCCAAGTTCCGTTGATTATTGCGTGGGAAGATCGTGATAGGATTGCGAGTAGTGGAAGATTTTGTGAAATTGAAATTATTGTGGTGGTTTTTGCAAATTGGCTAGTCGATAAATTGGGCGCACGGCAGAGGTTTGGGTTTAGATCTACGACTGGTTTGATGCGTGGGGGATTTTGCGCTGTGAGTATGGCGGGTTGCAACCACAATCTAGGAGAAAGGAGTAGACCTGCTCTCATAAGAGCCGGGTTTTTTGAGGAAAGGGTAGTTTTTGTAATATAAGAGACACAAAGGCTGTGTTTTTATTTCTGTGAAAATAAGGTTATCAATTTTCTCTTAATGAACCAAATTTTCAATATCTAAATAGTTTCTTAACTTACCCAAGTACTCGTATTTGATCCCAAATAGATACCAATCAGCATTTTCGAGGGCGAGCTACGTATTCCTTTGATCGAACACGTAAAAGGGGTGGGTTTTGCACCAAATGGGTGAAAACCAAATCAAAATGACATCATTTTGTTTGGATGTGCAACAACAAAGATTTCTCTTTTTTATCATTTGAGCGGGCTAAAAGAGGGATTTTAACAGAAGCATTAGAATCATCACAAGACACATATTCCAAAGTTAGATCGTTAGTCATGGTCTCCTCATGCATCACTGCACAAATCAAGATTTATGAAATTTCTGGTCAAAACTCAAATCAGATGACCCGTCCCTCCTTTTGGGGCAGAAAATCTTTCCTTTACGTGTTATGCTTTTTTCTGAAATAGGTATGGTGATAATTCAATGTACTTCCTCTCTGTTTGTAATGAATAAAGTTTTAAAAAATAACACAAAAATTGGGTGAATATGAACTATAGATTCTAAAGAGAAACAATGAAAACAAGTTAACTCTTTTTACATATGATTTTCATATATCATTTAATTATTTTCTTTTTAAACTTGTATATGTTATTATTTTTTGTACTATGTTTTTATTTATCAGGAATAGGAAGGAGGATGGGAGGGCCCCCGAGCTTGTGTCCTTATTGCAGAATTTGTCTGAGACAAAGATATTTTGAGAAAAAATTTCTTTTATGTACATATACATCTATTTATTTATTTATCTCTCTCTTTTGATATGGTAGAAGAGGCAGGGTTAAATATTTGCGATGTTCGAACTAGGAATCTAAAAAAGAAAATTAGGAAGCCATTGGTACTCGTTTTTGTAACTCATATGGATTTCCCATGTCACAAGTAGCATCACATTTTAATAATATTGAGGAACACCTGTTGTGGCCGTTCCATGGACGATTTTTGGGGCTGAATCTCGTGTTGCCCCACCACGAACGTACTTCACCGTTTTAATATTTGAGTAGCTCGCCATCCTGTTTGGCAGTATTAGCAGGTTTGATTACAAGGTAGCTCGGGAATTCTGTCTGATTACAAGGTTGTTTGAGGTCGCATTTACAGAAAATTCTTTAACGACCGATGTGTTTTGCACGCTGAAATTGCTCAAAAGGACATGGTCCGGAGTCGAAACGGCAAAGTTTGCCGAACTCATATCTTTAATGTTATATGAAAGTAGGTTGAAATAGAGACGGAAAGGTGTTTTTCGAGGATTTAGAGAAGACTCTGGCTGTCTGAAGCAACACCGAATGTACAGAAGTAGGGACAGATTTTGAAGTGGTATTGGCAAGAACATCCTGAGAGGTTGAAAGCCTGGCTTTCACTATTCAGACCTAGCGCCAAGGATTTGAGGAAGGTTATTTATCATCCTCCAGCTTATAAAAATAAAATTTCCACAGGCCATGGTAGGAAACAACAAGAAAACAAGTCGCCAAGCCTGGTGAACATACAAACACTTGGTTTTGAAGGGACACTTCACCACGGCTTGGTTGATGTGGGGATTGTTAGAAAATATGGCCTCAAAAGAGGTTCTTTTACAAGAACAAAGCATCATTCATGGAGAAAACAAAATGGGTTTCATAAAGTATGCAAAATAGGTCTGAAAACATATCATTATATTTTGTTTCTTGAGCTGCAAATTGCAACTAAGTCTTCCCCTCTATTTTCTCCGATGCTAATTCGATGAGATAGCCCAAATGTTGCTATGTGAAAAATTAGGAAGAAGGCAACAACAATGATTGCAAAAGTCTCTTTTCTACTTGTGTGAACAAACAGTTATTTAATGTGTGTGAGTCATGGGTTATTTGTGAGTTAGTGTGCTTTGTGTTTTACAGGAGAGAGAGGCATAATGGTTGACGTGGCAAAACCACCTGAGAGACGATTTCCCACAACTAAACGCAATCAAATAAATTACATTGTTGTTTCAAAATTTCTCCCCAAAACACTATTAAATATATTAAATATATATATAAACAGAGAGCTATGGGGTTAACTTAGCCAATCAATAAAATATCCATACAAATAGCCTTACTCATCAAAGTTTATAAGATGGACAAAGGCTCACACCAGCCAGTACCATATATGCAAAAGGGAAATATATGTACAACATTTGTACAATTAAAAAGACCAATAAAATCACATTGCATTGCCACAGTAGAGTATGATTGTTTATGCATCATTGATATAAGCTCACATTATATGGACTCATACAATGAGCTAACAGGGATTACATGGCGCCCACTTTTGGCAAGGGTCTGAATTCACCACCTACTATTACTTTCAAAGTGCTCTGGCAAAATGTCCATATTTGTTGTAAACAAAACATTTAGTCGCATCTCACTTCCTTGTGAACTGCTTCTTGAACAATCCAAATCGCTTTGCCATTTTTTCTTCTTTTTTGTAGAAAGAACCATTTTTGCAAACCAAGGCTGCCTTTTTTTCACATTTGATCAGCAGGTTAGGTCACTGACGCTCAGAACAAGTCTTCTTCCCTATGGATGACTGCAAACTATACATTTTCCCAATCCCTTCTCTGCCAGGACACCAGCCAATGTCTGCACAGCGTTGAACATGGATGACGACAACTATACGCTTGTCTTCTTCTCACTGCTTCTACGTCTCGCCACCCATCTTCTTCTATTTTCTCAAACAGAAGCTGCTATTAATTTCGGAGGACTTCCTTTCCCTACCTTGGTTTCTCTTCAATTCTCGCACGCACACACCCCTGATGATAGAGACGAGAGACGGAGAGATATGAAGAGTGGATAGTGTTAGGCATTGAAAATAATAATTGCCTTATATAATTAATGTTTTATTATTATGTGTGTGTATGTATATATATATATATAATTCTTATTCTTAAGTAAAATATCAAGACTTAGGTTAAGCGTCACTGGTAGCTTTGTAATAAAACTTTGATTTGGTTTCAAAATATGTTCCTTAATCGAGATTTGGATATCTCTTTGAGTGAGAGCGTTTTAAGTCAAAATATAATTCCTTAAATTTTAAAATTTATATTAAGATATATCTTAAAAGATCTAAATAATTTCTCTACCATGTTACTCCATAAGCATGATCAAAAAACAACTAATGTGAACTAGTTAAATTGCAATTTTAGATACACCAATATTATCAAGCCAAAACAATTGCTTGAATGCATCTAGAACTTCACTTGTGCCATTGAAATTCTTTTCATGATCATAAGTGGAGGAGTAAAAGAATGTTGAAACGAAAGTTTACATATGCAATTGGTTACCTAAGTGGTGAGTCACATACCTCATCAAGAAATATAAAGAGGATTACTTTCATATATTCTTCATTCACCTAAATGACAATAATCGACACGCTTGACAAACTTGCTAGATTTCACAAATATTCCAGCAAAACAGACCAACAGCAAATAATACTTTCAAATCCAGTATCTATTTGACACTCGCAATGAATTAATGCAATGAAAATAGCAAGTAAAAGCTGCAAAAAGCATGAAAGAAGACACTAAAAACAAGGTCGTAATATAATCCAAGCTAGCGACTGTGTCCCACATAGTTAACTGACCTGCAGAAACTTACTCATGGTCAGATGCTGCAATTGTGACCCGCGTTCGAACATCAAATCCTTTCTTAATCGCACCAATGACACAAGAAAATGAAACTCGGATGCTTTTATCATCCATGATTTAGTGGGCATGTGAAGAAGCATTGTGGATCCTCAAAGGAATTAGTTAAAAGAAGGTGGCTGGTTAAGATTGGTGTATTTGAGATTCACCGAGAGGCATGTCCTCTGCATCTGAAATGGTGACACCTGATGCCAGAGATCATCTTCTGTGTTGCGGGTGCCAATCGGATTTCCAGCTGTTATCACCCTAGTCATCAGGACGTCTCTTGCCAAGTTGAGTACCATCGATTGCCAAGTTTGGCACTTTCAGAAAGTGCTCAGAAGCTCTCTTGGTTCTGAAAATTCCAAATTCGCGCATAGATATTCCGAACTAGCGCTTATCCGAGGAACAAATTATTGAACACAGTGAAACTGCACTCCATCATTCGGCTCTTTCCATCCACGCAAGCTACCATGCGGACAAAGACAAAGATGGATCAAGCCATTCTTCTGAGCTATCTTTGAAATGGGAACTGCAGAAGCCAAAGCCATACCCATTAAAGAGACGTGTTTCAGCTCACACGAAACCTATGTTGAAGTCCTTGGAAGGTGGGACAGCTTTAGTCACGTGTTCTCGTTGAAAAAGAATTGCCTAGTGGTCTAGGGTGATGATGGCTATCCTCTTTTACTGTGTTCCCATTAGATAGCTTGTCATGTTGCTCATTAAGACCTGCCTTTATTTACTTTACGTGTATTTTCTGCAAGCTCAAGTCAGCCCTATAAAAGGGCATGTAACGGCAATATTTATTTTATCCTGAATGAAAGTATTTTCCCTTTGTGAAACTTCCGCTTGCTAAAACTCTCTCTCTACACTTTTCTCTCTCCACCTTCCACTTTCATTTTGGTATCAAGAGCAGGAAACTGCCCATCACACAAAGCAAAGAAAACTCACACAGAATGTCGCGAAAACAACCAACCTATCCTTTCCCTCACCAGGTCAGTGTCCAAAATTTCGTCACCATCAAGCTAGGAGAGACAAATTATTTGTCTTGGGTTACCCAAGTGAAAGCTCTTGCCCAAACACAACGGCTTTTTGGCTTTCTCTCTGGAGATACGCCTGCTCCTGAGAAAACACTCACTACAGATGACACAGAATCACCCAACCCGGATTATGAATCCTGGTTGCAAAGTGATGGACTTCTCAAATCCTAGATTATTGGGACTCTTTCAGAAGAAGCCCTTGGTCATGTCTTTGATCTGGAGACCTCGGCAGAGGTCTGGGAGGCTTTGGCAAATCAATTTGTCCAAAAAATTGAGACTCGAGAATATGATCTCTTGTCTCAAGTTCACCATCACCACAAAGGAAGCAAACCACTGAGCTCTTTTCTGAATGAGTTCGAGACCTTAACCAACTAGCTTGCCTCTATTGGCAAACCCATGAGTGATACTGCCAAAACATTTCGTCTCCTCGAAGGCCTTGGACAGGAGTACGAAGCTTTCCGCACCAATACTCTTAAACCACCTATCCCATGCCATAATGATGTTATTTCTCAACTCCAAGCCTTTGAGGTACGTTTAGCTCGTTTTGCCAATACCACTCAAAATGAAAATTGTGCCTTTACTGCCCAGCGTAGCTCAAGAGGAGGTAGAGGTGGTTCACGTGGTCGAGGCTTTGGATCCTCGTTTAACTCTCAAGGGCGTGGGTTCAACCCCTCTGTGCAGCAAGGGAGAGGGTCTAACCCAGGACCTGTCCGACAGGGACCTAATCCCTCAAATGGTCAAAGAGTTGGTAACTCAGGTGAGAATTCAAGCAATAACTCCACTAACCATCCACCTGCTAGCTGCCGGATTTGCTCTAAGCGTGGACACACTGCCCTTCAGTGTTGGTATTGTTTTGACCATAGCTATCAGGAGGAAGAAATACCGTCTGCTTTAGTAGTGGTACAACTTACAGACTCGAGTCCGGAGGAATGGACCGTAGACTCTGGGGCAACCTCTCATGTTGTGAATACCCCAAGTAAACTTAACTTCTCTACTAAGTTTGAGGGAACAAACTATATAATCGTGGGAAATGGTGAGCGTCTTCCTATTACACACATCGGAACTACAACTGTTGGTAGCCATCATGTTCCCCTTAATTCTGTCCTGGTTGCTCCTGGCATTAACAAAATCTTCTTTCAATTTCTAAGCTTACCGATGATTTGCCTTGTTTGATACAAATCACTAAAGATTGTTTTGTTGTTAAGGATTTGAGGAACGGGGCAACCCTCCTCAGGGGAGCTAGAAAGGGCGGTTTGTATGTTCTGCCATCCCAAGAGAATCGTGCATATTTCTCTCACCACCAACAAACAGTCGATGGCAGTATTTGGCATAGGCGTTTGGGACACCCTCATGCCGACATTTTGAAACTTTTGAAGCAACGAGGGATAATTTCTGTCAAAGGAAATGAAGAACAAATTTGCTCAAGTTGCATGTCCAGTAAAAGTAGTAGGCTTCCGTTTTCCCTGTCTTCACATCGAACTATTGCACCGTTGGAAAAAGTGCATAGCGATGTCTGGGGTCCTTCCTCAATACTGTCAGTACAACGTTACTCTTATTATGTAATATTTGTAGACAATTGTACAAGATTTGTGTGGTTTTTCCCAATGAAGCAAAAATCCGATTTATGCCAAATATTTATTGCCTTTCACAAGATGGTGGAAAGACAATTTGAAACTAAATTAAAGATTTTCCAATTGGATAATGGTGGGGAATACACTGCAACCACCTTGTCCAATTACCTGACTACCCATGGGATAGTCCATCAATTTTCTTGCCCAAACACCCTTCAACAAAACGGATTAGCTGAAAGGAAGCATCATCACTTGGTTGAACTTGGTCGGGCCATGATAATACAAGCAAATTTGCCTTAACATTATTGGGTAGAAGCTTTTTCTACAACAGTTTTCTTTATTAATAGACTCCCTACACCAGTTCTTAATCAAAGATCTCCCTACGAAGCTTTATATCACAAGCAGCCTGACTACTCTTATTTAAGAACTTTTGGTTCAAAGTGTTATCCATGTCTGAGAGCAACCCATACGGATAAATTGTCAGCTCGCTCTCTACCCTGTGTGTTTCTTGGGTATAGCACCAAGCATAAAGGCTACCGGTGTTTACATATTGCTACCGGAAAAGTTTATATTTCAAGAAATGTTTTGTTTAATGAAATTATTTTTCCTTTTGATAGGACTCTCTCATCAGACAAAGTTAAACCCTTGATGCAGCATACAACTATTCCGGCACATTTTCCACTGAGCATAGAAGGTGTGGAAGAATGTGGTTCACCCACTTCACATGTTCCAAACACCACTTCCCCACATGTCCTATCTCCTTTACTTGGCGTGTCCCCACCTTCTTTAAATGTGCTTTCACCACTACCGAGGGCTGAAACTCTTTTCCCTCACTTAAGCAATGACTTGTTTTCAAATGAAAGTCCACCTACCACACCTACAATACCTTCTATAGAAGCAACCTCTCCTCCTTCATGCCTTCCTGACACATGTCAAGAGCCTACCATGTCTAGTCAAACACCTTTGGACACACCTTCCAACTTACATGCGTCCCCTCACCCTGTGGAGCCCTCACCCTTAAATGAGCAAGACCAAGAGCATGCCACCTTAGAAGCCATCCCTCCCACTCCTCATCCAATGGTAACCCGAAGTCACATTGGTATTCGCAAGCCTAATCCTCGTTATGCACTTTCCTCTCAAGTTCATGTCCCTTCAACACCCACTTCTGTTGTTAAAGCTCTTCAACATCCTGATTGGAAACATGCCATGGAGGAAGAACTTTCAACCTTGCATCGGAACCATACTTGGACATTGGTGCCTCGTACCTCCTCCATGAACGTTATGGCGTGCAAATGGGTGTTCAAACCCAAACTTGGACCAACTGGCACATTGGATAGGCTCAAGGCACGTTTAGTTGCCAAGGGGTATCACCAAGAATGTGGTGTGGATTACTTGGAAACTTTTAGTCCCGTTATTCAGCCAACTACAATCCGTATCATTCTCTCCATTGCCACAGTAAATCGTTGGCCCCTCCATCAGTTTGATATCAACAATGCCTTTTTACATGGATTTCTCTCTCAGCTTGTTTACATGGAGCAACCAACCGGGTTTAAAGATAACACATTTCCCACTCATGTATGTTGTCTACGGAGAGCTTTGTATGGGTTGAAACAGGCACCTAGAGCTTGGTTTGATAGGTTCTCTTCTTTTCTCCTTGTTAATGGCTTCCGGTGCTGCCCTTTTGATTCTTCATTATTTGTACTTCATGATGGATCAACAGTGATTTGGCTTCTACTTTACGTTGATGATCTAATCATCACGGGTAACTCTGACTCTGCAATAGACGACTTTGTTCACAAGATGGGTAGAGAATTCCCACTAAAAAGCCTCGGTTCCCTACATTACTTCTTGGGCATCCATGTTACTAAAGACCATCACGGTTTGATTCTTTCACAAAGACAATATGCTAAAGATCTCTTGACCCGTGCTCAAATGCGTGATTGTAAGTCTCTTCCTACTCCCTTAAGAGTCAAACTTGCTACTGTAAAAGGCGGGTCCTCCCTCTTTTCCCAACCTTCAACCTATAGAAGTCTTGTTGGGGGCCTTCAATACCTCACATTCACAAGGCCAAACCTTTCTCTCGCAGTCAACAAACTTTGCCAAGCCATGGCAGCACCCACAATCAGTGATTTCCATAACCTAAAAAAGGTTTTACGGTATGTTCATGGCACCACCACCCTTGGGCTACGCATACATGCTAATAGTTCCCTAAATCTCTACGGGTTTAGTGATGCTGATTGGGCTGGTTGCCCTCACACACGCCGTTCCACTGGTGGTTTTTGCCTTTTTCTTGGCTCCAATTGTGTGACATGGAGTGCTAAAAAGCAACCCACGGTCTCTCGTTCCTCCACTGAAGCGGAATATCGGTCTCTTGCCTCAGCTACAGCTGAAGCAATGTGGGTTCTTCATCTTCTTCATAGCTTGGGGGTTCGTCAATCTCAACCTGTCTGTCTCTATTATGATAATCTCTCTGCCTTGCATTTAACCATAAAACCAGCCTTGCATGGAAAATCTAAGCACATCGAAGTGGACTACCACTTCGTTAGGGAGAAAGTCGCGCTTAAAACTCTTGTGACTGCTTACATTCCTACTCAAAAGCAACTTGCCGATGCCTTTACGAAGGCTCTCCCCCGCAATAGGTTTCATGAATTTCGAACAAAACTAGGTGTCATCCTGACGCCTGTTTTGAGAGGGAATATTGAACACAGTGAAACTGCACTCCATCATTCGGCTCTTTCCATCCACGCAAGCTGCCATGCGGACAAAGACAAAGATGGATCAAGCCATTCTTCTGAGCTATCTTTGAAATGGGAACTGCAGAAGCCAAAGCCATACCCATTAAAGAGACGTGTTTCAGCTCACACGAAACCTATGTTGAAGTCCTTGGAAGGTGGGACAGCTTTAGTCACGCGTTCTCATTGAAAAAGAATTGCCTAGTGGTCTAGGGTGATGATGGCTATCCTCTTTTACTGTGTTCCCATTAGATAGCTTGTCATGTTGCTCATTAAGACCCTGCCTTTATTTACTTTACGTGTGTTTTCTGCAAGCTCAATTCAGCCCTATAAAAGGGCATGTAACGGCAATATTTATTTTATCCTAAATGAAAGTATTTTCCCTTTGTGAAACTTCCGCTTGCTAAAACTCTCTCTCTATACTTTTCTCTCTCCACCTTCCACTTTCATTTCAAATTCCTAACGTCGAACATACTTGCCGTTGTGGAAAACATATCGATCAAAACGGGTACACCGATTTGTCCCATGGCTGGGTAGCAAATGGACTCCACAACTTAGCAAGAACACGCGCTTTGAGTGACACCAAAAACCAACTTCAATATCATCCCGCTTCAGCACGAATTCCTTTGGCCCCCTAGAGAGTTGACATAAACGTTGTAGAAGGACGGTTGATCCTTAATTCCAAAGGTAGAACAGAAAGCGAATCTTCTCAATTTTTCATCAAAATTTGCAAGCTCGTTAATTATTATTTCGCATGAATTATCGCTTCAAGCTTCTTTCTGATGGCTGAACCAATTTGAAATTTCATTTCCTAGATATCTAATTTCAGACGTTCGGGCCACCAGATACTTTTGCTCCCACATTAGTTAAATTTTCATCAAAAAATCAAGATCCACACAAACATGTCCAAAGAAAAACAATTGGAAAAGGACAAACACAAATATGTAGATAAAAGAAAGGACAAGAGACATATCGTACTTGATATAAATTTATCTACTTCATTCATTGGATTTTTACACAAGTATAGCAGCTATTGAAATTGACCATTTCAAGATAGGGTTAATCGCCATCAACTGAGAATCTTTTCTAATGAGTTGCACCCCTGTGCAAATAAATGTTGCAAAAAGCAAGGAAGTATAACAATTTCCTGAAGTTCCATGCAATCTTTTAGAGAAATGCAATAAACATGAAGCAAAATTTGGATGCATGTTGGAAGGCTAACTATACTGGTTCTTTGTAGACTTAAATTGACATAATCTTTACTCGATGAAGTCTCAAATTCTTTCATTGGTACAATATATTGCGCATTATCCACCACCTTGTTTCAACAATCACTGAACGGACCCTTGGTATTCAGATTGCAATGGAACAATGCCACTAGGGAAATGCCTAAGCATTTCGCAACCATCTAGACACACAGTTCCAATTGTAGCTAAGTTTTGAAATGATGAAGGTAGATGTTCTATACCAGTGTTCTCAAGGAAAAGCTCTTTTAATCTTTCCATTGGACACTGAAATTTAGGAAAGTTCTCCAGCCTTGAGTAGTTGGAAAGATAAAATGCCTGTAGAGATCTCATTCTAAGTACTCTCGGGAACCTCCTAAGGTTAAAGCATCCGTCAAGGACTAACAACCAACTTTTCCCGGCAACCAACTGAAGAGTGAAGCCAAACAAAATTTCACAGCCGCTCATATACAATTCTTCTAAATTTGTGATACCTGAAAAATCTGGAATTTCTTTTAAGAATCCACATTTTGAGAAATCCATTCTCACGAGGTTTTGACAATTCTACGAAATAATATAAAACAACATAAGAGACATAAATTGGCTTTCAAGAATTTACAAACTTTAACCAAGAAAATAAATAATAACTAATAATACCTTGAAACTTTCCAAACTCTTGAGTTGACTGCATGGCATTTGTACATCTACAAGTTTAGTTCCACAAAACTTAGATGGCCTAAATTCTCCAAGATATCCAAGCCATTTAAGCAAGATTAACTTATTGCTGAAATATTCAGTTAATCCAGAAATTCTTGCATTTCGGTTTTTAAAAAATCTAAACTCTTTCATTTCATTGATTTTCGGGGCATCCAGGTGTATATCAGCTTGCTTGGGCAAATCTATCAATATGGCTTTAATTTTGCTTGTTATGAAAGTAAATACATAAAACTTGTCAACAAAATCCAAGCATAAAGTTCTTTGTTAATTAGCATATACAAGGTTAAAAATTTTGCTATGATGAGATCTATGAATACACACATGTGTGAATCGTTTTTATCACAAACACCTTTCTTTTTAAACTCGAGAATTCAAAAGTAGCAAGAACATTTAAAATTTAACTTTATTTGTTCCCCATACATTAGTAGTTTTTTAATGAAATACAAACGTGGTTTTCTACATTTTAGTACTTATTACTATTATAAGTGTAATAATGTATATAAGTCAAGTTTTATAAATAATAATTTTAAAAATTGTTTACAAATGACTTATTCTTGATGCAATGCTTGCCCAAAAAAGATATTAACTCATGCTCCATCTAGTCAAGTTTTATGCAAAAGAATCATCATTAAAAAGACAACAAAAATGGTTTGTGAGTTCCGTTTCCAATTTAGAACCCTTATTTTGAGATTTACAAAACAAATAGTAATTGGAATATCCTAAGGTGATCATGAGATTTAAGATATAATATTTTTGTAATTTCATGTTAAAGAGAATTATATATGATGGTGTTATTTACTGATTTCATTCAAATGATTTACTTTTTTAATTCTTTTATGTGCATATACTAAGGCAAATGACATGTTCATATGTATATGTGTACATAAAAGTGGGTCTCATGTGTGTGTACATTTCACACGTGTACAATGCATTCACATAAGTGTAAATGTGTGAGAGGGCGTTATGCATTAGCATGCGGCGGTTTATATGCTTGTGCGACTTTGTGTATGTAATCTTTGTAACTCAACTCTTACTGCATTTTCTTCTAACACAATACGAACATCTTCATGAAACTACAATCTACTACATTCACCAAGAGTGAGTTATTCTTTTCAAACTATTTCTCTGCCCATGTCTTGTACTAGATCATGCATCTCCAATACACGAAACTTGGCCTTTATAAGAGACTTATCGTCCAGCTCTCTAGCACAAACCTCTAGATGCAATTGGAAAAGGAACTCACTAGAGAATTGCATCTAAATTGGAAACGGAAGTTTGGTGTATTGGAGATCATGCATCTCCAATACATAAAAAGTGGGTATTATGTGCGTATGCAATTCTTTTATGCTGCAATTGTGACCCGCATTCGCACATCAAACACTTTCTTAATCGCACCAATGATACAAGAAAATGAAACTTGGATGATTTCATCATCCTTGATTTAGTGGGCACATCAAGAAGCATTGTGGATGAGGACTTAGCTAAAAGAAGCTGGCTGGTTTAGATCAAGGAGGTTTGATTGGTGTAATTGAGATTCACCAAGTGGCACGTCCTCTGCATCTGAAATGATGACACCTGATTCCAGAGATCGTCTTCTGTGTTGCGCGTGCCAATTGGATTTCAAATTGTCATCGTCCTCGTCATCGCGACGTCTCTTGCCAAGTTGAGTACCATCGATTGAATCTGCTGAGTTTTCACCAGCTAATTTCATTAGGCACTTCCGAATGTGCTCATGACACTCTCCTACTGGAGGTTCCCAATCAGAATCTGAAACTGATTCATAATCAAATTCCTTACGTTGAACATACTTATTGTTTTTTAAAACATACCGATCAAGAAGGGTACACCGATTTGTTGAGTTCTCTTCATGACTGCGTAGCAAATGGACTCCACAACTTAGCAAGGACAAGTGCCTTGACTGATACTCAAAACGAACTTTAATATCATCCCACTTCAGCACGAATTCCTCCGGATTTGCAAAGACCCCTAAACCTTCCGGAAGGACGGCTGTGAGCATCACATGATTCGAGTAAGCCTGCGCATGCTCCTCTGTTACAATTTCTACACCACCACTGATGAGATCAATATACAAGGCACCTACTGCCCTGTCCTTCGCACTTTCACTGTCCTTAATTCCATAGGCAGTACAGAACGCGAATCCTCTGAATTTTTTATCAAAATTTGCCTGTTCATTAATTACTATTTCACATGAATTGTCACTTGAAGCTTCTTTCCGATGGATGAACCAATCTGGAATTTCATTCCCTGGATATCTAATACCAAAGGTTGAGCACACCAGAAACTTCTGCTCACACATCTGTTAAATTCTCATCAATAAAACCAACAAATCAAGACCCAAACAAACCTGCCCCAAGAAAAATAATAGGAAAAGGACAAACTCAAATATATATATAAAAGAGAAAAGAAAAGAGACATACCGCACTCAATATGAAATTATCCACATCATTCTTTGGATTTTTACACAGACGATGGCAGTTCTCGAAACCAACCCATTCAAGACATGGTAAATCACATGCATTAACTGAGAATCTTTCTAATGAGTCGCAACCCCGAGCAATTAACTCTTTCAAAAAGCGCGGAAGTGTAACAATTTCTTTAAGTTCCCGGCAATCGTCTAGCCAAAGGAAAGAAACATAAAGAAGATTTTGGATGCATGTTGGAAGGCTAACTATCCCGGTTCCTCTTAGAGTTAAAACGACCTCTCTTTGTAGGAATTTCAATGTTTGTAGTGCCAATGGAAGTTGCTCTGTACTCGATGAAGTTTCAAATTCTGTCGTGGATTCAATATATTGCCTGTAATCCGTAAGCTTTTTGCAACCATTTAGAATCAGTGCTTTAGCCCAAACTAAGTTTTGAAATGATGAAGATAGATGTTTTATACCACTGTTCTCAAGGTAAAGGTATCTTAAACTTTCCATTGGACACTGAAATTCAGGAAAGTTCTCCAGCCTTACGCAGTTGGAAAGAGAAAGTTGCCGTAGAGATCTCATCTTAAGTACTGTCGGGAACCTCGTAAGGTTAAAGCATCCATCAAGATTCAATTCAACCAACTTTTCCAGGCAACCAACAGAAGTGTGAAGCGAAACTAAATTTTCACAGCAGCTTATATTCAATTCCTCTAAATTTGCAATACTTGAAAAATCTGGAATTTCTTGTAAGAATCCACATTTTGAGAAATCCATTCTGGTGAGGTTTTGACAATTCTGTGAAATAATATAAAACAAAATAAGAGACAAGAGATATAGATTGGCATTCAAGAATTTACAAACTTTAACCAAGAAAAATAAACAATAATTAATAATACCTTGAAACTTTCCAAAGTCTTGAGTTGACTCCCTGGCATTTGCACATCTACAAGTTTATCTCCATGAAAATTAGATGGCATAAATTCTCCAAGATATTCAGGCCATTTAAGCAAACTTAACTTATTGCTAAGATATTCAGGTACTCCAAAAATTCTCGCTTTTTGATTTATAAAAATTCTAAGCTCTTTCATCTCATTGAATGCCCGGGGATCCATGTATATTTCATCTTGCTTTGGTAAGTCTATCAATATGCCTTTTATTTTGCTTGTTCCCTGTTAGAGTAAATACATAAAACTTATCAACAAAATCTAAGCATAAAGTTCTTTATGAGTTAGCATATACAAGGTTACAATTTTTGTGATGATAAGATCTATGAATGCACACGTGTGTGATAATCGTTTTTATCACCAAAACCTTTCTTTTTAAACTCGTGAATTCAAACGTAGCAACAACCTCTTAAACTTGGACTTTATTTGTTCTCTAGCAAGACAATGCTTTAGTAGTTTTTCAATAAAATCCAAATGCAGTTTTTTACATTTTAGTACGTACTATGACTATGAGTAATAATAATGTATATAAGTCAAGTTTTATAAATGATAATTTTAGAAATTGTTTACAAACAAATTATTCTTGATGCATTGCTTACCAAAAAAAAAAAAATTAACTCATACTCCATCTAGTCAAGTTTTATGCAAAAGCTTCATTATAGAAAAGACAACAAAAATGGTTTGTGAGTTCCTTTTTCCAATTTAGAAATAAGCCTTGTTGTGATCATGAGATTTAAGATATAATATTTCTATAATTTTATGTTAAAGAAAATTATATATGATGGTGTTATTTACTAATTCCATTCAAATGATTTATATTTTTAATTCTTTTATATGTATATGTTAAGGCAAATGACATGTCCATATGTATATATGAACATAAAACGGTGTATTATGTGTGTGTGGGTTTCATGCATACACAATGCATGCACATAAGTGTAAATGATTGAGAGGGTGTTATGCATACGCATGTGGGTGTTTGTATGCCTATGCAACTTTGTGTATGTAATCTTTGTAACTTAACTCTTACTGCATTTTCTTCTAGCAAATAACGAATATCTTCATGGAACCACAATCTACTACGTTCACCAATTACAGGTGATTCTTTTCGAACTATTTCTTTGCCCATGTCTTGTACTAGATCATGCATCTTTAGTATACCAAACTTGACTTTTATAAGAGACTTATCTTCCAACTCTTTAACACAAAGCTTTAAAGAGTAACCACAATGAGGTTGTGCTTGTTCAACATCTTTTATAAGCATTCCCTTGAAGAAGCATGCAATGTCAAGAAAAACATCTTTTGATGATTCCTCCAAATTATTGTAACTCAATTCAAGTATTGTTTGAATATCTTTATTAGGACACCTTTTATATTCCTTCAATTTCTCTTTGTGAAAATCTAAATCATTACCACAAAGAGTTGAACCTAGTATAGTCAATGCTAAGGGAAGGCCTCCAGCATAAGATATTGCCTCTTCAATAAGATCCAAAGATTCATTGTTAGGTTTAATGGTGTTGAAGGCATTCACACTGAATAATTGAAGAGCTTCATTATTATTTAATCTCTCTACCTCATATATAAAATTCTCTGCAAACTTTGCTAGGTGACTAGAAAGCAAACTCTTGTCTCTTGTGGTTATGATGATTACACTACCTAAACCAAACCAATCACTTGTCCTAGCTAAATTTTTTAGTTGCTCCAAATGATTGACATCATCAAGTACTAAAAGAATCCTTTTAAAACAAAGACTCCTCCGTATGTTGGCAATTCCTTCATCAACATTGTCACTTCTTAAAGTATCATTTCCTAGGATTTTATAAAGAAGTTTGTTTTGAAGCTTTAATAAACCATCTTTTGATAAAGCTTTTGCACCATCTTTTTCTGTAGTTTCTCTAACATTTGGGAGAAAACATGCACCTTCAAAAACATGAGCAATGGAATTATAAATCGCTTTGGCAATAGTCGTCTTCCCAATTCCACCATCTCCCCAAATTCCTACCATTTGAGTAACATTCTTCTTCTTCTCAATATCTAAACGCATTAAGAAGTCTTCCACACGAGACGCTAATCCAATTGGATTCTCAGCAACATCTAGGTATGGAGGTTGTACTAATTCCGAGATTACTTTCTGAATCAATATGTATTCATCCCTACATACCAAAAAAAAAGATAAGGTAAGAAGACATGAACATATAGAAACTTAAAATGGTTCTAATTTATTTACCATTAACAAATGACTTTAGCATTCTAGAAGTTAAGAGATTACTTTTTCTCCTAAAATTGAAATCCTTAAATGGATAAGAAGGAAATGCTTTATCCCCACAATAACACTTGTCTAATTGTTTATAAATGTGTAATCAAATTTTAGTAACTTCTAGATTACATTCTTGAATTTGGTATTCCCTTATTAGCAATATATTTTTCTAGCATGCTCCAAAATATTATTGTCTTTATTAAAATATATTTTCCTTTGAAAGTTTTATTTAGTTGTGTCATTAGATTACATTTTTTTCATCCCAACATATTGAAAAAATTCAAATTTAGATATTAGAACAAAACAAACACATAAATTTTAAAAGTCCATCAAGATATTATATACCATATAACAATTTATGCGAGAGAATTATAGTCTATCTTTTAATTTGGGAAATTATCAAATAACTACTTTAACTCATCTTAGACATAAGAGGTGTCACTTTAGTTTTAAAGTATCTTTTCTGTCTTAATGCTTTTTTAAAAAAAAATTCCTTTAATCAATTTTATTAGTTACACAACCAATTTCTCTAAGTGCCATTCAATTCAATCACTAATTTAAAACCTAAGAAAATAGTTCAACGTTGAATTTCTTTACCTCCTCAAATGGCTTTCTCAATCCAAAATTATTTGTAGTATTACACTCTCTAATTGGAATTATCTTAATAATTTAAATGCAATATTTTCCTTATTACTTTAGAAAATGAATTCACACAATTGCATGAATTTAATAGCTTGTACTATTGTTTTCTAGAGAAATTTATCACCACCTTCCTTTAAGGTATTAGAAAGTAAGCTTTTACCATAATTTCTTAATTTTTTTTCAAATTACTAATTTTGAAACTGTTATACGAATGCAAGTGAATAGCTTCCTGAATTTATTAACAAGTTAAAAGTTGAACAAGACAAAATTAAAATCGTCAAATAATTAAATTATGCTGGATTAACTATTAAATAAGAAGGTCAACAAGTAAGAGAGAAGTACTATTAAGCAATAATGTTGGTTTTCAACTTGTGAAATAGTTCAACTGTACTTTAAATGCTTGAAACTAGATGAATCGTAATAAAATTGCACCAAAAAATAAGTATTTTCATAACTTTTCCCCCTTTTTCTGTCTCTCTCTCTTTCCCTCAAAACACCATACAGTGAAGTTTTTATCCCTTGCTTTTGTCTCCGCAATGAAATTTCCTTCAGGGTAGTATCCGTGTGCAATTCAGGCAGTTTTTTAAGGGCCTTAACAAATAGAACTTCCCTAAGATTGAATGGTCCTAAAAGGCCCCTAAGAATTAAAAAGCCTTAAAAAATAGAACTAATAAACAATCCCACAAAATCTGTATAATCTAAGTGACCAGGAGGGGGGGAGGGATTAAAAGGGGCTTTTTCCACCTAAATAGACATATGTCCAAAGAAAATAAAATAAAAATTTATCCAAAAAAAAGAAGATTCAGGGAGGATGGATCCGTGAAAGATATCCACTGGACTCTCCACTCCCTGGTTAGATTCTTTAAGTTTATACTTGTATGCATGTAGATACAGTAAGATATTGTAATATAAATAAGAAAAATTCTAAAATGAAGACATGAGCAGTCTTTGTAAATACCCTTTTATATGATGGAACCCAGATAAATCGGCCACTTTTTTTAGGGCTATCTTCCACTCCTCCACCTTCTTGTCTTCCTTGAATCTAGCTAATGCATCTCCAACGTCATTAGCTTGTTTTCGTATATCTGATGGATCTACATGGTAAAACACAGGTAGGACCACTTGGCCCTTTTTTTCCTTGCATTCAATGATCTTTAATAATTCGTTCAAACACCAAGAGGATGATGCATAGTTTGGCGAGAACACAACTATTGAAATCCTTGACCCTTCGATAGCTTTGAGAAGTTCTGGAGAAATTTCCTCCCCCTTTTGAAGCCTGTCATCGATGAAGGTATTGAATCCTTTTTGTTTCAAAGCACCATGTAGATGGGCAACAAAAGTGTCTCGTGTGTCTGTGCCTCTAAAATTCAAGAATATGTCGTAAATCCATGGATGGAAGGATGAGAAACTAAGAGAAGAAGAGGTTGCGTTGGAAGCCATGGAAGAGGATGTAGTACTACAAGTGGAGAAGATTGTGAAAGATGAAGAAGCAATCCGACTCCCTACATTAAAAAGAGAAAATGGATGCCGCGTGGGATTAGAAAAAGAAGGTCGAGAAACTTCACGGCAACTACCTCACAAAGAAGAGAAGATCTAGAAACTATAGAGCAACAACCTCACTAAGAAAAGAAGGTCGAGGAACTATGGGGCAACTACCTCAGAAAGAAAAGTCAGCAGGAGAAATTACACATCGCCTTCTGTAGCCCTTGAGGATAACTTCCGCACAACCCAGGGTATGAATATAGAAGCTGGCACCGCATTGCAAATTTGATTGCTGTTCATAAAATGAAGGGAAAGTCGTGTTGATGGGTAGTTAACAAAACCGTTTGGATTACAGATGGGAGGACAGAAATCAAAAGATTGCAACGAATAGCATCGTTGAAGAGTGGGGATATTACGCGCATATTCCCAGTGGGCCTGAAGGACGGGGCATGACGAGGGTTATTATTGTGCATCAGGTGTAGGCTTGCCTGGTGTGCATCAGTAATAAGCCTGCCGTGCGTCCTTCCTTCCCCAGCGTGCATTAGAAGCCAAAGGAGGAGAGAAGCACAGAGAAGCGTGGGTCAGAAGCCAAGTTAGAAGAGTGGGTAGAGTAAGCAGTCGATACATTTTCTTTTGTGGGGACGTCGGGTGATGGGTTGCAATCATGATGTAGGAGAAAGGAGTTGACCTGCTCTTTTAAGAGCCGGGTTTTGTAAGGAAAAGGTAGTTTTGTAATACAAGAGATAAAATTTGTGTTTTTACCTCTAAAAATGAGGTTATCAATTTATTTTTAATGAACCAAATTTTCAATATCTAAATAGTTTCTTAACTTACCCAAATACTCGTATTGGACCCCAAACAGATACCAATCAGCATTTTCAAGGACCAGTTGCGTATTCCTTTGATCGGGCACGTAAAAGGGGTTTTGCGCCAAATGGGTGAAAACCAAATCAAAATGACATCATTTTATTTGGATGTGCAACAACCAAGATTTCTCTTTCTTATCATTTGAGCTGGCTGAAAGAGGGATTTTAGCAAAAGCATTAAAATCATCACAAGACACATGTTCCTAAGTTACATCTTTAGTCATGATCCCCTCATGCATCACTGCACAAATCAAAATTTGTGACATTTCTGGTCAAAACTCAAATCAAAAGACCCGTCCCTCCTTCTGGGGCAAAAAACCTTTCCTTTACGTGTGATGCTTTTTCCTGAAATAAGTGTAGTGATAATTCAATATACTTCCTCTTTATATGTAATGAATAAAGTTTCAAAAAATAACATAAAAAAATTTGGGTGGACATCAACTACAACTTGCAGAGAGAAACAGTGAAAACAAATTAACTCTTTTTACATATTATTTTCATATATCATTTAATTATTATTTTTTTAGCTTATCAGAGAGGATATGTCATTATTTTTGGTACTTCGTTTTTATGTATCAGAAAAAGGAAGGGGGAGGGGGAGGGCCCGTGAGCTGTGTCCTTATTGCAGACTTTTCCGAGACAGATATCTTGAGAAAAAATTTCTTTTATGTACATATACATTTATTTATTTATTTATTTATTTATCTTTCTCTTTTGGTATGGTAGAAGAGGCAGGGTTAAATATCTGCGATGTTCGAACTAGGAATCTAAAAAAGAAAATCAGTAAGCCATTGGTACTCGTTTTGTAATTGATATGGATTTCCTAGGTCACAAGTAGCATCACATTATAATAATATTGAGGAGCACCTGCTGTGGCCGTTCCATGGACCATCTTTGGGCTGAATCTGGCCTTCCTGTTTGGCTGTATTAGAAGGTTTGATTACGAGGTAACTCGGGAATTCTGTTTGATAACAAGGTTGTTTGAGGTCACATTTACAAAAGATTCTTAAACGACCGATGTGTTTTGCACGCTGAAATTGCTCAGAAGGACATGGTCCGGAGTTGAAACAGCAAAGTTTGTCGAACTCATATCTTTACTGTTATATGAAGGTGGGTAGAAATAGAGACGAGTCCATGTCTCCCCGTCTGTTTGATCGGAAAGGTGTATTTCGAGGATTTAGTGAAAGACTCCGGCTGTCTGAAGCAACATCTAATGTACGGAAGTAGGGACAGAATTCAAAGTGGTATTGGCAAGAACATACTGAGAGGTCGAAAGCAAATGTGAAGCCAAGTTATCGGAAAGGAATACACGATTTCCAGCAGGAGAATTAGTTGATGCTCCACAGTCTATACGTAATTATCCACAGGATTAAATCCAGCAGAAAAGCTTGTGGAAAACAAAATCGGGAAACAGATAACCAATTCGGGTGTTTTATGACACTTCATCATAGAGACTGGCGATTTATCTAAGAACAACAAGTGCATATTTGTGATGAACCATGCGAGAAAGAGAATCATATCTAGAATAGTAAAGGAGAACGTAAGAGCACATAAGTCTAAAAGAAGGCAACCAACAAAGAAAAGAATGAACATGATTTTGCCTTTACCTCTATTTTACTTATATGATTGCCTAAGAAGGAGATAAATGGATATTTTATTTAAACTGAGTGCCACTTGGTTAGGCCAACATTTTGAAGAGAGAATTTTTTGACTGACCATTAAAGATGAGTAGTTAAATAATTGCAAAGGCTTAAGTTGAGGGCCACTAGGGATGACTCTCTTATTCAGAGTCTAGTTTGTGAACAATCAAAACAGTGCATCTATTTTATACTCTTAACTCTCGTGATAGATGATAGATAAATACTTTTTCATTTAAAAAAAAAATAATCAGAGCATCTAGAGATTATCTATTAGTTTGTAGCTCCACAGGTTATTCTATATCATACTTCAAACAAACCTACAACAGCCCTCAATCGTCCAAAGTGCTTCCATCGTCCCGGTGCTGTCTCTCATACAGTGGCAGCAGAAAGAGTATTTTTTTACACGTTCCAAATCGAGGACTTTGATGCTTCATGCGACTTTGCAGCACCTAGCAACATGCTAGCAGAACATTGAGAGCACCAAACAAGGGGAACACTGCCAGCGCCTGCCATACCCAACTGAGTTGAAATTTAAGGACATGAAATTTAAAAGAAGGTTCACCTTAGCGGGCATTGTGGGATGGATCATGCTTGATAAAATCTAGTGCAACTTCCTTGGAGATAACATTGACATGGCTCACACTGTTTTTATGTGTCACCCCATATATCTTGTCAGCAACTTTCACAAGCTCTGGCCTAAACGTTGTTGTTATAAACTGAGTATTTGACATGTCTGCCAAACGACGTATCATATCTACCAAACAAGTGGTTTAAGGAGCTACCAGCATTACAGTTTACAACAAACAGAATTCATTAGCGAAAACAAGGATGAAAATGGCAGGCCTAATGCATATGCAACAGTGCATACTTTATCTAGTCTAAATGTAAGGTAATTTGTCACTATGCAAATGGATCAATAGCAGCAATATATGACAACAAAAGCAACTACATAATAGGAAATGACTAGGGTTTTAACAGCATAATAGGAACCCATATAGAAACATAATGCATCAACTGTTGTAAAGCAAATTGTGGTCTCATCCTTACAATCTGAAGTCAACCTGGACCAGACCATTCAAAAAGCAAGTCAATTCTGAAACCAATCATCATAGACTCTCTAAATTTAAGTGGGAACCTAAACCAACTAATCAATAATGTCCTAACTAAACAACCATCAAAAAACTAATTTACTTAGGAATTAGAGTATACATTGCCATAAGTAAGATTTATTATTCATGTAATCCTAATTAAAACACAACAATCATTATTTGTTTCTGAATTTCATCTTTATTTTTCTAAGACTTCTAATTGAAGTTGCAGTTATCAATACTAGTTACTTTTTGTTTAATTAATCCTGAAAAATCTACTTCTAGATGCTCTATAGAAGATAATTTAAGAGATATTATATATCATGTGTTCATGAATCTGCTGTTTCCACACACGTCTATGATGTCACACAAGATGGATTGGATAACAAGAGGCACAATGATGGCACACAACTAGCACGAAAAGAGGATACTTCCAACAGCAGCTCTGTACTGAGGATCCAGAGCTGCATCCATCTCATCAAAAAGATAAAATGGAGCAGGATCACATCGCTGTATGGCAAATATAAGTGCCAGGGCAACTACAGTTTTCTGGCCCCCTGACAATTGCTTCATGGACTGTGTCTCCCCTTGTGCAGTAAAAGAAACCTGCCGCACCAAAAGGCACTCTTAAAAGTTTTACATCTAAAAGCTCCCTTATAAGATGGAAACAAAGATGAAATCAACTATAGTTTGAAAGCCCAGCAGTTGAAGAAAGCAATGCCGGAATTGAAGCTGGCTGACTCACTAGGAAAACAAAGATCTCTATAAGCTTTCACTCCCTCCATTCAGTAGTGCCAAACCCTTCGCCTCTCCTTCCCCCTTCCTCCATGGCAGGGAAAGGAAAAGGAAGAGAATAGAAATCAACAGTTTAATTCCATTACTTGTGATATTACATAACAATACCTCCTGCTACAAGAGCTTACTTCCCATCGAAGTCTAGATAATTCACTCATGAAATAGAATAACCTAGCCCATTCAAGTCTCCAACAGCTTTAGTGCAATCAATAGCTACAACTCCCCCCATAATAAGTCACAAACAACATATCAAAATTCACTTGACACAAATTCGAAAGTGATCAATGTCTAGTATAAAATCAATCACCAAAACTTGCTCAATAACACCAAGTAGAAAACTGACAAATAGCTGATGCTTGCCCTCAAGTTGAGGTAACCTTAAAGACTTCAAACACATTATTTTTCCTTTGAAAAATGCTACCGTTATTTTACTTATCTATTTTTTAATTATAATAGATGTCTACATATTTCTATTTACTTGGGCTTTTAACTCATATTTGTTTTAAGGAAATGAATAATCATGCAAGAAGATGCAAACCTTCACTTTCACACCAATGTATTTCTCGACCATTCCCTTTAGATTTGCTTTTGGAAGGCCATCCTCATCAAGGTCATCATCACTCTGATCTCCATCCTATAGAAATGAAACCGGAGGTTATAAAAAATCATTTCAGAATCAACTAGATACAAAAAAGACTAGATATGTTTTAAAGAATGATATCTAGATTCTTGAACTTCCCTAAATGCCCCAATATGAAACTCCCAAAATGCAAAACCAGAAGAAAGAGATAGAGAAGCTGACTTCACATTATCAAAATTGTTGAACATGAAACATATGAGATCATCTTTCAATAAACTGGCAAGGACAAGTTTTTTTTTTTTTTTTTTTTTTGGGTGCGAACATACACTAGAAGGAAAGAAAAAAAAATAAAAAAATAAAGAAAAGAAAGGAAAAAGGGAAGAGGGGGGGGCCTGTTGAGGGGAGGGGAGGGGTGTTTGGGGAACCCAATTTGAAAATCACTAGTAAGATGCAGCAATTTTACATAAAGAGTCAGGGAAAGAAGCACATCCCAAAAATAGGAATAACAAAAATTAATGAAATTATGAATACCTTCCTTTGACAACTAGGAAAAGAACAAAACATTGTTGAAGATAAGTACTCTGTAAAATCCTATCACAAAACCAAATTCAAGAGAGGTAATACTCTTCTAGCAAAAGCGATTCCTAAAAGAGCTTTTTCTATTAATGATTTCTTCACACTTCTTAGGTCAAGTTTGGCAAAAGACAAAACAAGAATCTTGAGAGTCCTTTCTAAAACAAAGAAAAAGAAGACATTATAATAGAGAAATTTAAATAATAGAACATTTGAAAACCTTTCAATATAAAGATAAATAACAAAGCAAAAATTATTGATAAAATAGACACTCTCCACCCAACTTTATTAATTCACACACAATAATACAACCTAAAAGTCAGACATATCAATGTAGGATGACAAAGCTAATCTCACTAAAACACTAAAGAAAAAAAAAAAAAAAAACAAAACAAAACTATTTCTCATGCAGACAAAAAATGCTAAAAGGTGATTGCATATGTTTCATTCTCAAACTACACACCATGCTCCTAATGATGTTTTATTTCAGATTGAGCTCACTATGATGCACAGCCTAGTCCATGCCGATGGATCTCACTATCAGAGAATAAGTGAGACCAAGCGAAGTTCACTTCCAAACTGAGGGCAGTGATATATTTTCCATGCTCACAACCCCAGATTCACTAGGACAGTGATATATTTAATAAAAAGGCGGAAAGAGCTTACAAACCTTTTTCTTTATCATAACCAGATCGCCATGCCCACCCTGAACAAGTTCAGAAAATACTTCTCGGAAGTGCCTAGCGATGCCTTTAAAAGTACGTTCTATTTCTTCATCCTTACACTGATCCAAAAAGGATATGCATTTTCTAATTTCCTGCAGAAAGTACAGATAAAGCAGATCTTAGCTTCACGTTGCAAAAATCAGTGTAGTTTATGGTAGAATACACCCCCGACTTTTCTAACCAGTTCCTATTCTTCCAATTGCAGAAAGGGAATTCTAAACTTGTTCAATTTCTTCCTTTCCTTTTAACCTTCTCTAAATTAAGTAAATGTAATAAAATCAACTGAAAGTCATCTGACTATAATCGCTGACCAAGACAACTACTCCAGGTAGGCATATGCCACATGATACTTCAGTTAGAAAAAAAAAATTCTTTCTACTTTTTATTACATACAAAGCTTGAATAATCCTCCCGAGGAAAAAAAAGAAAAAAAAAAAGAAAAAGGAAAAGAAAAGAACTCTGTCCCCTTAAAACCACCACATTACTTCAAATGAATTCGGACACAGGAATTAAATTGAAACAAAGTCCAATATTGGGGGAAGACATTGCCGCATCAAAGAAAATGGACCATGTAGAAATCTTCATAAAGATAGCAGGGCTAAAAGTGTATTTTGCCTCCAAATTCAAGAGAATCATGTGTTTAGAATTGCAGGGAAAATATACCTCTTCATGTGCATCCAGCTCAGCTTGCCCTTTCTGGAATTCTTCTCGTTGCATGGTAAAATTTACATACAGGTCAAGTGCTCCCTTGTTTACATGGCTAAACTGCAGCAGTTGTTCATTGCACCCGTGCAGCATCTTACGCAATTCTTTGATGCTACACTCCCCCCTGCAGTGTCCAGTCCACATGAGAAAGCAAGAAGCACGTTTAAGGCCTCTGCAATGGGCAGGGGTCCCCACCACCAAAGAGAAAGGCAAGGAGGATAAGGGGGTGGAGTTCCAATTCCACTGCTCCCTATAGAACTAGATCTCCATGTTGCAAAGGAGTAGGAAGAGAAAGATTCAACCCTATAATCCCCACAAAAAAAGGTGAAGGAGGTTGAGTTTCCCATTCTGCTCCCCTGCCAGGTGGAGATTCCCTCCACTGCCTCTCTTGCGGGACAAGGTGGTCCACCCTCTTCATGCATGCACCATTGTTGGCAACCACCACATAGAAAACATTTTCGGAAAAGGTTTGCGTTTAAAAAGTCAAAATGCTGTCAGAATGTGGTTTCCAAACAAGATGGAACTATTTTGGTAAACGCATGGACTGATTTGACACACAATGCTTCAAAAACTAACAAGTTAGGTAATTATTCAAGGTTCAAATATATGCTTCAATAAGAAAAAAGAAAAAGAGGAGCAATCAGAAGTAATACATTTCAAAAGCATCTGATGACAATGGGCCCAATTCCCTGATTTTCTTCGAGTACTCTTCCTGCTTGGCAAGAAAAACATTTCTTTTACTTAATAGTTGCTCCAATTTTTTAACTTCATCTTGATGGTTCCTCTCATACTCAACCTCCGAAGTCTGCATTAACAATTGATCATCTTAGTAGCTGAAACAGTGACAGACGACAGGAATTCATGAATAAAACTTGAAACTTTAACCAACTACCTACCAGCATAAGAGAACTACCTTTAATTCGTTCTTTTCTTCTTCTTTCGTACTGAGTTGCTTTGTTAGCACATCAATACGTTTGGTAACTCCTGAAAAGCATAACTTCGTTAAAACATCATATTTTAAAATATCAAAGTGGGAAATACGCTAGATGAAATTTGAAGCCCTCACTTTTAAGCTGCTCAGTGGTGTCATCAACCAATAGTTTAGCATCATCTAATTCATGCCTCTTTAATTTGGCTTCACCAAGCAAAGTTTCAGTCTCAGCAGACAATATTATGGCCTCCAACTCATGCTTCCGCCTTCCAAGGTTAGTTATTAGATTTGTCTCAAGCTCTGTTTTTCTTGTTTCAGTCTGTTGATAGAACACGCAGATAGAACACGCAGTTATTAGAATTGAATGATGATAAGCTAACTCCAACAAAACTGGCCATCAATCAGGGCCAATACCAAGAAAATGGAGGACTATTAAAATGCATTTTGCTAACCTCTATACGATCCGTCTTACAGGCAATAAGCATCTCTTTAAGCTCCGCAATTTCAGGGTTCAATCGTGAGAGAAGAACTTTTTTCTCAGGCGTTAAATGATCAATGAGCTCTGTGCCCATTTCAGCCTGTTTCATTGCCATAATGACTCTAAGCTGATCAATCTGAATTTGAACATCTGCAAGCAACTTCACCTACATACAAGAGACAGTAACATCAGATGAAAAAAATTGGAAAAAATCATATACAAGGCATGCAAGTAATCAAAAGGCACTATAATACCTTGTTTTCAAGAGCATTAGAAATCGACTGTTTTTTCTTATTAGCATTAACAACGTCTTGTTTCAGCTGTTCCAGTTCTGACTTTTCATGAACACACATGGCATCAACTTTCTGCTGCTCAATAATGAGTTTTGTTATCTTCTGATCTATCTGTATAATTTACTAAGCAAAAACCAAAAGAATAGAAGATAAACGATTATTCAATACCAAGAAGACACACTGACTCTAGAGAACACCATCAACTAATAGTTTGGCCTTTACCAATTTAAACCTTACAACTTGACAGCTTTAATATTTTTTTTCTTTTTTCGGTAGCACCTTCTTAATAAGATTTTCCACAGTCATCGTTAGCAATGAGATTTTCTAATATAGAAACCTAGGCAAGTGCAACCAATTATGATTCAATCACAAGGAGAAGATAGGCTATGACAAAATTATATCTGAAACTCCAAAATGTGTTATGGAGTAGAAAACTGGCACATATACGAATACTGGAAAATATAAGAGAAACCTAGAATGGAAGAAGCACTAGTAAAAATATGTATGTCCCAAAAGGATATCTTGAAGCACATTTCTGGTGTCTTCCAGCTCTTTTTCCTTTAAGTTGATAGATCTTCTATTATGCTTAATTATATTCATAAATTTCAGTTTTGAGCGCCTGTGATCATAAAATCCTCCAGTCATACCACCTTTCTTGCTGACTTGGTCACCTATTTCATACCAATATTAAATGGTGAAGGCATCAGAAGCTAACCAAAGTTTGTGCAATCTTTAGTGCAGAGTATTTCTATCCAACCTTCCAAAGTAATGCAGTCCAAACCATCAGTACGAGCAACACTGGTGGCCACATCCAAATCACGGCAAATCACTGTCCTAGCAAAAACCTAGTAAAAAGAGCATATAATATGAAAACCAAGGCCAAAGGACATCCATAAATGTCAAAACACCGATTGATATTCTCCATAGTGATCTCTTTACAGTGGTTAACATATATATGTAATTATATTACTGTAACCTGACCAATAATGAAAATACTCTACCAAAAAAGTTATATTTTTCTTAGAGAACAGTTTCCTTTATCATAATGCACAAGGAAAAGGTGTTGTGTTAAAATCTTTTGTCTACATCAAAACACTAATGATGATAAATCAGACAGAAACTAGGGGTCTCCATTACTTTCCACAGTAAGTTTATGAGACCAATCATCAATGATAAACTCCTTTCACTTAACCAAAAGCTGAAATCTGACTATATTGCTAATATAATAATGATAAACTAGACAGGAACTAGAGGTCTCCATTACTTCACATGGTAAGTTCATGAGACCAATCACAAGTGACAAACACCTTTCACTTAACTAAAAGCTGAAAAACTTACTATATTACTAATATAATGTAAAATAATAATAATAATAATAATTACAAAAGCAGCTGCAGGCTTGTGGAGCTGGATGGGATAATGCACATATGTAGATACACACAAAAATACCAAATATATATAAAACTTTAAGGAATGCATCAAGGAAAATACTAATATGAAACCAGAAACCACATCTGGACCAAAAATATGTGCTTTTAAAAAGGAACAGAGCCCAGGAAGATGCTAACCTGTGCAAATGCAGCAGAATAGTTGGGAGAGAACTGCAACTGCTTCAACAGAGGTAGCACATCAGAACTCTGCGGATATGATACATGGGGGGCGCTCACCCTGTTCAGTGGTATAAAGGTAATTCGTCCACCTTTCAATGAGTTAAGGTGTTTAATTATCTTTGTTGGTATTTCATCATTTTCGACCACCACATTAAATAAGCTGTCCAGACCATAACAGATGTCAACTAATTGATTTTCAACCAAGAATCACAAAATACAAAAATTCAATACATACCACCTAAAATAATTTCTGAAACATAGTTTACAATTACATGCTTCTTGGGAAAAAGAAAAAGAAAGAAATGTCATAATGAACAACAACAATACATACTTGTTCCCGGCAGTGACTTCAACTGCCGTAAAAAGCCTTTCATCACAGTTAAGCAACTCAATAATCGGACCAAAAACCCCATTAATTTTATACTCTTCGCAGATATACTTAACAGTCTTCAGGGCTCTCCTCACATCCTGTAAGGTATCTAGTAAATGATAAATCTTTGATGATCACAAGATCTAGTAAATGATAAACTTTTGACGATCACAAGAGTAACTTGAAGACACTGGCTTACAAAAATGTATGCTAGCATAGGAACTTCTATCAGGACTCACCCACAGTAAGAAAGATGTTGCTTTTTCTTAAATTTATTAAAAAAGAAAGAATGCGACACTGGTTCAAATTATGTAGATGTCATAGGATGTTAGATACATGAAGAGAACGTGGATATTCATGAACCTTCTAAAATATGATATTGCAGGACAAAAGCAAAGCAAAAGTTAAAAGATTAAAAATAAAAAAAATAAAAAAATAAAAAAAAAAACTCTGCAAATGCCATAGTTGTGAAACACAAATTTGCAAAACAGATGGTTACTCCAGTCATATTTGCATCACTCCCAACATGTAGATAAAATTTGAGCCTAAACATAAACACTAGAATGTATCACTGAACCATTAACTCAGAAGCACCAATATATACATATCACTATGCGCTTTGACACACATGTTCAACAATTTCAGAATTTAAAGAAAATCAAATTTGTTTACTCACACCAGGAGTTGCATGATCAAGGCTTTTTGCTGCCTTTTCAACTTCCGTCCTCAACTTATCAATTTCAAAAGAAAGCTCGCTTTCTTTGCCCCATAAGTACCTGCACAATTAACTTCATTGAGCATGTTGAAGTATTGTAACAATCCTTAAACAGAATCAGAAGTACCAAGATAATACTTCCGCTCATTTTGCAGCGTGTCTCTCTGAGCTTTATGATGACTGAACCCTTCACGTGACTGAGAGATTTGTGATTCCAATGTGGCAATTTCAGTTCTACGACTCTCAGTGTAGGCATCCCGCTCTTTTAACTCTGTGTTAAGCCGGCAAATTTCATCCTGAACTTTTTTCTCCTGCAACCAAAAATAAGAGATAAGAAGGGAAATAAATTTCAAGTGATCTACAAATTATACAGTAATTATTTCAATAATGACAACAAAACTTAAGGCTTTGTTTGCTTACTAGATGTAGTCAAAAACTAGAGCCAAGTTCCAATATTCAAGGCATTCTTGCATTTAAAATTGACTTAAGCAAACGACCCCTTCCCCCAACAAAAAGAAGGAACTTGCATTTCTTTGCATATGTTAGCTACATTTGAGATCTTCTACGTATGATCCATATCACCACTCCCAGGCAAATAAGTAAATTATTAGCCCCCGTGGGGATATAGTTATTACCAGCAAAGGCTACATAATATCATTCTTTAAAGCTCAATCATATCAGCCATTTCCTGGACTACCAGAGTTGTGTAATGCAATTAAAACTCAATATTAATAGGGAAATTTTGGGAAATCAATGTGATCATGGGCAGCCCATACCATGATGGTAAAGAAGGTGATATAGCACAGATGGAGTTGTACAAAGAATTCAAAAATATGTTACTATGTTGAACTAGGGAACTTGTTATGCCATGTTTGAGAGAAGCAATCAGCTCATTTGCACTCTTTGTTTGATCAAGTTATTGTTGCTATTCTCAACTTGTCGAATAGGGATATTTTTCTACTCCTAGGTTTGGTTTTATCAATGTAGTTTTATTAAGGCCTCTAAATTGGGACACATGGGAATTTCTTATCATCATCACTCAAAAGTTTAAGTTCTGTAGAGAACTCTCTCTACTTTTGGTGGATTCCAGATCCATCTTGATTAAGCAACTTGATACAAGTCCTTATCACCTTCCACTGAACCACGAGTAGATAGCAAGCCACTGATATCCTCAAAAATAGGTTTGCACTTATTTTGCAGGAGTTGTCAAAAGTCCATATGCTGCCTCACCCAACCCATATTTCCTTTTTCTTAACACGCACTCTGTAGCTTCATTGTTTCTACACCAGCGTACTCTTATTCTTCTGGTGTGATTCACCTTTTTCCAATAAAGAAAAAAGAAAAGCAACTGTGTTCAGACAGTGGTGTTCTCTCCGAGAAGGGCCCTGCAATGGCCATGTATCAAAGATGATCCTTTCCCTGGTAGTTCTTTGCCAAGCAAAAAGCAAAACAAACTGAAGTACCTTATGTGCTATTCATACCGAATGTTTTTTATGACATCATCAAATGATATTGTACTTTCCTAGAACAAATCATTTCAAACTTTTACCTGCATCAAATTTGAAGATAGCACCCGCTCAAGATCATCAATTTCCTTTTGAAGCGACTTGTCACGGGCAGCCTTACTTGAAAACTGTGTGGCATGACCTTGTTTCTGATAAAGAATGCTAAGCTGATTTTCACGCTCCATTATTCTACATGACACCACAAATATTGAAGTGGAAAATACATTAGAAATCAAAATAGCAGGAAGGTTTCTTCACAGATCAAAATAAGTACAATCACTCTGGTCAGACAAGCACACTTCCTAAAGTATGCATGCATAGATGCATCAATATATTTGATACTGCCATGACAGAGTTCAACAATTAAAAAGCACAGGGCCAGATCAGAGAGGAGATTTACAGGAAATAACAAAATGGATACAAGGACAGATAACAAAAGTACAATGCAGGATCTAAGGCCACCTTTCCAGAATGAACTACGATACATTAACTGTACCTATCCAAGGCAATTGAAGGTTGTCTAAACAGAGATCTACTTCATAATGAGGTGTGCAAATAAAAGGAATTACTGCCAGTATAGTTACATGTATATTCTTAACTACTAGTATGTAGCATATCTATATATGTATACATACATATTGAATACTCAATGGGAAAAGAGTGATTATGACATTAGAAAGTCAGCATAGATGATGGAAAAAGCAGCTAACTGCCAAAGAAATACCCTTTTGTTATCTCTTTCTCCTTTATGACTTGATTCTCATAAGAGGGATGCATTTTTTCAAGCTTATCCATTAAGTCCTGAACTTCTCTCTCTAGAATCTCTAGCTGCCTCATAGCATCCTCCTGAACCATGTAACTTTAGTCAACGTTTGCAAGATTGTGTGTGTGTGTGTGTGCACAGGCACGCATGCACAAGCATATATGTGTGTGTCTATCGGAGGCAATATATATTAGCCAAAAAAATACCTTGGCACAGTTATTTCCATAGATCTTCTCTTGTAGGTCTTTGACGTCAAGCTCAAGTTCTGTGTGCTTCTTTATTGCTTCTGTTCGTCGTTTTTCTACTACTTCTTTCTCTTTGATCAAACCTTTAACTTCTTTTGTCAAATCTTTCAATGTCTCTTCCAAGTACTTAAACTTTTCACCGGCACCAAGCACACTATTATACATCTTTATTGATGTTTCAGAAACTCTATTCCGTGCTTCTTCAACCTAAAATCAAGGTAAAATTATATTTCTACTTGAAAGCCATTGTTATTAAAGAATTTAAATTCTTCAAACATAAATAAATGAAGCCACTTCAGCAAAGAACATCAGTACAGTTTAGATCCGTAACACAATACATCAATTTAATGTCTTCACAAAGAAACACTGATATGAGAGTTTAATAGAACACTTAAAAAAAGGGTTAAAATCATCGATGAACAGAAATAAGAAATGATTGTTTGTCTCCTAGATGGTGAGATATTACACACCAAATGTGGGAAGAAATAATAAGAAAAATTTTCATATAACAGAAGATAATAAGAAACTGGTCATCTGATACAATGAAAAATTTGTACTTGCTAATTCTTACAGAAACACAGCCCCATTTTCAGATGAGGAAGAATTTTGAACAAGTTATAGCTTAACTTCTTAAATTCTGTGGCACAAAGTTCATTGCTGTCAGGAATGCAGAAGTAATGCACTCAATTCGTAGTAGAGAATGCAAGACATTGTGCATCCGCAATATCAAACATCCAATAAGTTTTGTACGTAGTGAATTATCACGTTAGTGGCTACTTTTGTTCTGACAAGACAATTAAAATCAAATCACCACTAATGTGCTTTGAAACATGAGTTATGTGATTCATTAATATTATTATGGCATTGTCAAAATTTCCATTAAGAGTTCAATTTCACACAACAAAATTTGGTACAGCCATATGCTTTTATATTCCAAATCATAAGCTCATGAATTTGGTCCACATCTTATAAATATATGCAATGAAACATCAACTTATAGGAATATTATTATCTAAACTAGAAACTTTCATTTATATATGTAGAAAACAAATATCAACAATGATGATCCTATTATCTTCAGGCCACTCTTCCATCCTAGCAATTATAAAAAGAAAATTTTCCATGCTTCGGTACATGGAATCAAAATTATAACCAACAGATATGATACTGCACTTAAGTTAGAAACTATGTTGAAAATAATCTCAAAAGAGCCATTTGTCAATTGCTTATATGGTGCAGCTTGATATCCTCTTTTTCTTTTTCTTTTTCTTTTTCTTTTTCTTTTTCTTTTCCTTTTCCTTTTCCTTTTTTTTAATTTCTGCTTATTCAGAACCTCTATTTCCATGTCGATACTCCTGCTGGGGAAAAAGAACTCTTAAGGGATAATTGGCTTGCTTTATAATAGGGACACATAAAGCACAATTTCTTACCAACTAAAATTCATCAAACAAAGGAAAAAATATTCCCACAGAATAATCAATTTGATCATAGTTCTCTCCTTCGGAGTGCTTAGGACAAAGCTCCTTCAAGATTGGTATTCTGGTGGCAATTCTAGAGAAGATTCTTATGGAGGACAATATAAGAAATAGATCCGTTACAATGAAAAATTGGTGTTGTATGTAGAAGAAAGGTGAGAAAACTATAGATCAATGCTGCTCCACAATGAAGTAACAAATAATTGAGTTTTAATTTTCAGGTCATTGGGTTGAGCGGCTCATGCCGGAACAGGTAATAGATCTAATAGGCTTCTGAAAGGGTTGCACAAAAGAATATTGCAATATAGAATCCTAGTTATTTAATGTGATGTATTTCCATAAAATGTGATCCTTGAAATTTAGAAGTTCATGAGAAAACAATGACAATTTTTAGATTTTTCATTCTAAAATCTTCTTATGCTTTGGTGGTTGCACAAAGTCGCGCTCAGGCTTCCAACTTTTTAGAACTCATAGTGTTGTATTCTACTTCTTTTCTCTTATTTGGTCTCTTTTGGACGGTCCAAGTGTATTTGGGTTTCACCTGTCCATGTTCTTTAATAAGTTTACACCACTTATCTAAGATAAAAGATTGATTTATCCTTATCTCAGTTAATATGTCATTGAAATTTGTAAAAACCAATTCAAAGTTCAAAATAGAAATGAAAAGTAAAGCATAATTTTTTCCAATGATGATTAAAACAGAAATGAGACATTGATGAAAGCTTCTAAAATTAACTGACCTCTGCCAGTTTCCGCTGAACATCATTAAGTTCCTTGTCATACATAGTATATTCCAGAGATTTCCTCTGCTTGTCAAGCTGCTGGTATTTTCTTAGTTCCTCTTTCTTTTCATCAAGTTCCTTTAGTATGTTATCGATGCACTGAAGAACTTGAATTATTTTCTTTTCCACATTTCCTAATTTAAATGAAAAATGAATGTTACATGCGCGTCTACATACATAAAAGAAAAGGTGGAGAAAATGACTTACCTTTTTCTAGCAATAGTTTCAAACATTCATGTCGTATCTCCTCAAAAACTTGAGCGCCACCAATTTCCTTGAGTAAATCCAGCCGCCTAGAGTCTTTCATCAATGTGAGTGATGCTATCTATGAACCAGTCCAGATACAATTGGGGTAGATTAAAAAAGAAACAGTCCAGAAAATAAGCATATGACACATGAATCATTAAGCAAAATGACATGACAACAACGAAGTCAAATCAAGCAGAAACATCAAACAAGCATACCTTTCCTTGCTGCACAATATAGTAAGGATTTGAGCGAGAGAACCCAGCACCTTCCAACAAATTCATAACTTCTGTTTTCCTGCAAATCATTTTACCATGTTAAGCTACATCAACTAAGAGTAAGGGCATAATGGTAACATGTTCTTTATAACAACATTACTCACCTGATGTGCTTTCCATCTAAGAGATACTCATCTTTTTTCAAACCAATCATTCGACGCAAGCGCACTTCCTTCTTATCAACCTAAAAAGAGGTGCAGCAGCATGATAATTTAGCGCACAAAAAACCGCCACCTAAAGACGTAAGCATTCATCATGCCTCACTTGTATAATGTTCTAGAACAAAATTAAAGGTAGAAAGAGTACCATGGATTACAATTATAGAAATTATACTACCTACTAACTAGAAATATAGCTTATGCTTTTAACAGAAAAATCTTGTATCCCATACCTACTCTCACACTAGCAACACAAACAAGTAAAACTATAATAAGAGATAGAAGTAACTCATAAAATCACAATTGCAAAGCTTTTCCCAAAGTTAATTTTTCCATTTATTGCATTAGGTAAGTGGCATTAGATGTGCTCTGCTAGTGTGTGACATGGACTTAAGTACATGAATCAGGTGCAGCTACCATATGTCATGTTATCCTACTCATCTAAAGTTCAAAACCTGGGACAGAAAGGTAAGGAACCCCAAGTTAGCTGAATACATCAAGAAATAAAAATAAAATAAAAAATGCAGCCTAGATGAATGGAATAAAGGTAAACAACAAACAAAAGAACAAAAGGGAGGTAATCTAGAGCATAAGATGACCAGAACATAAAAGATCCAAGCGCAAAAACTAATTGGCTAAATTTCTATGGGCTGCATTTATAAAGGAGACTACTCATTGCTTTTGCAAACTAATCACATACAACTGGAAAAACTTTCTGGTCCAAGTGCAAAACTAAGAAGAAAAAAAATATGAGAACTAGGATTTAGAGAAAACATAAAGTTTTCACCATTAACCACATCCCCTAACAAAAAGTTGTGCTTGAAAGGTTACCAGGATGCGGTTATCAGAATTATCAAACACAATCTCCACAAATGCGGATAAAACTTGGTGTCCTGCACCTTCCTGTACAAGAACAATAAAAGGCACATTTTTAGAAGTAAAAGATTCGATATTAGAGCCACAACTAAGCATGATTAGAAAACAATGAGAAAATATGTGGTGAAACATACATGAAGCACAGTATGCCTATCTTCACTCCGCAGGTTCTGGAAGAGATCACTTAATACAAATTGAATGGCTACAAGAACAAATATTTTGAGTGGAAATATAGGACATGATTTTCTTCCAACAAATCATAGGTGATAAGAATAAAAATGTAATTAAAACAGATATACATTCCCTTACCATGGAAAAAGTTTGTTTTTCCAGATCCATTGGCACCAACTACAAAGCATAATGATAATGTAGATTTAAAAATTAGCAAATACCATAAAAACACTTCATTTAATAGGAGAGAAAGATACATTAATATCCCAATAGCACATAAGACCAATAAACCCATTCTTTCAGATAGCCGTTTTTTTTTTCCCCTTTTTTCTCCTTGGCAGGTTATATGCATAGGCAAATGAGTTATAAACCCACAACCTCATCATCTATGTGATCAAAATTTGAGCGGAATCATTAACATATTTAGGTAGACATATGCCAGTGTAAGAAGAAGAAAAGTAGATGATCAAAAGAACATCAAGGGAAGGACAAAACAATCACTTTTATGTTTTAAAATGTTTTCTAAAGGTCCACCTGGAAGTCAGATAATCAATGTTGACAAGAACTGAAATGCTTAAAATTTTCCTCAACATGCTTCAATTGTATCCCAGGAATTTGTTAGCCACTGACAATCAATACCAAGAACTTAGCCTTTGAAGAGCAACTTCAAAACAACTATCTATATCAGAGACCACGCATATTCAGAGTTTAACACTAGATCTTCAAGCACTATCAAATGAACTATTTAACCTAGATGA
The DNA here is from genome assembly GCA_028551395.1 of Casuarina glauca. Lineage (NCBI taxonomy): Eukaryota > Viridiplantae > Streptophyta > Magnoliopsida > Fagales > Casuarinaceae > Casuarina > Casuarina glauca. Next base: position 27,815,614 of record CM052352.1, on the reverse strand, counting down.
TTTAATTCAGAAAAATAATGCTTTCCTTCTAAAAAAAAAAAAGCCTAAATTTGCATATCAGAAAGAACAAGACAAACCCTTAAAATACAGAAACTTAGAACTTCTCTTGCTGATTCATCAACAATAAAGTTGAAAGATATAGGAAACTTAGCATAGAGAAGGAACAACAACATTACCAACACAGTTGATTTTTGGACTGAAGGGGTCAGTAGCGATTTGTTCTCTAAAGCTCTTAAATCCTTCAATGACAACCTAAATTGGAAGCCCATATATCAAAATAGTACGCAACAAACAACAGAAAAATAAACTGAAGGTGGCAGAAGAAAAAATAATATAGAACTTAACATTACCTGCTTTATATACATGCTGAGACTACCAGATTATCCAACTTCTATTCAAGAATGCAAAAGGATAATTATCAGGCAACTTTTAATGTGAATAACAACTCAAAAGCATTGTTCAACTCTCATAAACTATAAAAGTAGCATTCTCTACCGGACTGATACCAATTGAGGCCATGTTACCTGAATTTAATTCGCTATTTTAGCATTAAAAACGTCAACGGACATCCTAAATGCTCACCAGGCAAGATTCAAGATGAAGAGTCAGAGAATTATTTGTCTGCAGGTACTTTACATGCCATTTGACCGCAATTGGCTTTAAAGACGGAGGAGTACTTCAATAAAATAACAAGCTGAACAAACGGATAACTGAATGATTTTGTACAAAACCGAAGGAATGTAAAAGGAAAATACACAGAGAAATGAATCAGAATATTTTTCTATTGTATACTAATTTAAGTTTCCAAAATAACCTAATTTTAACAATCAACAATCGTACCATATGGGAAATATCTCACTCCAAATTAGGAAAGCAATCAAAAAATATCTAAAGAATATATACAATAAATTCAACGGTATGTTTGCGCTGCCCAGTTGGAGACAATTGCAGTGTTAGGAAACGATAATAAAACAAGTCGCAAAGCCTAGTGAACATACAAACACTTGCTTTTGAAGGGACACTTCCACCACGGCTTGCTTGATGTGAATATCACACGGTGTCTACCTCTGGCATAGGGTTTGAATTCACCACCTACTTTTACTTTCAAGATGTTCTGGCAAATGTCCTTATTTGTTGCAAACGAAACATTTAGTCGCATCTCACTTCCTTATGAACTGCTTCTTGAAAAATCTAAATTGCTTTGCCATTTTTTCTTCTTCTTCTTTTTTGTAGAAAGCACCGTGTTTGCAAACAAAGTCTGCCCTTTTTTTCACATTTGATCAGCAGGTCAGGTCACAGACGATCAGAACAGTCTTCTTCCCTGTGGACGACGGCAAACTATACACGTTCCCGACCCCTCCTCTGCCAGGACACCAGCCAATGTCTGCACAGCGCTGAACATGGATGACGGCAACTATACACTTTTCTTCTTCTCATTGTTTCGCTCAAACAGAAGCTGCTATTAATTTAGGAGTTCCCTTACCTTAGTATAGATGACAACCCCCTGATGAAATAGACGACATAATAATTGCCTCATATAATTAATATATAATAGAATTATAAAATATGTATATATGAATTTATCACATTATTTTAATGATTTATTTTTAAAAAAAATACAATTCTTAAGTATAATATTAAGACAACTCAGGTTAAGCTTCACCGATAGCTCTGCAACAGGCTTTGATTTGGTCTCGAAGTATATTCGTGAATTGAGTTAGATATTTCTTCAAAGGATTAGTGTTTGCGTCAAAACATAATTTCTTAAATTTTAAAATTTATTTTAGAATATATCTTAAAAGTTGTAAATAATTCCTCCATTAAGCAACTCCATAAGGATGATTAAAAAACAACTGATGCCTACAAGTTGAATTGCAACTAGATACACAAAATTATTGAGCCAAAACAATTGCTTTTATGCATTTAGAACTTCTCACTTTAGGTATTGAAATTCTTCATGATCTCTATCAAGAACAGTCCTATACAAGAAGCATTCCCATCATGTAAAAACTCCAATCCATTGATCTAAGCAAGGCAACTGCCGCTTTATTAAGGTGAATCCATCATAGGTTGCTATATAAAGTAATGGTATGTCTTTATTAGCCCATACATGCAATGGAACTTAAGGGGGAACCTTAAATACCAAGCGGTCCGTATGGGAAATTACAACCCGAAGTTTCTTGGCGAAACCCTACAAGAAAAATAGAAAAATATTGTAATCTAATTGCTTCACATGTTCTTTGGCAAGAGCAAAATCCAGAACCAAATCTGTAATAAATAATTTTTGAGGAATGTTTTAATAAATAAAAATATCCTCCTTGGGCATCATAGTTGTCTGATGCTGCAACAGATGATTCCTCAAAAGGCAAAACCTAATCAAGGTGTCGGTTGGATCCCTTAAGGGCATTTCCAAGCTCTTCATAGTTCCTTTATCATGGTTGTCTGATGCTGTGCCGAGTACAATAGCCAAGAAAGACTTGCAATACCCAGCTAATATTCAATTTTGCAAATTGTAACAAAAGCTTCCTGGTGAAAACCCAAAAAGAAAAGGAGAAGATTTAGAGGTTTAACTACTGTACATGTCTTTCAAAAAGAGCCAAAACCTTAAAAGAGTTCGAGGGAAAGAATTTCTCTGCAATAAGTTGTTTATGTTCATAGCTTGAATAGGGGGACTTATGCATTGATGTCACAGGCTAGATGCCTGCAGCAAAATCATGTCTTGTCATCGCTAATTTCGGGAATGCCATGGAAAGAAGCGCTCAAAAAAAATATTTAAAAGAATATGAAGTGAAAAATGTTGAACTACACAAGTGGAGTAAAGGAACATACAGACCAAATTTTACTTATGTACTTACCTAATTATTAAGTCACATACTTTGTCAACAAATGGAAAGAGGATTACTTTCCACAAATTCTTCATTAGCAGAAAGAATTTCCGAACAGCACGCGTCCTGCACAAGAATCGACTTATTGCGGAAAGAATTTCAGGCTTCTTCATTCTATCATGAGCACACAAGGAAAGCTCCTTGTCACAGAGGAAACCCTGTGCAATCCGTGTCTCATCAAAGGAAACAATCGTAAATGTACAAGATCAAATTGGGAAGCCGAAAATCAGAAATTATTTTCTGCTTGAAACGATTTTCCGTCTCTTCTCCAGCGGAAAATATTCTCTCTTCCTTCGTTAGAACATCCTTGTTATTCTTTCTAAACTTCGTTCAGATCTTTGACCTTGTATAAATATAACGTTTGTGTTTGTAAATGAATCACTCAATACCGAATTTGCTTTTCTTGATATTCCGGTGCAGTCGATATTCTATTTTTATCTAGTCTTACCTGAGCTCCTTTCACAACTGTCGACACATTAGCAGGAACACTCCCCTCCTGCTCTGCACCTTATAAAGGTGCCGGTTGCCCCACTGAACACCAAGTTCTTGGTTTTCTCAACTAGGCCCTGCATTTCAACATGGTATCGGAGCCAGGGCCCTCTAAACCGGATGAGCCCCCCAATTCTTGTTATGGTCAGACTCACACGGATAAATCCGGTATTCGTCTGCGGGGGAGTATTGAAACTGTAGTCCCACACCGGGGGACTCCTGCTCTGCACCTTATAAAGGTGCCGGTTGCCCCACTGAACGCCAAGTTCTTGGTTTTCTCAATTGGGCCCTGCATTTCAACACTCCCTTCGATAGGAACAGAGGCAAGCCGCAAAGTCCAACTTTTGCCTTAAACGTAGAGTCCAGAACAATGTTGCTAGCCTTTATGTCTGTCTCGGTGAAATATTGGAGGATCGGCTTCTGTATGTAAGTACAAGATGGCCTTAACAGATCCCTGGGCAATTCTCAATCTCATACCGGAACACGTCTCTGGCCTTACACGTTTCTCTCCCCCGTCTCTCTCTAGTATGTAGGTTTTTCCTTGGGAGATGGGTAATCGTTCCACAAAATCCATGAAAATCTCTGTCAAGACCTCCCTAGGCACGAGTATGGGCTAAAATAGTCCTACAAGAAGAGTAATCATGCTCTTATTTCTATAGTAGTTGACACACTTTTGCATTACATCTCTTCGTAGTTCTTTAAAAGAATGCCTTGGTCTTCTGTAAAGTCTTTTGAACTCCTTCATGAGTGTTAGCATGTATCTTTGACACCAGTAATCTTGATACTATTGAATTAGGGCCTAAGTAGATTCTACTTCTACAAAGTATCAGCTCATTTTTGAATGCCCATGCTTCCCCTAGTGATCCCCTCTGAAGTTTTTGCTCCAATCTTTGAAATTCTAGTTCACTTTTACCTTATTTTGAATTGTCTCTATCCATAAAAGGACTACAGCAAAATTTGCTAGAAGAGGCCCTGCAATATTTGTAGCTCTCGTGCTCTCAAGAGCATTTGTCATCTTAACTATCCCACGTATGTATCACCCATCTCCTCCTTACGAGAAAGACTATCTATGGCTTTGTTCTCCTCTTTTTGCTTGTACTTGATGGTGAAATTGAATCCCGTTAGCTTGATTAGTCATCTTTGTTTGGTTGGAGTGATGATTTGTTGTTCTCAAATGTGCTTAAGACTCTTGTGATCGATTGTCACAATAAACTTTCTCCCCCACAAGGAATTCATCTATTTAGGTATCACTAACACTACTACGATTAGTTCCTTTTTATAAGTAAATATTTGAAAATATTCACCAAACACTCTCTCTTCATGCTCTAAGTGCTCCTATTCTATCTTTATTATAAGTGACAATAAGTAAATAACAAAGCATTCTTACCCCTTTATGTGTTTGGCTAAAGACTACTATAAGGTGTCCATTGTACAAAAGTATTGTTTTTATGCCTTCTTTAAACACATCACATTCTATGATAAGTCCTTAGTGTTTAGCAACTTAGGTGTGAGGGCTAACACCATTGCCCTCTTCAACTAAATAAATGTTGCCTTTATTGTTGGACTCCAGTGGAAGTTGTTATTCTTGAGTAATTTTGTAAGAGGAAATGACTATCTTTCCATAATTTGTGATTAATCTCTAGTACTACCTAATAAAGCCTAAGAAACTTCTCAATACTTTCTATGTTAGTCTGGCCCAATCCATTATATCCCATATCTTTTTCCCATACTCTAAGACTCATTGGCACTAATCATGTGCCCCAATATTTCATTGTCTCTTGTCTAAAAGAGCACTCAATTTCTTCTCAAATATCTTGTGGGTTCTCAATTCACCAAGCACTCTCTCTTTATTATAAGTGACAATAAGTAAATAACAAAGCATTCTTACCCTTTTAAGTGTTTGGCTGAAGAATGCTATTCTTCCACCTATTGTTGGATCTCTCTTTGATATCGCATCATGTGCATACTTTGTTAGTATTGCTGAAGCCTTAGATCTTTACTAAATTTACAATCTTCAAAAGGCCACTTTGCACTTCACAAACCTTCAATTATCTGTTGGATGGAAACAAAGATGATGAAGTACAGAGTAGAATTTACAAAAAAAAAAAGCTATAAAGTATAGTAATATTTGAAAAGTGTTGTCCGAAAAGCACTTAAGATAATTGTTTGGCAAATATTCGGAATTTTTTTTTGAGGAAATAAACACAAAAAATATAATTCACATGTTTCTTAAGGCCTAGAGGTTGATATTCTTGTTAATTAGAAATAAATAAATAAAAAGTGAGACTAAAATTTTAAAAAGAGTTGGTCATGTGACTGCACTTACTTAGTTGGAGTAGTTGTGTTGCCATCTCTAATTTGTTAGGGTAATCATATGGCAAACCTTTATTAAGTGGGGGTGATTGTGTCGTTATCTTTGTAGTTTGTTGGAAAGGATCATATACTCATTTCTCTTGACTTTTTTATTGCCTTTTTGTTGTATTTTTGGAAGTAATAAATCAACATTCCTATTTGAGAGAAAAGAAGTGCCTCTTTTTTTAAATAATCCTATAAAAACGTGTGGGATGTTTTTTTGAAAGGTGATTTGTTTTCTACTTTTAATAAGTGAGCTACATTTTACTTTTTAAAATATTAATTGTTTACCGAAAAATATGAGAAAAATGTCTTTATTTGAAAATAGAAAACTGTTACTGGGAAACATAATATGGTTTTTCGCTTATTAATTATTAAGCAACATGATGTTTGAATAAAAATTTCAAGTTAAATATGAAATGCCCTTAGGGAGCCTTGCGATTTGTCTTTCTCCTTATTTAGACAGAAGAACTATAGATTATGGATGGCTCACTTGCTCCTGAGTCCAAATACTCTAGCTTTGCGATGCTATAGGAGTTATGGAATTGTTTCTGTCTTATATAGGATCGTGCTACTCTATAATTGTTGATAATTTCTTCACAGAAATGCCAATGAACCCCTGTTTGACACAGTGACCTGGGTCTTGCTGTGCTTTACAATTTTATGGGACTAAACCAAGCAGAATTAAATGTGCCGTCAATATTGGGTTTGTTTATTGTTTCTAAGATCTGTGTTCTTTTTCTACAGGTTCTCCATTGTTCTGGAATGACACTAGGTTGCGTGCTCTTCACCAGCTCAGTTCAGGGATTACTGTTGTTCACCGCCACTTTCGTACCATTTAGAAATTCCTTCTACACTTTCACGAATTTGCCAATCTTGATGATCCAACTATCCTCGAAGTTGTTCGTAGATTCTTCACCTGCTGCAAATGAAATGCCATAGCGATAAATGGAGTCCAAATTTCTACTTCTCATGAACGGCGGGTTTCCACCATCTATCGATAACGGTGTCCACATCGTCGGATGTCCATGGAGGGGCAGTCTTTTTCTATTTCAAGTCACTTTCTCCACATTCTTAATTTTAATTGCCAGCTAACATCTCCCCTTCCCTTCTTTTTTTTTTTTTTTTTTTTTTGTGTGTGTGTGACTGATTCTATGCTACCAAACATGATTCAAAGCAAGCCGCGTGGAGGATTCAAATGTATTTTTCACCCAAATGAGGAGAAAAAAATGAAGGCAACCAACAATGAAAAGAATGATCGTGATTTTGCATTTACCTATTTTACTTATATGATTACTGAAAAAGAAGATGAATGGATATTTTATTTAAATTGAAAGCCACTTGGTTGGCTGGTTGAGTTGAGGGCCACCAATGCCAACTCTCTCATTTAGAGTCTAGCTTGTAAACAATCAAGATGATGTATCTATTTTGAAATTTAACTCTTGTAATATATAAATACTTTGAAATTCCATTAAAAGAAAAAAAAAAACTTTAAATCCATATCAAACTTTATTGGTTTTTAGCTCCATGAATAAATCCATATCAAACTTTAAACAAACCTAGATCAGACCTCATGCGTCCAGAGTGCTTCCATCTTCCCAGTGCTGTCTCTGATACAGTGGCAGCAGAAAGAGTATTTTACACCTTCCAAATGGAGGACTTTGATGCTTTATGCGACTTTACAGCACCTAGCAACATGCTAGCACAACATTGTGAGCAACAAACAAGGGGAACACTGCCGGGCACCTGCTATACCCTACTAAGTTATAATTTAAGAACTTGAAATTTAAGAGAAGGTTCACCTTAGCAGGCAATGTGGGATGGATCATGCTCGATAAAGTCTAGTGCAACTTCCTTGGAGATAACATTGACACGGCTTACACCGTTTTTATGTGCCACCCCATATATCTTGTCGGCAATTTTCACGAACTCTGGCCTAAACGTTGTTGTTATAAATTGAGTATTTGACATATCTGCCAAATGATGTATCATATCTACCAAACAAAGTGATTTAAGGATCTACCAGCATTACAGTTATACAAAAACAGAGTTCATTAGCCAAAACCAAGATGAAAACAGCAGGCCTAACACATATGCAATGGTACATACTTTATCTAGCCTAAATGCAAGATAATTTGTCATCTGCAGAAACAAATGGATTGCTTGCAGAAATAAATGGCAAGAGCAACTAACTGCAATCAGAAAAAGTGTAGGGTTTTAACAGCATAGTTGGAATCCACATAGAAACACAATGTGTCAATTACTGTAAAAGAAATTGCAGTTTCATCCTTACAATCTGGAGTCTATTTAGCCCCTTCTGAACATAAAGGCCACTGAAAGTAGATAACTTAGACCAGACCATTGAAAACCAAGTCAATTCTGAAACCAATCATCATAGACCCACTAAATTTAAGTGGGAACGTAAACCAACTAACCAATAATGTCCTAATTAAACAACCATCAAAAGACTAATTTACTTAGGAGTTAGGGTATATATTGCAGTAAGAAGATATATTATCCATGTAATCTTAATTAAAACACAACAGTCATTATTTGTTTCCAAATTTCATTTTTATTTTTCTAAGACTTCTAATTGAAGTTGCAGTTATCAATACTAGTTAATTTTTGTTTAATTAATCCTGAAAAATCTCTTTCTACGTGCTCTATAGAATATAATTTAATAGATATTATATATCCCGTGTTCATGAATCTGCTGTATCCACACACGTGAATGTGGCTATGCATCTCCAATAAGCCATGATGGCACACAGGATGGATTGGATAACAAGAGGCGCAACTAGCATTAAAAAAGGATACTTCCAACGGCAGCTCTATACTGAGGATCCAAAGCTGCGTCCATCTCATCAAAAAGACAAACTGGAGGAGGATCATATCGCTGTATGGCAAATATAAGTGCCAGGGCAACCAGAGTTTTCTGGCCCCCCGACAATTGCTTCATGGATTGTGTCTCCCCTTGCCCAGTAAAAGAAACCTGCCGCACCAAAAGGCACTCTTAAAAGTTGTACATGTAAAAGCTCCCTTGTAAGATGGAAACAAAGATGGAAACAAAGATGAAATCGACTATGGTTTGAAAGCCCAGCAGTTGAAGAAAGCAATGCCGGAGTTGAAGCTGGCTGACTCACTAAGGAAACAAAGATCTTTTACAAGCTTTACTCCTTCCCTTCACTAGTGCCAAACCTTTCCCCCTTCCTCCATGGCAGGGAAAAATAAAGGGAAGAGAATAGAAATTAACAATTTAATTCCATAACTTGTAATATTACATCACAATAACTCCTGCTACAAGAGCTTACTTACCATCCATGTCACCAAACAACATATCAACCTTAACTTGACACAAATTTGAAAGCAATCAACGTCTAGTATCAAAAATCAATCAGCAAAACTTGTTCAATAACATCAAGCAGAAAACTGACAAAGAGCTGGTGTCTGCCCTCAAGTTGAGATAACCTTAAAGACTTCAAACACCTTATTTTTCCTTCAAAAAATGTTACCGATATTTTATTTATTCATTTTTCATTCATAAACAGATGTCTACATATTTTTATTTATTTAGGCTTTTAACTCGTTTTTGTTTTAAGAAAATAAATAATAATGCAAGAAGTTACAAACCTTCACTTTCACACCAATGTATTTTTCAACCCTTCCCCTTAGATTTGCTTCTTGAGGTTCATCCTCATCAAGGTCATCATCACCTTGATCTCCACCCTATAGAACCAAAGTGTACAAAAAAACCATCTCAGAATCAACTAGATACAAAAAAGACCAGGTATGTTTTCAAGAATGATATCTAGATTACTGAACTTCCCAAAATGCCTCAATATGAAACTCCAAAGAAACAAAAAAAAAATGCAAAAGCAGAAGATAGAGACAAAGAAACTAACTTCACATTGTCAAAATTGTTGGACATGAAATATATGAGATCATATTTCAATAAAATAGCAAGGACAAATTTTTTTTAGGCATACACTAGAAAAAAAAAAAAAAGGGGAGAGAAAAAAAAATACCAATAAGATGCAGTAATTTTAAGTGAAAAGTTAGGGAAAGAAACAAATTTCAGAAATAAAAATAACAAAAGTTAATGAACTTATGAATACCTTCCTTTGACTAACGAAGAAAAGAAAAAAAAATGTTGAAGATAAGTTGTCAATAAAATCTTATCACGAAACCTAACTGAAGAGAGGTAATTTCTCTTCTAGCAAAAGCAATTCTTAAAAAGAGCATTTTATATTAATGATTTCTTCATAATTTTTATGTCAGCTTAGAGAAGTGACAAAACAAAAATCTTGAGAGTCCTTTCTGAAACAAAGAAAATGAGTCATCATAATAAAGAAGTTTAAATGATAGTACATTTGAAAACTTTCAAATATAAAGATAAAATAAAAAAGCAAAAATTATTGATAAAATAGGCACTCTCCTCCCAACTTTATTAATTCACACACAATAATACAACCTAGAAGTCAGACATCAATGTAGGATGACAAAGCTAATCTCACTAAAATACTGAAACAAAAAAACAAAAAACAAAAGTATTTCTCGTGCAAACAGAAAATGTTAAAAGGTGATTGCCTATGTTTCATTCTCAAACTACACACCATGCTCCTAATGATGTTTTATTTTAGATTGAGCTCATTATGATGCACAGCCTAGTCCATACCGGTGGATCTCACTATCAGAGAACAAGTGAGACCAAGCAAAGTTCTATGCTTACAACGACAAATTCACTAGGACAGTGATATATTTAATAAAAAGGCGGGAAGAGCTTACATTCTTAATCATAATCAGATCGCCATGCCCACCCTGAACAAGTTCAGAAAATACTTCTCGGAAGTGTCTAGCGATGCCTTCAAAAGTGCGTTCTGTTTCTTCATCCTTACGCCGATCTGAAAAAGATATCCATTCTCTAATTTTCTGCAGAAAGTACAGAAAAAGCAGATCTTAACTTCACATCACAAAAATCCGTGTAGTTTATGGTCCAATAAGCTTCTAATCTCCCAACTTTTCTAACCAGTTCCTATTCTTCCAATTGCAGAAAGGTATTCTAAACTTATTCAATTTCTTCCTTTACTTTTTAACTTTGTTTAATTTAAGTCATCTGACCATAGTCACTGACCAAGACAACTACTCTAGGTAGGCATATGCCACATGATACTTCAGTTAGAAGTTAAAAAAAAAAAAAAAAAAACAGCTTCAATAATCCTCCGAAAATAGAAAAAAAAAACAAACAACCTCACTGTCCCCTGAAAACCACCACATTACTTCATAAACATAGCAGGGTTAAAAGTATATTTTGTCTCCAAATTCAAGAGAATCATGTGTTTAGAATTGCAGGGAAAGCACACCTCCTCAACCGCATCCACCTCAGCTTGCCCTTTCTGGAATTCTTCTCGTTGCGTGGTAAAATTTACATACAGATCAAGTGCTTTCTGGTTTACATGGGTGAACTGCAGCAGTTGTTCATTGCACCTGTGCAGCGTCTTATGCAATTCTTTCATGCTACCCTCCCCCCTGCAATGTTTAGACCACATGAGAAAGCAAGAAGCACCTTTCAGGCCTCTGCAATGGGCAGGCTTCTCCACCACCACAGAGAAAGGCAAGGAGGACAAGGGGATGGAGTTCCAATTCCACTGCCCCCTGCAGAACTAGATCTCCATGTTGCAAAGGAATAGGAAGAGAAAGATCCAGCCCTATAACCTCCACAAAAAGGGGTGAAGGAGGTTGAGTTTCCCATTCTGTTCCCCTGCCAGGTGGAGATTCCCTCCACTGCTTCCTTGCGGTACAAGGTGGTCCACCCTCTTTATGCATGCACCATTGTTGGCAACCACCACATGGAAAACATTTTCAGAAAAGGTTTGTGTTTAAAAATTCAAGATGCTGTCCAAATGTGGTTTCCAAACAAGATGGAACTGTTTTGGTAAATGAATGGGCCAATTTGATACACAATGCTTGAAAAACTAACAAGTTCAGTAATTATTCAAGGTTCAAATATATGCTTCAATAAGAAAAGAGAAAAAGAGGAGCAATCAGAAGTAATACATTTCAAAAGCATCTGATGAGATTGAGCCCAATTCCCTGATTTTCTTGGAGTACTCTTCCTGTTTAGAAAGAAAAACATTTCGTTTACTGAATAGTTGCTCCAATTCTTTAGCTTCATCCTGAAGTTTCCTCTCATACGCATCCTCCGAAGTCTGCATTGACAATTGATCATCTTAGCAGCTGAGACAGTGACAGATGACAGGAATTTATGAATAAAACTTGAAACCTTAATCAACTATCAACCAGCATAAGGGAACTACCTTTAATTTGTTCTTTTCTTCTTTTTTTGTCCTGAGTTGCTTTGTTAGCTCATCAATACGTTCAGTAACTCCTAAAGAGCAGAACTTCGTCAAAAAACCATATTTTAACAAATCAAAATGGGAGATATGCTAGATGAAATTTGAAGCCCTCACTTTTAAGCTGCTCAGTGGCATCATCAATCAATAGTTTAGCATCATCTAATTCCTGCCTCTTTAATTTGGCTTCACTAAGCGAAGTTTCAGTCTCAGCAGACGATATTCTGGCCTCCAACTCATGCTTCCGCCTCTTAAGGTTAGTTGGTAGACTCGTCACAAGCTCAGCTTTTCTTGTTTCAGTCTGTTGATAGAACACGCAGGTAAGGACTCTAGTCAAGAATGATGATAAGCTAACCGCAATAAAACTGGCCATCAATAAGGGCCAACATGAGAAAATGAAGGGCTATTAAAATGTAACTCTTTACGATCCATCTAGCATTTTGATAACCAACATACATGATACTACAGTTTGTTAATTGCTTATGGTGCAGCTCGATATCATTTTTTTCCCTTTTTTTTTTACGAAAAAAAAAATTTCTGCTTATTGAGAAGCTCTAGTTCCATGTTGATACTCCTACTGAAGAAAAATTGGCTTGCTTTATACTAGGGACACTTAAAAGCACAACTTCTTACCAACTGAAATTCATCAAACAAAGGAAAAAATATCCTCACGTAATAATCAATTTGAACACAATTCTCTTCTTCAGAGTGCTTAGGAAAAAGCTCCTTCAAGATTAGTATTCTTGTAGCAATTCTAGAAAAGATTTTTATGGAGGACAATGTAGGAAATAGATCCATTACAATGGAAAGTCTGTGCTGTATGTAGAAGAAAGGTGAAAAAACTATAGATCACTGCTGCTCCACAATGAAGTAACAAACAATTGAGTTTCAATTTTCAGGTCATTAGGATGAGCGGCTTATGCCAGAATAAGTGATAGATCTGCTAGGCTTCTGAAACAGTTAGACTAAAGGGACATTGCAATATAGAATCCCAGTTATTTAGTGTGATGTATTTCC